>JAUZTB010000072.1:21059679-21070566 GCA_034780895.1 Rhynchobatus australiae
TAGCTAGTATGATCAAGTAAACATGGAACAAGAACAGGACAATCTTTGCATTCATTCCTCAACAACATACAATTTGTTCTGTCACAGAATCAGCAGGGTTCTACTCAATCTCCCATAGACTATTAAGCTTCTCCTCACTTTTACTCCAAAATTAATTCCAACAAAATCCATTATTTTAGTAGTCCTGGATTCTACCATCCTGATGTGTTGCTTTACTTTACTTCATATCATGATCTAAGAATAGTTCATAATCTTTGTTCATTTTAATCAAAACCTTTTTTCTTTTTAAATTTTCTTTCTGATTTACCACTTTTAGTCCAAGTTCAGTTTTATCAGAAGTATTTATTATCCTTAACCCTTCAAAAGATTGAAACTCATCACAGTAAACACAATAATTCAGCTGGTCTCTTCATGTTAAGTTGGCATTACATAATATTTAGTATTTAAACCAGTGAGTGTGGCTCCTTTGTATACACTGCCAAATAGCTATACAACAATGAAAAAGTGAACCGCCAATGCTAGAATTATCCTTGTTATTCTCTTCTGCAACCTTATGAAAATGCAAAATGCCCTGTATTTAATCAATGATCTATGAAAGGTCCGAGTAACGTTTGTCAACTTACAATCAATGATATTTGAAAACCATCCCCAGAACACATTGGATAAAATCTAATGACACATCTGATCATGTGTGGTTTTGTGTGTGAAATTTCTGTACAATTTATACCATCACAGAGAAGCACCAACATATGAGAGCTGACATCACTTTATCTAAGAAAATAAAGGATTCTTGGAAATTACATTCATCTGCCAGATATTATGTTCATCTCACTTTAAAAATCCAGTACAGTTCCCAATAATAGATGCATTACATTTATCAGCATCACACTCTTACGCAGCATATGCCTCATATTTCTCATTGCAGAACTCTATAATTCTAGCACAGCTACCATAAACTAATAAAAGGAAGCATAATCGAAAATATTTTACTTAAAATCCAATGAACTGATGACTTTAAAATCACACCAACAAAATTTTTTGCATTTAACAGAACAAACACTTCTATGTTAATATATTTTATTTTAGAGTTTTGGCTGGTAGAAGCATCATTACTTAAAAGGTCAAAACAAAAGATGCCATCTGAGAAAAATAAGCCACTGAATACAGAGACTTGGTAATACAATTAACAATGCCAAAATTCAATGACAATCACCAGAGCAACAGTCACGATCAGCGGTAAGGTGCACCTCTCCCACCCCCACCATCTGCATAAAAGAGATTGCTCAGTAAACGATGCAAATAGAATCTTTACACATACCCTCACTATTTTCAGGATGCATTTCAGTTCAGAATGACTGTATTAACTAATATTCATGTCTGTATCCCTCACCAGATGTACTTCACTATCCTTTTTAGATCACCAACTTCCACCGTGAACATTTTCTATGCATAGCCAGCACAATAGGTAGAGATAAAAATAAATGCAACACAGACACAGCCGAGATGACTATTAAACCAGCCTCAGCCTACAGTAGGCAGCACTCCATTTTTTCCTCTTATGGTGTGCTGCTAGTATATTACATGCTACTAAATTCAGCCACTGACACATAAAGGAAATAAAAATCAAATCTGTGCAGATAGACAGCATTAGAACCCACCAGAATCCCTGCAGCTCTTCAGCACACCATCCTACTCGCAATATGATGCAGAGCGTCTGAAAATACCATTCCCCTTTCCTCTTCCTATCACTGCTACTGAATACTGATAGACACCAAGGACAAAAGGAGGAACCGGCATGAACATTAAGAACAAATATTTAATGGAACACTGGCTTTCCGATCATCTAGCTTCATGTAACCAAGCACTGGGTGTTGCTCTCCCTTGAGAGTCTCTGGGCAATTTCTGAGCTAGAAGAAAAACCTGGCATGGAAGAAGTTGAAGGGAAATGGCAACATTTAAATTTAGTTCAGTATTAACAAATTGTGTGCCACATGAATAAAATAACTTTCCTCCACAGAATAATTCTCAAAGCTTTACTGAATGCAAAATTGCTTTAATTAAATAATACAAAAAAGCATCTGATAAATTAGATTTCTCTGAAATTCATATTTCAACAGGCATTAAATTTCATAAAAGAGACTATTACAACAAAATGCACCAATCCACCACAAAATTATTAGATCATCTATCTTAGTTCAAAATTAAATCTAAATATTATTTAATGAGTGCCCAAAACAGCATGATAAGCTTTGTTTGGGGAAAAAGAAACAAAATCAATTTGAACTCTAACTTATTAACTCTATTTTCATAATGTGATATGTAAAAATTCGAATAAACTTGCATAAATCATTGAAACACAAGGGATGGTCAATTAGTCTATCACATTAGTTTTTACAGGATGAATCCAATTTATCTTGTTCCCTCGCCTTTTCCCCCCACAGCCCTATAAGTTTTCTTGCCTTTCTCTCCTCTTTCAGAGAGTAGAATCTGAATCTGCTCCCACTAATCTTACAAGCAGCGTGTTCTACATCATAACTACTCATGGCCGAATTAATTTTTCTCACGTCTCTTTCAGTTCTTTTGCCAATCACCTTAAACTTGTGTGCACACATCCTTAGCCCTTCCACTAATAGTAACAGTTTCTTATTTGCCTTGTCTGGATGTTTCATGGTTTTGAAGACATCCTCAGAACCCTTGCTGCTCTTCGGTGACCAGTCCTAGCTTCTCCAGGCCATCTTCATAACCAAAGTACTTCATCCCGGAAAATCTTTTCTGCACCTCTCCACTTAACTGGAACAATCAGAATTTAACACAGCTGTCCTGTTGCAACCAAACTAAAGCACTTCCTTCCATTTACACAATGCTTCCATTTGCAAAGCCCATAATCCGATATACATTTCTAACTATTTTCCCAATTTGTCCTGTAATCTGAGATTTGTGCACAGGTATTCCAAATGTATCCATTCCTGAATTCGCATTAGAATCATGTACTATTTTGCCTCTCCACCTTCCTCCCACTGAAATGTATTAATGTGCATCTCTGCATTAAATTTCATCTGCCACATCTCTGCCCATTCAACCAACCCAAGTTCCCTTACAGTATATCACCTCTCTATTTACTACACTTGTAAATCTTGTACCCTCTTCAAATTTTGAAATAGTGCCCTATACACACAAAAATTCAACTTATTAATATATAGATGTCAATGGTTACAGTGCCGATCTCTGGTGAAAGCCACAAAATACCTTCCCTCTTAAAAAATTTTTTTACTTTGTTTTGTTTCCTGTTTACGAGTCAACCTGACATACATGCTGTTGTTGCCCCTTTAAAACCCATGGAATAAATTTTACCAACTAGTCTATTAGGTGGCACTTTCTCAAAACACTTCCAAAAGTACACAAGTACAAAAACTACATTTCAATCGTCAAACCTTCACGTTCATTGAAAAAGCATACATTACATTTTCTGGCACGAGTCAAGTACAATGCATTTTTGTTCCAATGAAGGGATTTTGTTTTCACATAAAAATAAAATGTTAATTTAATTATATAAAGCCAGTTTCTATTTTTGCTCACTGTGCGGGCTCATATTAAAAAGCTTCCACCATACATTTTATATTTTTCATTAAATGCTGAATATCAAAGATAAAGGACAAGGTCACTATAAATTAAAGATTACAAAGCAATTGGATTTACTAACCAGTAAGCCTTTTATTTATAATATTAAACAGCAAAAGAAAGCAAATATGTATAATAAGCTTTAAATGCTCCCCCCCCAAAGACTAACAAATAAACTGATAATTTCGACAATTACAGCACTAGTAAACCACATTTCCTAAAAATCCAGTAACATCAATAATTAAATGCATATATTCAAGTCTTTTTAAATGATTAATCACTATTAAGCCAATTTTTTTTAAATATACATGACCAGCACCTTTCAAGTTTTAATGCAAATATAAACCAGGGGCCTAAGCATGTGCACTAATCAGACAGCTAGTCTCACAAGGCTCAATTGGAGTAATAAAAACTCTTTACCAGTCCCTGTCATTTCCCATTATTTGCTTTGCTATCTGTAACAGCATTACACAAGCAAAGTCCTATAATCTTTTATCATTCATAAAACCAAGCAGTCCCATGGCCATAAGGAACAGAAACCAGACTATTTATTACCTGCTAAAATCAGTGGCAGAGAAGCTTACCCAGCACATTTTCAGCAAGGCTCACAAAATGATAGGAGCATTATCCAACTACCTACTAAATTGCACTTACTAACATTGTGCAAAGGAGCCAAGTAAATTTTACATGGAAATTAAAAGAGATATGGAGCTTTTGCTATATTGGTAGATGTGATTCAAAAATAACAGAACGACTGCACCTGAAAAAAAACCACCATTTTCAAAGTAACCTACCAAAGTCACATTGCCACAACTAACCACAATCATTGAAATCAGGGGTTGACTGAGTTGGCTTGATTCACCGACATTTACGTTAGGCATTGGAGCATTTTCATGCTTCACCGATGCAATTGCACACAACAAACAATTCTAATATTTGCATATGTAATTGCTAAGATCAACATTGCTAAGGTGAAAGGAAGTAGAAAATAGTTTGATTGGAGCAAATTGTTATTTTTGTAAACCCTTAGAGTATAGAATTATCAAAACACACGTATCTTGGTTTATAATATAAAAACAAAGACCAGAATTAAAGATTTTTAATTCAGTGTTTTCCTTCACTTTTTTTCCCTCCTTTCAGTTTTTAAAATATTTATTTAAGTGTTAGTATTTTTTAAGGCACCTCCTCATATACCATATACTATTCCCTAATCAAGAACAGAAGGAACAGCTGCTCCTGGCCAACATCCATTACATTTATAAACACCTTTAACAAAGAATAAAATCCCAAAGTGCTTTCCAAATGCCAGTTAAAAACATGCTCCTATATGACCTCTGAGCACTCAAGATCAACCTATAGGCCAGCATCCCATTGAAGATTGCACGGTCCTTCTCACAGAGTCCATTTCTCTTCCCATCCACGTCCAGCAGCTTAAGCACTTGTTATGGGCATAAACCTAAATCCTATTACTCTCTGCAATAAGTTTAATTCATCAATATGCTGTGCACACCAAATTACTTATCAAACAGTAATAGCATAGAAATTCAAAACAGTAGTTCTCAAACCTGGAAATGTTATTTTTTTAAAAAAATGTACAAATAAGGCAAACACTTAACATTGAACTTTGATAGCATACCAGATGATATTTTAATGACAACATGCTGGACCAGAGTGAGCTCTCAGCGAGCTTAACAATATCTCAAAGCTTAAACACCAAGAATTAGGAGCTTTATTGGAGAGGGAGTGGGATAATAAGTTCAGTCATATTAAGCTGCACTTGTGCATTTAATCAGCTATTAGAAAAGTAACACTGCTGGGAGGACTTACAGGAGGGTTTGGGTATTTACATACATCTGTATTTGGTGGTCAGCAATAAAGCTCACTAGTGACGGCTGGCTATCTCGCAGTCTCTGTGGCATGGACTTCCCATTTGTGTCTGTTGATATTCTGTTAGTTCAAAAGGGTTCTCTGGCACATTGCCACTCTGATATCATCAAATTGCAGTCCATCATATCAAAGAATTCAATAGGCAAAAATCACTGTTTAAAAATTATAATTAAGAAACCATGAAGTTGCTTGATAAACAGTTTTAAAAAACTAACATAGAAATTAAGTTAATCAGTATATATCCATACAAATGTCTAACTTTTTTTGGCAAAGTAGGATTCAAACCTGGTAATATTTCTGAAGTTACGTAAACAATTCTAAGGCATAGCTAACATGTTTTTACTTGTCTACATTGTTATGAAAAATTACATTAGAGGTATGACTGATTCCATCCAAGTAGAAATCATTGCAAAATTAAGTCAATCTCTGGAATCTGGAATGTAGTGTCTGACTGCTGTCACTAGAGCGCTCTAGAGTACTTAATCATAAGATTCACTTGGAGTTTCTTTAAGTAGACTTCAAGGACATCTTTAGAATTTTGTGCTATGCTCTGAACTTTGATACTGTTGATAGATCTTAAATTATTATTTTCTTAAATTATTCACAATTGTAGCAGATTGTGAAGCTTTGCTGTTTGACATGATTATGTCTATTTGTTTTGCACCTGCAACAGAGCATCAAACTTGATTAACGTCAGCAAATCAAGAGTAATTCTTGTTAATTATGAAAAAGGAACTGCTACGGGAAAACTAATTTAGTTTGCATTAAAATTTCGGGGAACTGTAATACTACATAATTATATTGCATGAACAGTAGATCCCACTCTAAAAGTTACTCAACCAGGACAACCACTAGATAAAAATTCAAGGTGATTAGAAAAGCAAATTAAGTTCCCAAGTGTAAATCATGTGTTGCTTGTAATTGAGTACACAACCTTAAACCCTCATAATAGACAAAATTGTCTAACAGCTTACTTAAACATTCATGCTAAACTACTTACCGTTAATACACTTTAAGTCTTGAAAAATATAGAAAATTTAAGTTGAAATTTCTGATGTCAGGCACATTATCATAGGAATTTACTTCAGCATCTGTGCAAACACCAATGCTGCACAAAATGATGAACTGCAAATCACTGCTCAGTTGTGACTCAACCTACATATACATGGAGTTTGAACAGCGGTTACTCCATGGAGTCATGCACCAGAGCTTATATGACACCTACCAATGGTGAGCAAGTTTAGAACTTCCATGTTTGACCATGTATGCACTCAAGTCCTGGACTTAAAATATTTTCAAGTCTAGTTGTTGAGTCATACAAGCACAGAAACAGGCCCTTCTGCCCACCATCAAATACCCCTGTATAATAATCCCATTTATCAACACTTGCTCAGTAGCCTTCTATGTCGATTCAAGTGCTTGTCCAGAAGCTATAAGTGTTCCTGCCTCCAACACCTTCTTAGGCAATGTGTTCCAGATGCAACCACCCTCTGGGAGAAAATGGTTTTCCTCAGATTCCCTCTAACCCACTTATGCCTCATTTTAAATATATGTACCCTCTTATTTTAGGAGTCTTCATTGTAGGGAAAAAGTTTGTCTAAGTATGACTAAGAGCATGAATACAACTATTTTGGAAATCAGGGATGGATCCTTTGCAACATGGGTCAAAATCCTCTGGAAGAGTTTAATTAGCTCAAAAAGTCCATGAGGAATTGCTATCAGCATTCAAAATTCAAGGGGATAAATCCTTAGAACAAGTATTGAAAGAGGAAAGAGTGTAGATGTTCTTGTAAATTAAATGCTGCACAATATTGCAGTTGGAAACAATTTTCATCCATCTGAGATTGCAGTGCAGTAAAGGTTTGCAAGATGCTCTGAAGCCTGGTGAATGCAATCAATACATGGCACTCAACAAGTCGTCCTCAAAATAAATAGAAAAATTAATATATTGCTATTTATCTGTGAAGATGTAGGCTTATGTAAGTGTTTTGTTTAGGTTTACAAAGCTGTAGTATCTATTACAAAGTTAATCTTCAGTTGATGCCATTCCACTATTGAAAACAAGTTCCATCATAGCCAGTTGTTCCAAATAACTTGCTTTTAAAACAATGGATGATCAAACAGTAGATCCATTGTTGATAAAATCAGCAATTTTCATTTATTTACCATAAATTGGAAGAATGATTAGTTAAAACATTTTTTTTTAAAAATTGGCAGAACATGAAATTCAAAATTTAAAAAATGAGGATGAGAATTGGGGAAATAAGCAAAGTTAGGTCCATAGTTCATTATAAAAGTTGTTCCTTTTTCAAATCATTGCTTCTACAATTTAAAAACAACATGTTTCAGGGAACTGGGAACTTTCTTGAAGTTTGGTATTCAGTGAATTAAACTGAACAGGGAAATAAAGTCTATCCACAATCTTCAGCAAGATAGGGACAGGTGGATTTAATGTTTCAAAACACTCATTTACTTACTTACTACAACACAGATGGAGGCCGTTTGGCCCATTGTGTCCATGGTGGCCCCAAGCAGAGCAAATCCCATCAGTCCCATTCCCCTCTCCTTATTTCCATGCAGTCCTGCAATTTATTCTCTCTTACGTGCCCAACCCACACTTTTGATTTTTTTTAAACCACTTATCTACATTAAGAGGCAATTTAATTAACCTACCAGCTCATCTCTGGGATTTTTGAGGAAACTGCAACACCAAGCAGAAATATGGACATGGGCAGAATCTGCAAACTCCACACAGACAGCACCCAAGATCAGGATTGAACCCATCCTAAGTTTCTTCAAACATTTATAACTTTCATGTATATACTTCCTGTAAGAAGTTTGTATACCAATGTCAGTGACCTGAATTATTGAGACAGTTGGTTAGGGACACCGATCAAATACTGTGTTCATTCTCTCAAATGTTCCTCTAATCTATCTACCATAATCACAGGTGTTGTACTGTGAAATAATCTTCATTGCAGATCATTTGTTAAGTAGACAGGGAAACCCTGAAGCAACTCTGATGAATAAACAGACACTCAGTAATCAATAACAACTCTAGCCAAGGCTACTCAAGTCCACACTTGCAGAACAGACAGAAGGAGATACAGAGTCAAAATCCCTGCGATTGCAGGCAGATGAAGGCTGCAGCAGAATGCAACCCTACTTTGGCTTGGCCTGTTGCCACTAGATTATAGTGACATTTTCAAGAATTTGTGGAAGTTAATGTTCAATATTTCAATGTTAGTAATCATCCACAGAAATTTTCCTTTGAACAACCTCTCTCAGAAGACAAAAAATACTTCTTGGAAGACAATCATTCTCATCTATTAGAAACTGTGAATGAAGAAGAGTGCAAGGTTACTGCACCAGCTAATGTGGGTCAAAAGACTGGCTGGGCAGATCAGTTTGTAAGGAAAATTACAGTCAATGATGTACCTAACTTGAGTTATTTCCTGGAGACACAAGAGACTACAGATGCTGGAATCTGGAGGAAAAAACACACGCTGCTAGAGGAACTCAGCAGATCAAGCAGCATCTGTGGAGGGAGAAAGACAGTCAAAAACTCAGTACAGATGAAGATTGACTGATTATCTCCCACCACAGATGCGGCCTGACCCACTGAGTTCCTTCAGCTTCATGCTTTTAACTCAAGTTATTTCGTGCCATATTTAACTACTTTGCACAAGTGCCACCATAATTTAAGACACTCAGTCTTGGTTGAAATTAAGAGAAGGATGTCATCCAAGCACCTTGCTGCTATGCAAGCCCTAGATACAAGAGTTTCTCAATAAAAATTAACAAGCAGCTCAGTGATTATTAATGAGGGAAAGTGTCACTTCATTTTAACCTATTTTCAGCCAATAACAATCCGTAATAGCTTTACTAAACTTCAAACACAACAACGGCAGAACATAAAATTTCAAATGCCAATAATTTTCTGCTACTTTGCCAAAGGTGTAGAATGAGGATCAATCTTCAAGCACACGGATCAGATGCAATTTGTACTAAGGCCATTTAAACACAGTTAAATTTAAAAACAAGTACTTATTGTTTGTCCAATTATATCAGTTTTGTCTGTGCAGTGAGGCATCAGAGTAGGTCTTGCTCTACAGATGCTGCCTGACCTGCAGAGCATTTCCAACATTTTCTGTGTTTATAGTATGGAGATTGGTAATGGTCCACATCAGCACCAGTCTCCCAGACAATTTGGACTCCTTGCAATTTGCATACAGGAAAAATAGGTCCACGGAGGACATCATCTCCCTTGCACTACATTCAGCTCTGGATCCCCTTGACAATAAGAATACCGATGTCAGGATGCTACTCATTGCCTACAGCTCAGCTTTCAACACTACATATACCAAATAAGCTCATCCCTAAGCTCAGAACAAAAACCTAGCTCTTAACATGAGCACAATGAAAGAATAGTTGTTGACCTAAGGAAGCGGGGCTTGGGAACACAACCCTGTGCTCATCAATGGAGCTGTGTAGAGATGGTGGACAGCTCAAGATCTTTAGCTTCCATATCACCAGCAACCTCACCTAGTCACTTCACAATGATGCGGTGATCAAGAAAGCACATCAGCATATTCACTTTTTTTAGGCATCAGAGAAGATTCAGCATGTCCACGAGGTCTCTCGCGAACTTCCACAGATGCACTACAGAAAGTATTCTGACTGCTTGCATCTCAGCGTGGTATGGCAACTGCTCTGCTCTTAACCAATTGAACCTGCAGAGAATGGTTAACACAGCCCAGTCCATCACAAGTTCTTCACTCCCTTCCATCCAGTCCACCTTCACAGTGCACTGCTTCAGGAAGGCTGGTAGCATCATCAAGGATGCCTGCTACCCTGGCCATTCCCTTTTCTCTCTACCTTCTGACAGAAGATACAGGATACAGGTTTAAAAACAGCTTCTTCCCCACTGCTATCAGACTCCTGAACCAATCACCTTTCACACCCCTTCCCAGTGGTACCACCACATTCTCATACTCTTAACTCTACCTCTCTCGGTTATTTCTCTATCGTCACTTTAGTACTCTTTTTGCACCACTTCAGATTACGCTACTATTTTGCACTTGTCAGTGTATTATTGTTGTTCTTATTACAACCATCTATACCATTACTCTGTGAGCTTCATGCGAACGAGGAATTTCATTGCACCATGGTGTAAATGACAATAAACTAATCTAATCGCAAAAATCATATACAGGAATCACCTACTCACAAAAATGTGGCAAGATAAAATGGAGCATTAAGAATGACAAAACTTAGAATGACAGAACTTACTTTTCCAACCAACTTCAGTTTGAGATTTCCAAAAATATTTTTCATCCCTTAAGGTCAATTACCAGAAAAAAAACCCAATAACCAGAAATG
>JAUZTB010000072.1:21204639-21215924 GCA_034780895.1 Rhynchobatus australiae
GGTCACCCAAAGTAACCATGGCAGTGTCTATCATTTGAAGATCAATCACAATAACAACTTGCATTTATATAACAGCACCCACAAACTGAGATGTCCATATGGATTGGATCAACCAGAAAACTTGGTTGGGCATTTTGACCAGATTAATGGAGGTTCAATTAGTTTTTAAATGAGGGGAGTTCAGTGGAGAGAGTGATAATGTAATGAATGATAACTTTGTCAAAATAAAAGCCAACAAATTCACACGACTGAGGACAGAGTTCAACATGCTTCAGAAGTTTGGGAACATTGTGCTGCCAACATTACAAGCATCACATCTAAAGTGTGGGATCAATTACCTCCCAAGAACTTGCTTTGTATACCAGTTTTACCATTCCAAACTTCCCAAGGCCCTCTGTACGGCCATGTCAAACAAAACCTGATGCTGACCCACAATGGAATATCTTAAGGTAGGTGATTTAAGGTGAAAAGGGAGGAAGGACCAGAGAGGGGAGAGGTTTGGGAAGGGACTTCCAGAGGTCTGGGCCCAAGCATCTGAAGGCATGGCCGTCAGTACTGGAGTGATTAGATTGATCGAGAGGCTGAAAGTGAAGAGGAGGGATCACAGAGGGAACAGATTACAGCAACAGGAGACTTGGGGAAGTTGAAAACAAGGGTACAGTCGGTGTAGGTCGGTGAGCAATGGCAAGGACTTGTTGCAAGTCAACATATGGACAGCAGTTTATGTGAATAAGAATTTGACTCAGGTCCATGTTGGAGGTATTCTAAACACTAAAGCATTCTAAGGATGAAGACAAATTACCAAAATAACCAGACCAGCCAATCAGGGTTGGGGAGATGGTTCTTGACATGGGGGTACTCTTTACTCCAACCTGAAATGTGATTCATAACTCATGACAAAGGCAATATGAGTGAGAAGCAGAGAGATTCATGAGCTACTGAACAAGCGATGCGGGGCAGGCAATTAATTATCTCTGCTGATTCTCAAAAAATGCCAATCTCGTACTGAGTCAATTACTTCTCTTTATTGGAAACAGTTCCCTGCATCTGCGAGAAATAGCTCAGTCATGGTTTTAAATTCAATGTGACCTGCAGAGAGAGTCAGGAATGATCACTGCGCTTTCACGTAAGTTATGGGAGATGTAAGATTGTGAACTGCTCAGTGTCCCTCACACACATACCCAGGGACCCTGGGCTGTCTTACATCCAAAATGATGAGGGGAAATGTTCATTTCAATGGGAACTCCTTCCCAAAAAACATTCCTCATTAAAATTACCACGTCTACCAATGAGTAAAATGTAGTCACATCTCCGGTCTAACTGTGGAATAACTCATTCTGCCAGCAGAAGTTTTCACCTCCTCCTTCTCTCCTGGAGGAGAGGTATCCTTGGCATTAGGAAGACCCTGATTCTGTAATCAGTTTGTGGGTGAGGTCCAGAGATGGGTGCTGGGGAGGATGGGAAGATCCCAGTTCATGAAACTTACCTCTAACATCCATGGACCACGCACATCCCACATCTTGCATTTTGAGCCAATGGATTTGAGGTGTCAAGTGGGCATCAAAGCCGCAACTGCCTGGCTCCAACTGACCCACTCACTGGGTAAACTAATCCAGGTAACTATACAACTTTCCACTGGAAGTGAACCATAAAATAACATCACTTTTAGTTTTCACTTTGGTATTGGGAAGCACAGATAGGTTTTCTCTCTCTAACTGTAAGCTTTCCACATTTTTCTTATTATCCTGCCCGTGGGATGTGGACATTGCGGCTCAGGATGACATTTACCGCTCCCCAGTTGTGTGGCTGCTGTGAAGCTGTTACTTCTCCACATTGGAGACTCCTTCATCCGTTGATCCAATGGATTCAAATAATTCCCTGCCACATTATTTAACGATTTACAACAACATACAAAGTATACTTGGAATGCCTCACATTTTAACAATGCAGATTTAGTTTGGAATGCAAGACAGATCTTCAGCATACATTTTGGAAATCAGGTTCCAAACTAACTTGTCCAGACAATCCAATTTATAAATTTAACATGCACTTTCTACCAGCATTTTTTGTAAACTGTGCTAGTTTTGGTATTCATATTGTGTGCCACAGGAGATGGGAAAGGTCAGAGACCATTCACTTGCCTCCCCCATATTCCTGAGGCCCAGCAATTTCTCGGGAGAAGTAAGCAGCCTTTCTCCCTGCTCAGCGTCTGGCCAAGCCTGCTGGAAACACTGAGAGCTTCCTGTGTGAAGCCAGCTCTGGCCTGACTGGCAAGTTTCCAACTGTCAGTCCTGGAAGTGTCTTGATAGCTGGTGAAGCCCCATCCCCAAGCTCAGCTGTATATCAGTGTTGTCAGACAAGTGGAATATCAGTGAAGGGCTCTGACATTCAAAAACTTTTCTTTAATTTTTAATGTTTAGAGTGCTTTGTGAGGCTGGTCATGGCACACATCAACTCCAGCCTCACAGTTGACCTTGACCCAATGCAATTCACCGCCCACTGAAAAGAGGTCCATGGCACTGTCTCATGCCTTAGCACAGTGTCAGGCTCAAAGCAGATGTTTTTTGGTGACTTCTCTCCTGGACTTCCAATCCCACGTTCTATCCAGAATAAAATCCACCTGCTGCAGTTCCAAGTGTCCAGCACCGTGTGTGGAATGGAACTGGAGGGATGAGGAAGTATTATCCTCTGGAGAATCCATTCCCCAGATGTGAAAGTCCTTCCCATCGCTGTGAAAAGTTACACAGAGCAGGAACATCCAACGGATCCTGTCAGGTCCGAGTTCCTGGAACCGTTGTGTGTGTCCAGTGGCACAGTCCCAGTTCTAGACTGTTTAACCCAGGGAACATAAACCAAATGCCAATAATACCTGGTTATGAAGCCAAGTGCAAAAATATCAGGTGAGTCATGGATTGGCAGCAGGATAGTCATCCCTACAGGAAGACCAGCCTCCCTTTGCAGTGCTGCGGAAGTGTCATCCCAACCCTGCACCACGAGGCTGGTGCTAACCTTCTCAGGGTAGGGATCCCACGGCACACTCACACACATCTCACAAACAAGTCAATGGCACCAGTGCTTTCTACCGAGTTCGTGTCACTTTGACCTGCCCCACTTTGTCAGTGAAATTATTTAAGAGCTCACTGTTCTCTCAATCTTGCTCAAGCTTCCCATACCTCAGAGAAAGGACTTGTATCCATGAAACAATTCACTGAGGAACTGGAACTTAGTGAGGTGTGCAGAGGAAAATATGAATGTTTAGCAAAGCCTCAATTGACCACTACACTCAGAGCCTCCCCTCTCTTGGCAAAGAGCAGGACCTGGTGGACCATTCATAGTCACACAAAAACAAATTGCAGTCAAGTAATATAAGGAATGAGTTCCACTTCCCAACAACTACCACGTGAAGCTGATCAGCAGGATCAATACTCAGACACTCAGCCAGTGCTGATACAACACCATCACATTCATTTGAAGAGCTTGGCTCATTCACAAACATGTGCTTTCTGCCATATTTGCTATTCCATCCTGAGATTAAACACAATTCCAGCAAGAATATCTACATAAAGTGGGGGAAACCCAAGGGAGATATCACATAGGAGACTCCTCTATTTTGAGTATTTGTCATCCACTTTAAAATCTAATGGGTTGAGATAGCTCTGTGGTGAATGCGTTACAATTAGTTCAAGCACACTTTTGTTGACAGGGTATTTAATATGTCAAAAGAACCAAGTAGTTGTTTCAGTATTTCCTCAAGAGTGGCTTCCAGAATGTTTCTGAGAGTAAGGTGTATGAACAGAGCAGTAACTCTGAGGGTGAACTTCCACCACCATTCATAATACAGACATCAAACAGGATGTTGGGGACACAAACGATAGTGTGAGAGGTGGGTGGGTAATTCCCACTGCAGGAGCACTGGGGATTACAGACCAACCTTTCCTGTAACAAACTACAGCCATCTGAAGCCACAGCTCCTTGTACCAGTGCTGGGTGTAAATGTGCCAGTCAAACAGGCAGCAGTGTGTCCTCGAGAACAATTCATGTCATGCGTCTATGTATTTAAGGTGAGGGGGGAAGTCTAAAGGACATGTGTAGGGTAAGTTTTATTTTACACAGAGAGTAGTGGGTGCCTGGAACGGGCTGCCTGGGGTGGTGGTGGAGGCAGATACAATAGTGGTGTTTAAGAGCCTGTTGGACACGTGAATGTGCAAGGAATGGAGAGATGTGGATCATGTGCAGGCGGAGAGATTTAGTTTATTTTGGCATCGTGTTCAGCACAGACATAATGGGCCGAAGGGCCAGTTCCTGTGCTGTACTGTGTTCACAAAGCAGCTCCAGCGCACCGTGTGGATTCCCGCAGCCACAGCTGGCCGTAAACACTTTCCCACAGAGCAAGGACCACGGCAGGAGGTTGCTGTCCCCTGCCTCCCTTCTCTACCCTCACGGGCTTCAGTGGTCATCTTTCTGCTACCCTGCTCAACCTCAATGTTCTCTGCATCATTGCAGCCAGATCCCAGCGAGCTTTCCACCTGAGATTCAGCAGCAACAGTGGGCAACAGTCTGAGATGGGTTTCTACCACTCACCTCTCCATGCCTCCCACACCCACCCTAACAACCCCCATCCCCCGACCTGTGTGTTTAGCTAATCTCTGGATCAATACTCCAATGATGATGTGCTCCATTCTTTTCACACCAAGATGTAATATTTCCCTTTGTAGCCCTGAGCATACACAGTCTGTCAGGTGTAGAAATAAAGGAGCAGCCACTGATCCAAGCCGTGAGTCTGTGTCATCACAACTATCACCACCAGGGTGAACAGAGGCTGTTAAAGCAACCACAGACAACAACAAACCTTAACAACACACAAAAAGTGCTGGAGAAACTCAGCAGATCAGGCGGTATCCACGGAGGGAAATAAACAGTTGATGTTTTGGGCCGAGACCCTTCATCAGGACTGATTTGATCGTAGTCAGTCCAGGTTTGGGTGTATTGTGTGGCCTTACAAAGTTTTGTGCCTGGAATGATGTGTTAAACAGCAAACACATGGACCAGTTGATGCAACAAAGCCCAGAGTGCAGAGGAGGCAGGCAGAAGCCTTTGGGAAAGTCAAGTACTTGACGATTCTTGTCTGCAAACCCACAATTTTCTTTAATGATTGTTCCTTTCATTGAAATTGTATCAGATAGCACGCATAAACATTCTGCTATGTGATAGAATTTCTAACCTTGATCTTTTTTTCTCTAATTAGTGACCTTGTTCATTAGAAACAAAATGTAGCTCAAACAAATATCCCCAAACTGCAACATGAAACTTTCCAAAATTACAGAATGTTTGGTCTATGCATCAGCTGAAGGCAACAAGTTAACACACAAGCCAAACCAAGTCAGCAGAAGCCATGCTTTTAAAAAGAAAATTAGCATTGCAGGATTTAAAATATGTGGTAATCTTAAACTTTACTGCAGAGAGAGCAAAATTGGCAGTGAAGATTGGGATCCTGATATGGGACATTAGTTGACATAAATCAGATGGCTCATATAGTGATACCAGGACAATGTTATCAGACAGGTTGGCTCTTGATACTTTCCCAGTATGTCACAGATACAGACATACCTGGTGCTGACAAACATATACTAAACAAGTGATCCTTTCTTATTATTTGTGCTAATGTGGGATTCTTCCACGACATGTTCAAGAATACCATTTTTCCCTTTTGCCCATGAATAATAATATTCTGTCAGTATCATTATGTATGATGCAAACCAAACTCTAATCCAATCCAGTTGGACTACATCAACATTTAAAGATAGGTTAAATAGGTCTTTGAATGAACGGGTTATGGCTATGAGAGGCACATCTGTTTGGGATTACTGCTCACACACAGAACAAATGTGAATGTGGGGTGCTTGGGCATGTGATCTGTTTCCATTTCTTTGCAAGTAATTGGGAAATTTTCTTGCAAACTGGCTTGGGATTTCTGAATTTACGTTAATTTTATTTATTTTTAAGTGATTAACAAAGAGGTTTCAATTATCAGAAATGGGACCTAATCTTTATTTAATCTACACCTAGCTGTGGGCCTTACTATTTATCTATCTATATCTTACATCCAATACACTGCAGACAAAAAAAATTGTAAGAAGCCAATTGATTCATGCCAAATTCTCCTCATCCAGACCCTGAAATTTGCAAACAACTTATAAGATATTACTGATCACTAACTGGGGTAAGAAATAGGCTTTTCCACAGGGTGCACTTGAACAACTACTTTCAACGATATGACCAAATCAGCCACTGGAAATCTGGACAGTGCTCCAGATGCCAAGTAACTGTGAACAATGGTGTGAGGGATTTATTATTAAACATTCAAGTATGCCAGGCCTTCAAAGCACAGTTGACATTGAACTGCTAGGAAATAGAATAGAGTGGGAATATGCTTCATTTTTATTATAAAACTCTTCAAATTTCACACATAACTAAGTGCTGGGGGTGTCAATGCATGAACATTAGATTAGATTGGAGGACGTAGAAGGAGAGGAGGGAAATTGGGAATAAAATTGGGAATATTAATCAATTGAAATAATTTAAAAAACATATTCTAATAAATCACATTGCAAAAAATCAGTAGCAAATACAAAAATATGCAAGATAATGTGAAAACCACAATTTCACACTAAGGATCTGAGGTTATATCCAGAGCAAAAACTAATTGTTATTTCTGGCTGCTAGTTTTGTTTGGGTGGAGGGGAGTGAAGGAGGAGGCGATCATTGAAAATCAGCTCCCATAATTTTACGATTATGTATCTGAAATACATAATTAAGCCAATAAAGAAAGATATTGAGTTTGTTGAAGAAATTACCAAGTGGTTAGAGAAAATAAACTTAGTGGCTGTAGTTTATTTGAATTTTCAGAAGCTGCTTGTTTGAAACATTTGGGTATTTGGTGCACAAGGACTCATTGCAGCATGGTTGGAAAGTTGATTGACACATAAAAATCAGAGAAGTGAAATAAATGGTGATTGCCTGGACCAGAAATGTGCTGCAGCTATGGATTACACTGGCAGAGTACAGGATTTGGCAGACAGTGAAGAGACCTTTTAAAGACTTGAGAAAGACTGATGGATTAGCAGAACAGTCTGACAAGTTTAATGTGGATTTGTGTGTAGTAATACAGTATATTTCTGGAAAATGGGAGAATATACTAAAAGAAAAGTCACTTCAGTGTAGTTGAAAAGAAAACAGTGGGATTCAAATATATAATTCTTGGAATGTCCAACTAGGTAAAGGGATCAAAGTGCATATTAGAATTTTGAGCTATATAACTTGCAGCATCAAATACAAGAAAAAAAAGTTGAATTGATACTAAACTTTTGTTAGGTCACAGGTAAGGAGAATGTGTACAATTTGGACACTGCGTCAGAGAAAAAAAAAATCCTGGAGAGTACATGGTGTAGAGTCATCAGAGTATTGACAGGAATGGTTAATCATAATTTCGAGGAGAAACATGAGAACCAGGGACATTTGCACTGGAGCACAGAATGCCAAGAAGAAACTTAATAGATGTTTTGTTTTAATTTGTTAAGGTTTTCATAGAATGAATAGGAAATGACTGCTTTCTTGGTCATTTAAAACTGTCATTAGTAGAATGTTAGAATGAGAAATTTCTTAACATGTGACAGTGTTGCAGAGTAAAATACTCTGGCACAGAAAGTAGTGATTTAAAAATCATTCAATCTTTAAAGAGACAATTAGATATTTGAAGCAGATGAAGGATCAGGGCTATGGGAGGGAGCATAACAGTGAGTTAGTTATGAATTGCTCTGACAAAGAATCAGCACAGATTCCTTTAGATGCCTTTCAACTAGCCTTCCATTCCCTAAACATGGGATGATTTGATTGTAAGTTTTAGGATTTTAAGAGGAATTGGGAGGATAGATGGAGGGAAACTACTTCTGCTATAGGGAGGCTTTAGGCAAGAGACTATAATCTGAAAATCAGAGCCAGGCCTATTAATAGAGAAGTAATTTCAATGGGCAAATACTTGAAAGGGAACAAATGTGTAGTGCTATGGGGAAAATTAACAAAGAGTGGGACTACATAATTCTTTCAAAGAGGTGGCACAAGCATGGCCTCTTATTGTGCTGAAGGATTTTATGACACAACAACCTGAAGACCTCCTTCAGTGATGGTGACAGAGGCAGCAATACTGCAACAGGCAGAGCAAATGGCAAGCTTGCCAGGGGACAGAGAGCTATTGATGCCAAGTCAATTAATACACTGAAGGAAAAGGCTGGACTACAGGGCAATCAAGAGAAACAGGGATCAGACAGCAAAATGGATTTAAGGCCAAAGATCAAGTTAGCTATATTTTAATGAATGGCAGAGCATGCTTGAAAGATTGCATGGGTTCTTGTTCTTATTCTGCATATTTATGTCTTACATCAAAAATATGCATTAAAAGCTTAGCAAATTTGCCTGGATCTGTGGCTGGAAAGAGAAGACTTGAGCAGACCACTGAAGATGGGGAGGAAGGCAGTGTAATGGAGAAGTTCTGTAACTCAATGTAGCAATACAAAATAACTCAGAAATGCAAACCAAATCCTCACTAAAGTGCACCAATAGGGTGGTGTATTTGGAGACAGCAGTCTTTTATTTGTCAGAGTGAGGATTTGTTACTTTCAGACAGTTGCTGCCTTCTTTTGGGGATAGCTGGCAAGCATTAAAGACAGGAATTCTCCTTGTTTTTGTAGCTTTTCCATTATCTTTGTGGTTTTGATTCACAACCCATTGACTCTGTCTCTCTGCAAGGAGGCCAGGTAATTTTATTGTGTAGTAGCAGGCATGCTTCTAGGTTGTTGAGACTTTTATAAGAAAAGACTTTAATCCCCTCAACACCTGGATAACCTTGAGGCTCTGAAGCCCAGACCCCCCAGACTAGCTTTGTCAAGGCTCTTCTTGTTCCTTGAAAGGTTTCAACATACTTTTCCTCTGATCTAGTCTCGGAAAGCACTGGCTTCTAACTTTGGGAAAGTTAGGACTTGCTCTAATTTTCAAGAAAGAAATAACTCTGTTGTGCCAGGTCCTGACACGCACACACTCTGAGTAAGATGAAGTGTGCCTGTCTCATTTTGAACATGTTCTGGCTCCTTACACGAGGCTGCATTCCATCAGTGGAATTCTATACACAGTCACACTGAACATTGCAATTGACAGAAAAACCTTAGTTCTTTGGATTGTGATGATGTGAACCTGGGCTTTGGGAAAAGCTAATGATATTAATATGAAGTTGAACTAAACTTAGAGTTTATGTTTGTGTACCTGACTGTTTATTTCTCTTTCTATCTCTGTACTTTAGTGCTCTCTTTATCAATTAGTTTTTTCCATTTAAAACTTTTGTTTTGTTCTATCCAAAGACCTGCTCAGCCAAACTTTGAAGCACAGTGTGGCATTTCTGTTGTTACTCTTTCCTTTCTAAAACCATAGACCTCATGAAGCAGGATCAGGTCATTGAGGCTCTCAAGCCTGCTTCTCCATTCAAAAGGATCATGGTTGATCCAATACTTCTCACATCCACTTCCCTGCCTATTTCCCATAGTAATTAGAAATCTAACCGTCTCAGGACTCTGCCTCCACAGCTCTCTACAACAGGAAGTTCCAAAGACTCTCAAACCTCTGAAAGAAGAAATTCTTCTTTATCTCAGTCTTAAATGGAAGACCCATTATCACATGTCCATGCCCTGTGAGTCGCCCACAAGAAGGAATATTGCCCCTCAGGATTTGCCCCTGTCCACTAATTATCATTTGTGTTTTAGTAAGATCAGCTCTCATTCTTCCATCCTTCAACCAGTAAAGGCCCAAACTGTTTATTCATTTCTTTCTTCATAGTATGATACCGCCATACGGGGTTCATTCTGGTAAACCTTCATTGAAGAGCCTCCAGGAGAGGAACCAAAACTGTTCACAATACTCCAGAGGTGGTCTCACTAATGTCTTCCATGGTTTCTGTGTCAAAACTAATTAGTGTTAGAGACAAAAATCAAAGCAAGGCTCTGTTGCGCCTTGGTACCACAACAGAATTATTGAAATCTCCAAAGTCAAGCAATAAAGCGGAGTGAAGGACACAGTTTTCAAAGAGAGAGGAATATAAGCCTGCAAGGAATAGTAATTTCACATTTATGCATTAACAATAGGCTGTATTACAATGGCAGGTTAAATGGAACCCCGGATAACCTTTGGTATCCCATGCCCAATTACAGAAATTATTTTCAACATATAAAATCGATATAATAGATTGTTACTTTAAAGAGCCACATATTGAACAGTGCACTACTAACGAAGGTTGTAAATCATGATCTTGTGACCAATTTCTGTTGTTAAGTAAATAACATATTTTAGAGATGGTTGATGATGTAATTGCAAAATACAATAGAGAATTGACATTGGCTTTATGTTGTATCATATCATGGAGTGTTTCATTTAATTTCCCATGGGTGGGAGTTCACCAGGAAATGTGTGTGAAGATAGCAAAATAGGTCCAAGATCGTATTCTTTGTGCTAGTAAAATATAAACATCGTTTTTTGCTTTTCTTTAATTCAATCCTAGGCTTATGTAACTCCCTGTAATTCAATGTAAAATAACAGAAAACACAAAGTTATACAAGGCTGCATACTCTAATGCCTGTGGGCATTTCTAGAAATTGGCAACTTTCGGAGTATCTGAGCTATTTATGAGAACAGCCCAGACGTAGTTGAATACACTTTGACTAATCTTTGTCCAAACAGGTGATTGTACATCTATTCCACCATTCTAAGGAGGTAGACAATGAGGAAATTATTTGTCCTGGAGTGATGGTTGATCCCAATTATTTCAAAATCAAGGGTGAGATTATTATGAATGTTGCAAGCTCAGAGTAAGGATGTGAAACTACAGTCTACCAGAAATGCTTCTCATTGTATCATTACTTCTTTGTACTCCTGAACTGCCCAATTTAAACTCAATACTCTGATTATAATCAGTCATTCTCTCATTCCTCCTTGTAGTAGCAAAGCAGGACCATCCAGATGCCCACAGCACATCACACTGTTGTAAATTCTGAACCTCTTATGAGATTGTTGGTGTCCTAACAGTTGCACAAACATAGTCTTCTATCTCTGCCAGGCCTATATCAGGCCAACATTGCCACTGATAGTACACTATGCATGAAAAGTTAAGAGGATTCCTGCTTCAACACAAATCCCCCAACAACAAAAGAACAGCATTTTGTTTCCTTTGACTGACCAGGCTAAACACC
>JAUZTB010000072.1:21263319-21273346 GCA_034780895.1 Rhynchobatus australiae
GGGGGGGGGGGGGGGGGGGGGGCGTGGGTGGGGGTGGGGGGGCTGCAGGGGTGGTATTTGAGGGTTTAAATTTTTCTTGCTGCTTCTGCAAGTGAAAGGTGCACCAGTAATCTAGCGGAGCCCTGGAACCTGAGAAAGGTGCTTCCAGTGAACCAAGCCCAAATGCCTAGGGTGAGTTAAATTTTTTTTCCTGAAAGATTGACATCTCCATACAGAAGTGAGGAATAAATCCTTCATTCTTTTGCAAATTTGTGATTAAAAATGTGAACAGGCTTATCACCATGTCTTTTACATATGACTTCCACATACCTAACTGTTCTGGTATCAGTTACATGGTAATGGTTCCTTGTTTGATCTTCTCTTCTCCATACCCTCTTCTCCAGTCTTCTATGGGCAATTGACAGTATGTGGCAACACTGCCAACCGTAAGTGTATTGACGGTACAAGATGAATTCAACATGTTTTCTAATATCTATCAGATTTCCATTGTTATCAGGCCATGACAGGATAGCATGCAGAACATGCCATTTGCACCCTTCCATTTTATCCAAGTATCACTAATATTGCCCCCTCAATCAAGGGATCTCCCAGCTACTCTTCGCAAGTTACAGACATCCTAAATTGTAAGTTTTTATCCAGTGGATGTTGAGTTCCAGATTCAAGACTCTTTAACTCCTTTACCAGGATGTCAAAATTGGCAGATTCCTTTCCTCTTTTAATTTACCTTCCTCTTACAAGCCACCTCTTAACACTTGCTTTGTGTCACCTGAATATTGTACTATTTCAATCCAATGTTTTTTAAACAAGGATTTAGCCTTTCTCATTTACTTAAAACATTGTGAAATGAGAGATTCTACTCTATTTTCTAACTGGTATTTATCCTGCACTAATTTCACTCCTTCAATATATTTAATGACAAAAGTAGTTGGTGGGATGGTGGCAGAAGCAGGGTGACGGTTGTAAGAACGACCAGCAACATGGATCAATGATGAAAAGTGCCAATAAGTTACCTAGAGCAGAACTGAGCTTCCCAGACTCTGCCAATAGCACTAGGTCTTCTGGTCCCGATTCCAGTAAGCCTTATTGGTAAATTACCAGTGTTGTCTTTGACAGGATAGTGTGGTGGCCAGCAGGTCATGCTCAAATATAGTTATCTGTCTGCGTCAACGCATTTAAGGAAGAATGAGGTTATGGGGAGAAAGACAAATATTTATGTTGTCCATATGAATCAATAGCTCAACTGCTTTCTTTAGCCATAAGAATTCTGAAAGTTTTTGTTCAAAGATTCAATTCATAGCACATAGGTTAGATGCTCAGAGATTCGAGACAATAAATGACTCTATCTGACATTCAATGCAGCAAACCAGGTAGCTGATTTAAAAGAGTAATAGAGGTAACTTGCCACTCCCATGCTCCTCATTGAGCCTATTGGGAGCACAGGTTGGAAAATCAGGCTACAGTGCTATAAAATCATCACTAACTGGCATCCCCTGTGAGTGCAAGTTCACTGCTGGGAGTATGGGACTGAGGAATTATCCTCAAAATCCAGAAGCAATCATATAATATCAGGAGCTACCACTACGACTTGAAGCACTAAAAACAAATATAATTTTTTTCAAAACCAAAGTGCTAAAAAGCAATCAGGATGCTTCCAAAAATATAATGAATCACATCAGCACAAAGTTACTGTGATATGAATTTGAACCATTTCCCAGTCTACTTTTCTCCCATTCTTCCAAGGCTTCATATGAATAGCTAACTGTATTTATTGTTTCTCCTTCCCTAAGTTTCCTTCTCCTCCATATTCTCAGGCTTGAATATTCAACATTGTCCTCTGCCCCCTTAGAAAACCTTCGGAGATAAGGCAGATGAAGGTCACTACGTTCATCCAATTTGGTTTCTGAAGTTATCCAAGGGCCATTAGAACACAGAGTGCTTTAGTACAAGGGCTTTTGAGTAAAGAATATATAAAGGAACATGTTAATTAGCTAGAAAAGAAGAATATAAAAGGACATGAGAGGAAGGCATGAAAATAGGATTACAGCTGTTATGGTTCATCTGAAGAGTTGGCATTAATAGGCATTATAGGCTGATCAGCTTCCTTCTGTGATTTCTGATTACATGCTATTGTGTCATTAATTCAGAATAGTCCCCAATGTGTCATTTGTATGTGATGCAGAACAAACCATCCTCTAAAGGGCAACAATGTCCGACTATAAGTAGTATGGAGCAAGTTTTGAATTTATTTAAACAAATCCTGTAGTTGAAGCATATATATAGAACCTCTAACTTATTATGACCTTGCACTAAGATGAAATTAAACTGGAAAAGCACTCACAAATACTTATAACAAAAGGACCCTCACACATGGTCTCTGATCTTCTCCTGTAGGTATGCTGCAATGATTCTTTAAGTGATTCAAAACAGGTAAGAAACAGAGGAACTAGTAAAACTGATGAAAATTCTGTCTGGAGCAACAAACAATTTGCTGAAGGAGCTCAGTGAGATGAGCAACATCTGAAAGGAATTGTCAATGTTTTGGGTTAAAACCCTGTATCAGTTTTTGTTTGCCTTTTCTCCTTTAGAATAGTGTTTATTTTCAGCAAGTTGGTTTTAGATTAAATTTCCAGTTTTTGTTACTTTAGTTCCTAGTGTCACACAAATATACCTACATTCCACTTTTTAGAAAATGTATGGTTGGAAAAATGTGTCTTTGAAACTTTATAATTCTTCTGAACTTGGACTTCACCTCAAGTTGTGCATTGCATTTATGAAAAACTCATTTGAATAGCAATGATTAACAGCTGTACTTGTAGGTGCTATTACCGAGCTCATTACACAATGATTTCATATATTGAAGAGTGTACTTGAGTATCAAGATTTTGTTCAAAAGTTATGACATCAGACCCTATCTGCTCACTTAATGGTCTTCGGGGATAACTTGAAAATCTGGCAAGCAAAGGGTTTGAGTTTTGAAGTTCAAGCAAAAGTAAATTACAGGAGATGGTATGATAGGTCCTGATTTCAATGAAGTTGAATGCAAGGAAGGAGGCAGTGTGTGCAGTGCTGAATTTGCAACTTGGAAGGAACAAGAGAAGGTAGGTCAGAATAGTGGCAAACAAAAGTAGTGGTGGTAAAGCAGAGACAGTGATTAAATGATAGAAGATACACCTAGGAACTAGACTTTTCAAACAAATGGGAACATATCTGTTATAGGATCCCTAATGTCAACCCAGCAGATTTGACCAGCTTATACGAAATGGACTGAAATAAGATCCCATGTGTCTCAAGTTCACATTATACAACGGATTCTTTTAGGAATCCAATAGGATTCTTCAGCACACTAAAAGGCAACAGTGACTTGGACCAGCATTACTTCAAATCCCTGTGATTGGAGACAAAATAGGCCAACATGGTAGTAAATAATAACATTAATCTCAGTCTTGGAGTTGTCTAATTACCTAGCAACGAAGCTAAATGAAATTGAAAACAGCATCAAACTATTTATCTACAAATCAGCAACCAGGTACAGATCTACAGATCTCAACATAAATATATGTTTAAAAAAAATTTTCAAAAGAGGTAAACTTATAGCCACCTACCGTGGTGCAGTGCTGGGCTGCGTCACTTATGTAAAGCATTTTAGTATTCCCGGATTGTGTGTGCAGCTGGGATTGTTCCCACCTCAGGTGTCATCAGAGAGAGGAGGGATCTTTTTCTCTGTCTTACACAAACATAATGCAGGGTCTATGACAGACCTCACTCGTATTTACTGACCAAGGCTTGGGGACAATGAAACGGGGAAACACATTGGAACAGCCTCTGTCGCTTTTCCATCTCTTCCTATCTCCTTTCTCTGCTTCTCTCTCAATCCTCTCTCTTGACTGCATCTAACAACAAAACTTGGACCTCCCCTCTATTCCTCATGACTATTCAATTAACCACAAGGCAGGCCCAGACTTGCCCAGCGATGTTTGAGACTATACCATTTCAGATATGTGGTGACAGAGGGGCTTCATTAATTAAAACGGGAATAGTTTACCTGCAGTGCTTATTAATGTTTCTCTTTTTAAACATTCAATTTTAACTAATACTAGATTCACCAACTAATTTCTACATTTTGAAACTCGGCTCGTGTTTCAGGTATTTTGGATATTGGAAAGACCAAAGCCACTGTGTTCAACCCTCACCTCAAATATCATTCACTAGCCACAGATGTTAGCTGAGCTCTTAACCACATGTCATCTCAATCTCAATACTTTCATCTCCATGATATCGCTTGCTTCTAGCCTTTCAGTGGTGGCTGGAAACCTCATGTATCCAGACCTGACAATTGCAGAAGTCTGGCTGGCCTCCACAAAATTCTTCCAAACTTTGCTGCCTGAATACTAACTTGCACCAACTACCGAACATCCATCATGCCTGTGCATGTGACTACAAATGTGGCGGTTTCATTTGCCTTATGCTCTTGTTTAAATCTTTCCATGGCCTCACCCCACTCTCTGTAAGCTTCCCAACCCTACAACTCTTTAAAATTTCTGCATCTTCCACTTTGGGCCCGCTGGTCATTGCCCATCATTAACAGCTGTGCCTTCAGGTGCCCAGGCCAGAAGTTCTGAATTCCCTCCCTAAACCTCTTGCTCTTAAACCAAGCTTTGGTAATCTGTTCTGTGGTCTCCTTTTTTGGCTCACTGTAAACATACATCCAATTACACTCTTTGTGAAGCTTCTTGCAACAATTCTTAACTATGTTATTAGCACCTGATGAATGCAAAATGTTCTTGTTGTTGAAGTGAAAGCTTCACAGGGGTACATAAATTAAAGTTGATGTGCATGCATACGTATTATCTATCTTTTTAATATAAAATACTACCTGATAGACCACAGGAGATTTACTAATCTGCTAGTAGTTAATTTGATTAAACAAAGATTTGTTAAAACTACATAACTAAATACTTGCTTTATGGAAGCTAATACTATAAACCTCTACCAACAGTTTTATTCCTTTTAGGTTGATGATTTACAGATAAAACATAAAAGATGCAGTCCCTGCAAGCAGCAGACACATATTTCCTGTCATGCTCAAGCCTTCATATCTCAGACTTTAGCATATTATCTTGCTCAAGTCAAATGTCACATTTCAAAGTACCTGACCTTATAACAGATACAACAAAATACCCAAACCATGTATTTCAGAAGAGAAGACAGTTGAGCAGATCAACTGAGTTCCAAATTGGGGCTAGAAGTTTTGAGCAGTCACAATTGCCACAATTGAGCTCAGAATATCAGAGACTTATACAAATACCAGGATATGTTTATTTAGACCACTTCTCCTAGGGGATATTTCAGTGCTGCCCATAAAATGGTGGAATAGCAAATAGAATTAAGGTAAAAGCCTTTCAACATAAATAAGCCAGGGGTACATTTGTCTTTTAAAGAAAAGCTGCAAGCAGTATAAAAACAGAAATGAAATCAGAAAATGATAGAAATGACCGGTATTTACATTTTCATGATATCCCAACTAACGGTTTACTTTTTTAGTGTGGTCACAGTTCTCATCAAAGCAAGCGAATGATCACATACAACAAGACGTTAAAAGCACTAACAATAAATGAATGGTTAATCTAATTTTGGTGATAATGAATAAGAAATGATGGTGAATGTATTGGGAGAAATAGAGACTCTTCTTTGAAAAATCTGAGGGAATTACTTGCATGCATGTCAGTAGGCAACCAGAGCCCAATTTTAAGATATTATTCCAAATTATGGTATTGTTGACAATGCAGCAGCTTCCGAAAACTACACCTGTTTCTGCTCAGATTATTTGCTCATGTCCACAAAGAAATTAGCCCTACAAACAGGTGACAAAAATGACAGAAAATGCTATCAACTAAGCCAAGCTAAAATTCATAACCAATCATAGAAATTCCATTCTCAGAATTCTCACAGTTCCTGTGACTGTCATCACCACAACTACAATGTATTTCCCTGCCCAGTATGGAATGATATAATGAAGACCCAAGTTAGATTCCCTCAGCGTAACAGGTTTCTGCAAGGCTTATGGAGTAATCGAATTACCTCAGTGTCCTAACCTGGTGAGAAGAATTTTCCCCTGTTGGAACCCCAACCCCGTACATTAAGTACATTCTCAAAGAAATTACCCTTTAAAGAAATCATGGGTTAAATAAGTATATTTTTTTCATTTTCAAAATCATTTCATGCCACATTGTGAAGAAATATGCTCATGTGAGATTTCATACCAATGAACTAACTACAAATACACTTGCAAAGTCTTGATATGCACAGCCTAATTTTAGCCTTTATAGCCAAAAATTTAAGATGCTAAGAAACCAGTAATTCTTTAACCCCACCCCAAATTCCCCTTGGCATTAATTACTCAATTATAAACCATGAAATTCCAACTCTGAAATGTTCCCCTGCTGTCAGCTCCTGTCCCACAAGGTTGGGAGGGGCTACATCTGATTGTAATGGCACCTTATAATGTAAAATTTTGCTGGAACTTCCAGCTAGACAATATTGTTTAAACGTTACAATTTGTTGCAGAAGAAATCAGCCAGTAGACCTTCAGGATCTGAAGGGTACAGTTAAAGGGGGCTGTAGTGAAAAAGCTCAGAGTTTCACAAATTCATTCCCAGATGGTGATATTCATATTTTATAGCAAAAAAAACACAAGAGGGCAGATGTTGTCAAAGAATGAATTTGCATTTATACAGTACATTTGACCACTGCAGGACATCACAGTGTTTTATAGCCACTAAATATTTTTGAAGAACAGTCACTACTATGATGTAAAAAGTACGGCTGCCAATTTGTTGATGGCATGATCCATAAACAGCAACATCACCTCATTTTACTTGGCTGGTTTGAGGGACAAGTCCACTGCTTGAGGAAAGGGAGTTTATCTTAGTTATGTCACTGCAAGTTTACATGGAGCACAGTGTTATGCACAGCTAAATCAGGTTGCCACAGTCATATCCTGCTAGACTCATAGACCACTTGTGCAAAAGGCCACAGTGAACATGTCCTGTTCAGAGCCTTCCATGTTTTCCGCAGTATATCATAAACAGGTGGCTTCACTGCTGGATTGGAAATTAGATGTTTTCCTGATTTTTCTTTCTGCCATCTAGGTCACTATACTGTATGCCCTGCTTGAGTATCCACAAATGTTTCAAGGAAAGCAAGTAGTGAGATGGAAGAATTATGGGTTATTTATGATGCCATCAACAATTCTACATGAGGTTGTACGGTGGCAAATGACTGTGATAGCAATATTAGACAGCACTGAAACCATAAATTTCATGGTTCTAGTGATATCAGACATTGCAGAATTCAGCTGAGCACCCAGATATTTAGAATAAATGCTTAGAGCAAAGGCAGGTACCTGACATTTGGCCAATAAGTAGACCAGTGTCAAAGCTGTTATGGAACATACACCTCCATCAGCACTCCTGCCTGTTCTGGTGAGTTTCTACACAATGCAAGGGATGATGGCTTTCTTCTTTAAGCACTTAACCAAACAGGAAAATATGACAGGCATGAGAAAATACTATATAGAATAATAATAATTGCCTTCACAGCAGTATCCACGCTATGTACATGCCGCTATTTACCAATTTGCATTATTCTCTGGAATACTGGGAGAGCACGGGATAGGAAGTTGCACTGCGATTGTAGTAGGTAATAAAGGTTCAGTACATTTGCTTCACAACTACAGTATTGGCCTTAGCTTTTCACACCCGCAATATGTGTTGCAAGATGCATTCACAGACTGAATTTAAAAGATGTGATTGATGATTTGGTAATGGAACATGTCAGTCTTCTAAACATGTGTTCAGACAACTATGAATCAAGCAAGGCTAGACAGAGGAGAATGGGAAATCTGTATGATGCAAAACAGAGAGGGTTGAGAATATTCTTAAATATTGATTCATGAACATGAGCACCTCTTGCACTTATCATCCATTGTTCTTGAACTGAGAAGGAAATTATGAGTCTGCCACATCGATGGCAGATTTCCTTCTTTGGACTTAGACACATTTTTGCAACAGTTCAGTAGTTTCTTGCCTGTTGTTAGCATTCAAATACATGTCATGAAGTCATGGACTCATAGTGCATGGAAAAAGGCCATCTTCAGATTAATGGCCTATCCTACAGATATGAATCCAATAACTTAACCACAATGTTATTGTACCAAGTTACAACAGCTTGAAATTTCAGGGAGGTTAAGAAGTTGGGGAAATGTTGGAACCTGCAATGCAATGAGGCACAGTGTAAATGGCAGAACGTGGCACAGTAGTTAGTTTTGCTGTGGTACAACTCCAATGTGTCCGGGTTTGGTTCTGAGCTCTAGTGCTGTCTGTGTGGAGCTTGTATATTCTCCTTATGAATGCATGGGTTCACCCAGATGTTCTACTTTCCTCCCACATCCCAAAGACATGCTGATAACTGTAAATTGCTCCTAGTGTAGGTTGGTGGCAGAAGAGGGGAATAGATGGAAATTGATGGGTTTGTGAGAGAGAATAAGTTACAGGATAATAAATGAGGGAATGCAACTGATGAGAATACTCTGAGAATAGGCTCTATGTCTTCTTTCCATGTCAGAAAAAGATATGAATTTGATTGTTCTGGATGGAGAATCAATGTAATATCTTCTTCTGACATAAAAGGAGGAACATAAAGAAACTTTTTGACAAAATACTATCCTTTGAGCCTATGCAATAGATTGGCCTTAATGACTGAAGAAGGTGCTAATGTTATAAGTGGAACCCACTGGATAATATATTTATTTAGTAGTCCCATGTACATACAAACACACAGTAAACTGCATCTTTTTGCACTACTGAGAATGTGCTGGGTGCAAGGTTGCTCATTCTAATCCTTCGGTAGGTTGACCTTTACTGTAACTTGCCTTTGTCACTAGGTGACTGGTGATAAACCAAAGATTTGTCAACTTAAAACTAAACAATAAAGTTTTGTTTTATGATTTAATTCACATGCTGGCTAACCAGTCTAACAACTGCAATTGGCCCTTCATTACTTTATAAAAGCTCTCTGCATTAGTTCTGCACCTTGACCAATCCATATCCAATTTGGACTGAGGATGAGTCTCAACCTGAAATATCGATTATCCATTTTCCTCCACAGATGCTTCCTGACCCACTGAGTTCTTCCAGCAGCTTGTTTTTTGCCCCCAGATTCCAGCATCTGCAGTTTCTAATGTCTCCATGCACCCTGGCTTGTCGTGACTTATTTGTGACATTGCCCAGCCAAGACTGTGCTCAGAGGCAATACAATCCTTTCCAAGTCAGCATCACTAAAATCCAATCAAATATACCAATTATTATAAACCAGTTTTTCCTTCAGTCAGAAAGGAATTGTTACAAGAGACTGAACATCCCCATACTGGGACTACCAATTATGGTGAGAAATGAGGGCTGCCAGAAATAAAACTGGTAAATAAATTGGTAAATTGGTTTATTGTTGAGAGAGTCTGGGGTGGGTGGGGTGTTTGATTATGTTGATTGCTTTACCGAGGCAGCAAGAAGTGTAGACAGAGTCCAAAATAAAGATGGATTGTAATGACACTTATACTGATAGCAACTCAAATTCTGTTTTTATTTCCCAGCTTTTGGCACTTCTGGGGATCACTCATGACAACTGAGTGATCACTTGTCCTGAAACTTAAAAGTTGTGTTTTTTTGGCAGGTGGTTTATCTAAAATTGCACTCAATAGTGCCCTCTAGTGACACACAGGGAAAATATAACAGGAATAAACAATTAGGCTAAAGATGGAATCTACACTATATTCATTAAGATGGACACTACATTCTGAACAAATATTTTGTTTTCCTCTGCTAACCCACCATACATAAGTCAAATGGGTATCATCTCCCATAGAACCATAGAACACTACAGTACAGAAAACAGGCCATTTGGCCCTTCTAGTCTGTGCCAAAACGTTATTCTGCTAGTCCCATTTACCTGCACCCAGTCCATAACCCTCCAG
>JAUZTB010000072.1:21570813-21583317 GCA_034780895.1 Rhynchobatus australiae
AATTGACTGAATCAATACAGCTCATTCCAGCATCTCCCTGGTGAGCCTGTTCAAGCAGTGTCTGACATTTAATTCTTCTTTATGGCAACGTTTATCAAGCATTAAAAAATAGCATTTATAATATCGAAAAATTCCACAACAGACTGCTTCAGGCATGAAGCCCAGTGACAATTCTCAACAATCAACTTCATCTTATGCTCAGAAAGTTATTGAGAATACTTTGTACTTGTTTATGTTGCCTGCATTCCCAGCGATGTGTTCACTAGCAATTGTCCTAATACAGCATCAGATAATTAAATCTAATTTACTGCTCTTTCAATAAATTATATTCTTATCTCTGCAAAATATTCCAGTGGCTTCCTGAAGTCATTTGCACTGTCATTGTCTTTCATTAATAACCATTTCTAAAGCTTGACTATTGCTTGCGTGACCACTTTGCTTTCTCCTAACTCCGTCAGCCAATTACTTTGGATAAGTGACCTTTGTGAAACTCCACCTTCTACTGGTTCAGTGGAAGGATGGGCTCTCATGTTGGGTTGGTTAGTGACACTGTTAAAGAGTGGGGAGAAAAGTGCTAAACTAGGATGTTAAAGTGTCAAATATCTTTGCACAGGCATAAATTTATGGCTATTTCTCATTACATTTCACTCTTCAACATGAGAAACAGTTGTCAGGGTTGTTTTAGTCTCTCTAAACCTCTCAACCTCTCTCCCCCTTTAAAACTCAGGTTTGAGTCACTTGCTTAATATTTCCTTCTGCAATTCACTGCCAAAGTTTATTTGACAATTGGTCCTGTGAAGTTTCTTGAGTCTTTAATAATGTAAATAAGCAACATGTTTCCCTTTATAATGCAAAAGTCTTTGATCCTACAGATAAAGACTCCAGTTATTTTTTTCCGACTTACTATTCTGTCATACACAAAATTCTTGTAAGAGTTTGGTCAGTCTGAGTTGCAAATGTATTGTGCTTTTTCTGAGATCAGGTGGGGGAGATATTTCTCCACCCAGGAGTGGATTTGGGTCACCAACCTCTTCCTTTATAGCAGGGCACATTGAAAAATTAAAGGTAATCAGGCAATGTCAATATAATTATGTGAAAGCAAAATCATTTTTCACTAATTTATTGGAGTTCTTGGAGGAAATAACATGTGCTGTGGTTAAAGGGGAAGCAATGGATGTACTATTCTTAGTTTTCCAAAAGGTATTTGATAAGATGTTGCAAAGATAGTTATGGAAAATAAAAGCTCATGGTGTAGGATGTGACATGTTGGTGAGGAGAATGTGAAACAGAAAATAGGCATAAATAGGTATTTTTCTGGTTGGCAATGTGTAACTAGTGGTGTGCCAGAGGGCTCAGTGCTGGGCTTCAACCTTTTATAATTTATATTAATGACTTGTATGAAAGAATGTTTGTTAAATTATGGTTGTAGAGCATTGTTGCTAAATTTGCTAATGACACAAAGGTACCTTGAAAGGTAAATTGAGAAGAGGACACAAGAAAACAAATGGATATAAATAGTCTAAGTGAATGGAATTAGAACAGTGCAGCATGGGAACAGGCCCATGATGTCTGTGCCGACCAAGATGCCAACCCAAACTAATCCCATCTGCCTGCGCAGGGTCCATTTCCCTCTATTCCCTTGAGACACAAGAGACTGCAAATGCTGGAATCTGGAGGAACAAACAACATGCTGGAGGAACTCAGTGGGTAATGCAGCATCTGTGGGAGGAACGAAATTATCGACAGTTTGGGTCGAAACCCTGTGACAATTTCTTTCCTCCCACAGATGCTGCCTGACCTGCTGAGTTCCTCCAGCATGTTGTTTGTTGCTCCCTCTGTTCCCTGTCTGTTTATATATCTGTCTAAAAGATTCTTAAACATTGCTATTGTATCTGCTTCTCACACTTCTCCAGGCACCTAACACCTTCTATGTAAAAAAAAGCTTGCCAGAATAACACCCCTCCACCACTACCCTCTGTCTTCTATGACCAAGCCAATTTTGAATACAACCTGCAAAGTCACCATAGATCTCATGTGACTTAATCTTCTGGATCAGCCTACTATAAGATATCTTGTCAAATGCAAGGATCTGGCAAATGGAGTGTAACATGGGAAAATATGAAATGTTCATTTTGGTAGGCAGAATAAAAAGGGAGAATATTATCTAAATAGTGGGAGATCAAAGAGCTTTGAGATACAGAGGGACCTGTGTGTTCCAGTACATGATTCACAAAAGGCCAGTCTGCAGATACCACAAATAAATAGAAAACCCATCAGAGTATTGCTTGCATTTTAGGGGAATTATTTACAAAAGTAGAGAGGTTATGCTGTAGTTATTTGAGGCATAGGTCAGATGACATCCAGAGTATTGTGTACTGTTTTGATCTCCTTATTTAAGGATGGACGTTAATGATTTTGACATACTTCAGAGAAGTTCACCGGACTGATATGTGGAATGACCAGAATTGACATGAAGAAAAGTTGGACAGGCCAGGCTTGGATCCACTAGAATTTAGAAAAGTGAGAGAGGACTTGATTGAAACATATGAGATCTTCAGGAATCATGATATGGTGGAAGCAGATTCCTCTTGTGGGGGAATCTAAAACTAGGGATCACCATTTAAAAATTAAAGGGTCACCCATTTAAGGCAGAGATAAGGGGAAATCTTTTCTCTGAGGCTCATAAGTCTAAAATCTTCTTTCATGAAGGGCAGTAGAAGCAGAATCTGAATATTTTTAAGACAATGGTAGTTAGATTTTGGATAAGCAAGGGAATGAAAGGTAATCATGGGTTTGCGATGTGAAGTTGTGATTACATTCAGATCAACCATAATATTAAAAAGCAGAGTAGGCTTGAAGGACCAAGTGGCCTACTCCTTCCTAATTTGTGTGTGTGGCTGCTCTAAAGAGAATGTTTGCTTGTCTATCTTGTGCCTCTTTCCCAGGAGAGAAAGACAGATCTGCCTTTCAGAAAGTTCTAGTGTTTCGCAGACAGTGAAATATTTTTTTCAAGTGTGATCCCTGTTGTAATGTAGGAAGGATGTTAATGTTTTGGAGGTAGTTCAGGAAACACAGCAGCGATTTGCTTAGAAACAGGTTCCAAGAACAACAATTAGATAATGACCAAATAACCTGTTTTGTGCTAATATGGATGAGTATTTAATATTGGCCCATACACGGGGAGAGCTGCTCTCCTTTTCATTAAATAGTGTGGTGGGTTAGTTCTCATAGCCACCTGAGAGAATAGACGAGGTCCTGCTTAAGCAGCTCACTGAAAGATGCCCTTCCTGTCTATGCAGCACACCCATAAGCTTGTGACTCAGAGTAAGAGGACTACTTGTGGGGATAAAGCTATCCCCTATATTCCTTTGGCCTGGAGGATGAGGCCTTCAAGGACCCTTTTTCACATACAACCACCCTGTTACTGTTCCAAATAAATTGGATTAAATATTTGAAATATTGGGATTAAGTCTGATTGCTCCAGCAAAGACCTAACAATTACAATGTACCATGGTTCTAAGCCTTGTATAAAAAAATTGATTAACGTGCTTACATACTTCCTGTGTGTTTCTTCCAGATGTGAATGAATGTGAGGAGGACAATGGGGGATGTGAAGGTCAATGCTGTAACACTATTGGCAACTTCTACTGCCAGTGCCACGAGGGCTTGAGGCTGAAGGCTGATGGGAAGACTTGCGAAGGTAGGGGCAGACTGCACTGAGCATCAAAGCCACTGAGCAACATGATGTCAACAAACCAGATATTATGGGCACCTAGTTCTGGCTTTGAAGTCAAATCCTCATACCATTAGAAAATTAACAATTTAGTAAATAACAATACAGTAAATAATTAGCAAAATTCTCAAGATGGTTTCAAGTAATTTTATTACAGTCAATCCAATTTCACAACCAACTTGTCAGCTATTTACTCTCATACAATTTTGAGTTTTTGTTGATGACGATTTGTGGGCAAATATCGTTGTCAATTGTTTTATGATATTGAACCGAATTTGCAAGCTAGCATTCCCAGAGTCGCTGAGAGTGGGATTGGAGGTCCATTGTGAGGGTCAGTTCACTAACTTCACATAAGGAAACACCATTATGAGGAAAGGAGAGAAATTGATAAGACCTGTAGTTCAGAACATGAAGAGAAATAATGCAAAAATTTAGGGCACAGAGAAAGATGATGCTAGTAATTGGAACGTGAGAGACCTGGTGCTGGAAACTAGAACGTGAGAAGGGAATGGTGCTACAGATGAGAATGTGGCTATAGATAATACTGCAGATTAGAACAAGGGGAAAGACTAGATTAGAAGATGAGATGGAAATAATGCTATGGATTAAAATGTGGGAGAAATGTTGCTGGAGATTTGGACATGGGGAGAGATATTATGGGGAATATATAAGAAAAGATGCTGGAGGTTGGAATGGGGAGAGATGATGCCGGAAATTAGAATTTGATAGAAAGAAAGGCGCCCTTAAAAGTTTAATTATCTTCTAATTTCCTGTAGAACTTTATGTGACATTTTCCCCTGTGATACTAATCTTTGCTGTTTGGCTGGAGGGTCAGTGTGTATTTTTTGTAAGCAGTACCTGTGTGCCTGCTGTGTACAGCGTGACCTCTCCTATATAATTTATAACTGTTGAGGGACATTTCTCATGCCAAAGTACATCATGGATCTGATCCAGGGAATGCTAATAGCAGATTCCTGAGAGTCTGACTCAGGTTGTTACTGTTTATGGAGTTTGTGAATAATACTTTATGACATTTCAACTGCAGTCTGTGATAATATGCTCCATTTCTATTTGTGTCTGTAGCTTATATTTTTTCTGTAAAAATATTGCCTTGTTTGTTTTTAATCTAGCATTTATCAGATTCCTAGAGATGGCTATATTCTTCTGCCTTTTTCTAACTGGCAGTAGTCAACTGCTCAGGTTTATCCTGATGTTCATTCTAACATCTTTCTGGAGAAATAGATACTAAAAGTTCAGTTCTTTACTTCTTGCACTACATCCTGAAACAATTGTCCCTTAATTTATAGAACCTGAGGTGGTTATTGTTGTATCCTTTCACATGTTTTTGAGGTATATACGCTTTCCATTGTCTGATATAAAGAACAGACATGCCTCACCTGTTCCTCTTTATTGGGTCATTTAATTATATCTTTTTGTTTATACAATGTTTCTGGTTCCTCTTTTTCTTTGTGGCTATCTTCTTTTCTTTGGGTTTTGCTTTCTCTGAGGATTGGTAATTGGCTATTATTGTCACTTGTACCGAGGTACAATGAAAGGCCTTTCTTTGCGTGCCATCGAGACTGATCATACTATACATAAGTATATCAAAGTAGTACAGAAAGGAAAAACAGAATGCAGAATATAGTGTTACAGTTACAGAGAAAGTGCAGAGAAGGCAGACAAATAATGATGAGGTCGATTAAGAGATCAAGAGTTCATCTTTAGTGTATAAGAGGTCCATTCAAGAGTCTGATAACAGCAAGATAGAAACTGTCCTTCATGGTACATGCTGTCAAGCTTTTGTATCTTCTGCCCAATGAGAGGGTGGAGAAGAGAGAATGACCAGGTGGAAGGGGTCCTTGATTATCTTAGTGTCTGTCAAGTTTCAGAAGCTGAGGATTTAGCTCGCTGGGTTGGTAAAAGTACCTTCCTAATTCCTGTTGAATGTCCTGATTGTTCTATAGGTCTGCTATAGAACAGATTAAGCAGGAGGATTGGAAAAGAGGAGAGAGATGGGGGAACAAATTGACTATTGGCTTAATTTTGTGCTGTCAGGAAGTGTGTGTGTGTGTGTTTTCTGCTGTAGGGAAGTGTGCGTGTGTGTGTGTGTGTATGAAGAGAGAAGGAAAGAGAGACCAGAAGAGCTTGCCCAGATATGAAGTTCTGCACAAACACAGGCAAATCAAGTTAAGAGCTGTTGATCAGAAGCATTTGGCATAAAAGAGGAAACTGATGAATAATGAGACTAGATTTGGAAGCTAATTCAATAAGAATGGCATGTAATTGGCTAACCACGATAGCCTATTGTGTGCGGTACGCTTTACTAAAGCACATAAAAATGCTCCCAGTTGTAACATATTGCATTGATGTAAAAAAATTACAGATAAAATAAAAAAAATCATTAAGTTGTCAGTTATCTAGTGCATGATTACTTGCAGTTTCTGTTTTTTATTCCAACGCTGAGACTCCTGTTTAATGATTGAGAGTTCTTTCTGTGTGTGTGTCCTTTTCCAGAGAGACTTGTGTTGTAGAACTGCCATAACCCCTCTTTACATATTTAAAATGGTGGCCAAGTTCCTCTTGAAGAAGAAAGAACTGTTATTGGTGCTGTGGTCTTATATCCAAAATCAAAATATTAAGATCTTTTAGCCATCAGCAAGTCGACGTATATGCACCATGGGCCAGGATGCTGTAATGCACTCATTTATTGGTAAGGTAGGTTGTTGTGGTGGATGTTATCTTGGCTGAGATTCATGTCTCCTTGACAGCCAAGTTTCTGACCACTGGAAATTGTGAAGCACTTTCTCTGAGTATCACACCCTGCTGGGAACTGGCCAAGGCTTCAGGCCTCCTCCCCTCCTTTGGGTTTCTGAATCAAAGGATGTAGTGCTGAGGTGGGTAAATGGATTACAGATCAGCCCTTGGTTAATTAAATGGTGGAACACGATTGAGGGGCTTTTTGGTCAAGGATTAAAAGGTTAAATTGTAGGGAGATTGTGTAATCCTGGCAAGAATTCCCTCATGTTCAGGAGATTAAGGATTGATCTAATTGAGGGGTTTTAGATATTAAAAATATTTGAAGGGCTAAGTAATTGGTAATTGGTTTATTATTGTCACATGCACTGAGATACAGTTAAAAGCTTTTGTTTATGTGCCATCCAGACAGATCATTCTTTTCATAAGTACATCAAGGTAGTACAAAAGGAAAGAAAAACAGAATGCAATGCCTATAACACTACTTCTTCAGACAGGAAAATGAAGGTCAAAGGGATCAGGGAGTGGTTTTTCACACAAACGAGAGAAGAAATCTGGAATTCTCGTTGCTAAAAGCTTTGGAGCATTGAAGAAGTGGAGGATTCAGAAAGTTTTCTTAGGTTAGCCTATCATCCACTGTTGAAATGCTGGCAGAGTAGGGACAAGGGGAGGAATGCTCCCTTCGTTTTCCTCTGTTGCATTCCTATGGACTTTGGGGCCACAACATTTGGAATGGAAGTGGCAATAGATAAATATTCTGCCTCCCCAACACTGAATCAAATTAGCTGTTTACCCGACAGCCTTCTTAATTTCATCAGTGGAGTGCTTCATTCTGAAATATAGCTAACGGTGAGAGTTTAACGAATCTGCCTCAAATTGAAGGGAAACGCAAAGGGATTTTTATCCCTTGAATCCTTCTGATAAAACTGTTAAAAAACAAAACACAAATGTCTGAAGTGGGCCTGAGAAAAGGAGACCCTATGTTGCAGAGGTCAAGGGTTGCTCTGGGATTCGGTGGGATAATCTGTGCTGATGTATGAGAGCTGGGAGACACAGTAGATTTGATGTCGGTTTGATTAACAAGGTTAAATAGGTTGCTGGCAAGGAGCCAGGAAACGAAAGACTCTGAAATGTGGGTCTTTTTCCACCTTAGACTGCATTTACGTTTTATGAACTGAAAGGGTGTCAGTCTAGCGTCAGCTATTAATTTTGCTCCACTGGACCAAAGATTAAAAGCACAATGTTCCCATTGTGTGAATGGGCTGCTTAACTGGCCGAGTCGAGAGACTGGCCTTCAGAAATGTCAGCTTGCACTTGCGATGAAATAACTTGGTGCGCGTGCTGACTGTTGGGTTTGTACCACACAAGTTGGGCTATTATTTGTAGTAGACTATTTTTCAAATTAAGACTCATTTGTGATTCCTAAGATTGTGTGATGCATGACATAACCCACATGGGACACAATGTTGATATTGTTTTAAGCTGCACCTTTCACATCTAGTAGAATCAATATAATGCAGGAGTGCTCTCCCTTCTCCCTGTGGTGTTCATCCTGTGTCCCCACTGTCATTTGTTTCAGTCCTCACTCTCTCCAGCTCTGTCTATCTTTATCTGTTGTTCTGTTGCCTGTCCCCTTTCTTCTTCTTTGCCTTGTTGTACCCCAAACTTTCTTCGTCTGTGATGCTTCCATCCATCTCTTACTCTGGTTCACTGCCTGTCCAATTGTATTAAATGTCAATGTCAACTCAGAGATACCATTCTCACCTCTAAATCAGATGACTGAGGCTTCGGGTGCACTGCAGAGATTTGACCCTATAAACACAGCTGACTCCTTGTTGTGATATTAAGGGAGTCCTGAACTGTTGCAGAAATCACCCTTCACATATGACATTGAACCTTGGCTCTATTTGATGCAAGATGCAAAATATCCCTTGGCAGTGTTTGGAAAATGGAATGTGGAATTCTGCCTGGTGGCCTGAACAACATTTATCCAACTGCATTAAAGCAGGTGGTCCAGCCTTTATCAAATTGCTGCTATTTTCTCAAATAGGCTGATGTGTTTCCTTCTACTACACGTAAAGCTCTTTTCCTGGAGAAGTTGGCAGCTATTTTTCCCAGTGACTTGGTAGACACATCATGAGGTAAAAGAGTCATGGGGTCATACAACACCAAAACAGACCCTTTGGCCCACCATGTCCCACACCTACCATTGAACTCATCTATACTAATAACATTTACTTGCATTAGGCCCATTGACCTCTATACCTAGGCAATTCAAATGCTTGTCCAGGTGCTTCTTAGATGTTGTGAGAATATCTGGCTCCACTACCTCCTCTGGCAGCCCACTCACCAAAATGGTGTGATTTTTAATAGTGTCAGTTGAAGTAGGAATGTTGGTTCAGACACCAGTGGATTCACTAATTGGCCTCATCAGTCCTCTCAGAACCTACAAAACTGGAGTGGAAGCAAGTCAGCATCGATCCTGACGGTTAGCCTAAGAAGGAGCTCCTTGCATTTCTTTGAATAATGCTGTTGGACTGTTGCTTGAATAGGCATCAGAACCTCATTGCTCTGCTATTCCAATACAGATGATGGGCCAATGGTCTCCTGCCATGCTGTAATGATATTATGATTCTATTCTGTACTTATAAACTGGATCTATCAGTTTAAATCCTTAAACAGGGGAGAACTGGAAGAGAGTGTGTGACTGATAACTTCCTTTCCTATGAATGTCACTGACTGAGTTCAATAGCTGGAACATGAGTGGAGTTATGGAGCAGGATGCTGATCAGAGAGGAATAAGCTGTGATGAGAAATGAGGAACAAACCATGAGGTAGGCCCTTACTACACAAACCTCTTATCATTGCTATGGCCAAGCCTGAATTTGGTAAGAATTCCTTTATTTTAGATGTGCCATTCTGTAGACAATTTCCTTCAATGTTAAGAGTTAATTACAAGGCAATGTTGCCCACAGGCCTCCCACTGAAAACATTGCTGCAGCTCTCAGCCACATCAAAGCCCCTTGTAAACTGGGAGAGTGGGTTGGAGCCAGATTAAGTGTGAGCTCTGCTGTTGCCTCACTTTCGGCCATTTGCTGCATTTCTTCCCCTGGGTTTCTCCCATTTCCCTTTCCTTGTGCCCTGTCTCTGCACTAGGTTCCCATCGGGATGGGAGAACCTGAACAGACTTCACGTGTACTGCCCTCCCCCACCCTACTGCCACCCAACATCCGCATTCACACCTCAATTCAATGCATGGCTTTTATTAAATCAACTAAAATCTTTGACGCCCTTTTTCCATTCTTGACGGCACAGCGTCACACAGGGGTATGGCTCCACGGGGCACTGGCTGCTTTCCAAGACACCATTATCCATAAACGTGTCTAGACAAATCCTGTCTAGAATGGCTTTTTAATCAGGAGGGTGGGAGCAACACAGCCAAGGAGCTCTCACCTGACATTCAAGAGTCACAAACCATGCCTTTTGTGGCTCAGTGAAGGCTTGACTCAGAGATCTGTCTGGCTGTTTAGCATACTCCACTGGCATGAGGTACATTTATCAAGAGCTATTATACACACACACAATATTTTACACAGAAAGTGCTTAGACTGTTGAATTGAGGAATCGAGTGGAAAGCATGTAAAAGAAAACTAAACAAATACAGAATGAAATGAAAGGATATGCTGATGGGGTTAGATAAAGTACAGCAGGAGGAGACTTGTGTGGAGCACCAAAACCAATATAGACCAGTGAGCCAAATGGCTGGAGACACAAGAGGCTGCAGATGCTGGAATCTGGAGCAAAAAACAAAACACTGGAAGAAATCAGTGGGTCAGGCAGCATCTGTGGAGGGAAAAGTTGATGTTTCAGGTCAAGATCCTTCAGTCCAGATCTTTTTGCAAGATTTTATTTCCCCTCACCCTATTATTTGGTATTTGTGTCTCCCTCTTCCTGTTTTTCTATTTGGTCATGGTTTTGAACTTTTGTTGCTGAATCCACCCGCTGATTGGAAAATCAACATGGAGAAGTCCAGGAAAGCTGCAAAGCAAGTTGCTTAATTATACTTTTTGACAGATGAAGTGGGAATGTAGTTTATGGCAAGAAGAATTCCACACAGGTAGGGTTTCTGCTTCTCAGTGTAGAAGCCTTCCTCTTTTCCTGTGGAGACAGATTTGGCCTTGGGGTTCAGAAGGTTACCTGAAGGCTAGGGAAACAGAATGGTTCAGAGCCAAGTTAGTTATATCAATAATCATTTCATAGTCAATTACTTTGATAGCTTTGTTCTGTGGTACAAGATGACTACAGATGGTTCTACCCTAATTTGGAATGAAAAGCAATCATACATGTCACAACCAAGTCCCTGTGATGTGTTTGTTTTGTATAACTGGCTTGTAGTGAACATTAACACCATAATACGCAGGGGACACAGGCTGCTTTGGCTTGAGCTGCGATTTTTAAAGCTGAATTTCTGAAAGGAGATACTGAGCAGGAGGTTTCTTAGGGGTAGTGGAAAGAATGAATTTAATAGCTGGAGCAGCAGGAGTGCATCATTGGACAGAAAACTACTAGTAAAACAAGGACGATCCAGCTGCCGGTTCATGCATGGTTTCAGTTCAATTCATTCATATATAAAGTTGTGACATTTATATCCTCACCATATTTTTCCACCCAGACTATTTAAAGCTGGTGGAGCTTTCAGGCTTTTATTTGCTGTTTTGAACATGGCTGGACCATTCTGATATGAAGGGCTGGCTTCAGAGATAGTTCACGTTCAGAAATCCATTTTGTCAATGGACTGAAGACACTTACAGACAACCATAGGAATGAGGAGCAGGAGTACATCACTTGACGCACTCGAGCCAGTGCCACCATTTAACAAGATTGTGGCTGATTTGATTGAGACCTCAATTCTGTATTCCTGTCTACCTGTGGTAACTTTTCAACCCCTTGCTTATCAAGTCTCTACCTCTGCCATTTGAGGAAGAGAATTCCAAAGACTCATGACCCTTTGAGAGAAAAAAAAATTGCCTCATTTCTCTTTTAAGTGGATGGCACCTTATCTTTAAACAATGCTCCTATTTCTAGATTCTCCCACAGGAGGAATTATCCTCTCCACATCCTCCCTGTCAAGTCCATCTCACTCTTCTAAATTCCAACAGATACAAGTCTAGCCTGGCCGATCTTTCTTCATAAGGCAAAGATACCCAGAGCAAGGTATGTCCCTCCTACCAACTGGAGAAGTTTTATTTGTTAATTGCTGTGTGCACAATATGGTAGCAATCTTATATTTTATCCTATCTTATAATGATGCAGAAGAAAGTCATTTGATTCCTCAGGTCCATACTGTCACCCAGGAGAGCAATCCCGTTATTCCTATTCTCTCTCTCCTTATTTCCCTGTATCCCTGTATCCCTGAATTTTTTTCTCACTCTTGCCCATCAATTCCCCCCTCCCCCTTTAATTCCTTTTGCCCTTAACTTACACTAAGGGGTAAGTTACAGTGGGCAGCTAAACTACCAGCAAATGTTCAGGAGCTGGCAGGAATCCAGGAAACCTGAACAGACACAGAGAGCATGTACAAACTCTGCACAGACAGTACCCAAGGTCAGGATCAAACCTGGATCCTTGGAGCTTTGAGGCAATGGTATTAAATGCAGTGCCACTGTACTGCAGAGGAGATAAGGATTTATTTGGTTCATCCGACTTTCATTGGCAGAACCCATAAAACAAGGATTCCAGAAAATTGAATACTTACCCAGCATTTGACAGCAAGACATTTCAGGGAGTATCACCAAGGCATGAGGAAATGATAGTTTCATTTCTACCAGATGATACCAGTCTCTCGACCACTGCAGGAAATGGACACATGATTATATAAACAGAAGCAAAAAACAAACTGCTAGAGAAACTCAGAGGGCCAGGCAACATCTGTGGAGGTAAATGTACAGTTGACATTTCAGGTTGAGACCCTTCTCTGGACTATAAACAGAAGACTTGTTTCCCTGAATCAACACTGC
>JAUZTB010000072.1:21727248-21738583 GCA_034780895.1 Rhynchobatus australiae
CAGCACAGGCCTCAGACTCGTGGTGGCCAGTTTTGATGGATTTTGTTTGTTAACATAACCCACTGCCTTGTGTGTTTAGTGTGCCCCAAGGACAGGTTCGGTGATGGGTGCCGGAACATCTGTGCCTGCAGAAATGGTGGATTGTGCAGTCCAATCAATGGCTCCTGTTCCTGTGGTCTGGGCTGGACGGGACCCAAATGTGAGCAAGGTGAGGGTGTCATACCAGTACTGGGAGTGGAAGGCCACTCAAACCTGCTCCCCATTCATTAAAATCATGGCCCACTTCCTGTCTATCCCCAATAATATTCATCCACCTCTGCCTTATAAATATTCAAAGCCCCTGTTTTCACCACCCTTTGAGGAAGAGCATTTTGAAGACTCACAACTCTCTGAGCGAAAAGGTCTTATTTTTACATCTCTGCCTTAGGTGGGCAAGCCATTATTTTTTAAACAGTGACATCTACATTCTCCCACAAGAGAAAACATGCTCTCCACATCCACTCTGTCAAGACACTTCAGGATCTTATACATTTCAATCAAATCCCTTGTCACTCTTCTAAACTCCAGCAAATACAAGCCTATCTGTTGAACCTTTTCTCATAAGTAAATCTGTGTACAGTTACCAAAGCATTAATATTCTTTTTTAGATAAGGAGACCTAAACTGTGCCCAGAACTCCAGGTGTGACCTCAGCAATGCCCCGTATAACTGATGCATAACCTTCCTACTTGTGTATTCAATTCCTCTCGCAATAAATAATAACATTCTATTTGAAAATCAAGCAGCAGGACCTGGACCCCACTGTACATCACAGCTTGGTATGGCAACTGCTCTGCCCAAGACCACAAAAAACTGCGGAGAGTTGTGGACACAGCTCAGCACTTCACGGAAACCAGCCTCCCATCCTTGGAATCTGTCTATACTTTTCACTTCCTTGAAAAAGCAGCCAACATAATCAAAGAATCCTCCCACTCTGGACATTCTCTTCTCCCCCCTCCCATCGGGCAGAAGATACAAAAGCCTGAAAGCACATACCACCAGGCTCAAGGGCAGCTTCTATCCCACTGTTATAAAACTGTTGAACAGACCTCTTGTATGATAAGACCTTGACCTCACAACCTACTTTGCCATGACCTTGCACCTTATTGTCTACCTGCATGCACTTTTTCTGTAACTGTAACATTATATTCTGCATTCTGTTATTGCTTTTCCCTGGTACTACTTCGATGTACTGATGTGGTGAAATGATCTTGTACGCATGGCATGCAAAACAAAGTTTTTCACTGTACCTCAGTACATGTGACAATAATAAAGCAATTACCTCGACTCTGTAATCTCTCACCATTCAGATAACATGCTTCTTTATTTTTCCTGCCAAAATGGACAATTTCACATTTCCCACATAGCGTTACACACAGCAGGAGCTCGAAAGTCTCTGACAGAAGCATTTACATGAAGCTGATGACAATTCTTGGAATCTAGTACCAAGACAATCCAGCAAACAAACTGAATTTGAAATTTGTGGTTATGTTTAATCAGAAATCAAATCTAAATTGAAAACAATCACTTCTGAAGTTCACAGCACAGAGCTTCAAGGATAGCCTTCCTTATCACTTGTAACACTTCCTCATTTAAAGGCTGGTTGCCAATTCTCCAGGGTTGTCCTGGAGTTTCCAAGAATGTTCTCATGCCTCCAGGAATTATGGAGCAATCTCCCTCAGACAACCCACAATAAACATTCTTGGGCTATTAAAAAATATGTATTTTTTATTTTCTTTGAAAGCTCTTGATTAGAACTAATACTAAGATTGTTATCATCCTTCTCATTGGCTCTGCCATATTTCATCCATGCCTTTGATGCCCCTGTATCAAACATTTCCCTGTGCTTCTCTTCCATCTCTTCCCATGCCATATGTAAACTCATCTCACTTATGAGACTCGCTCCTGGCTCCCTCCATCCTATTCTCACTAAACCACCGACTTTCCAACCTCCTGTCCTTGAAATTTATTGCCTACTCCACCTTTCCATTCCTCTCCAGTCCTTGAACCTGATGAAGCTTCCCAAATTCTTGCCAAATTGTCTGACTCCCCCCCCCCAAACAGATTCCCATTCTGAGATTGCTCTGATCAAAATTTTTTAACATTTCAATAATTTTAGTTTTTCACAGTAGAAAACAAACTAGAAGGTTTTGTCCACACAGTATTGGATCAGATCTGCAATTCCATTCCACACTCAGTAGAATATACAGATTGGCTGTTGCTAGCGTGGTAATGATGGGCAAATCTTTCAGCAAGCCCAGTTTAGTCCTTCGCTAGTATCTCCTCTTGGAGTTGTACCTGACTTTCATGCACATCCACTGCGGGATTGGCTGCTTCTGGTTCATTTTCTCACTGAGGAAGTTTTTGATCCACAAGGTTCTGTGGGAGGGCATGGCCAAACCTGCAACATATTTTTTGATTGTCACAATGGATGTCAGTTTGACTCTGCCAAGAAACTAAAGAAATTCGGCACATTCCCCATTGACCCTCACCAATTTTTATGGATGCACCATAGAAAGCATCCTATCCAGGTCCTATACCGCTTGGTATGGCAACTGCTCTGCCCGTGACCACAAGAAACTGCAGAGAGCTGTGGACACAACTCAGCACATCATGGTAACCAGCCTCCCCTCCATGGAGTCTATCAACACTTCTTGCTGCCTAGGTAAAGCAGCCAGCACAGTCAAAGACCCCACTCACCCCGGACATTCTCTCTTCTCCCCCCTTCTATTAGGCAGAAAATACAAAAGCCTGAAGGCACGTGCAACCAAGCTCAAGGACAGCTTCTATCCCACTGTTATAAGACTATGGACAGTTCTCTTGTACAATAAGATGGACTCTTGACCTCACAATCTACCTCGTTATGACCTCACACCTTATTGTCTACCTGCACTGCACTTTCTCTGTAACTGTAACACTTTATTCTGCATTGTTATTGTTTTAGCTTGTACTACTTCAATGCACTGTTGTAATGAATTGATCTGTATGAACAGTATTCAAGACAAGTTTTTCACTATTTCTCAGTACATATGACAATTGTAAACCAATTTACCTTCTCAATATGCCTACAAGCATGGTTGATCTTACCATCCTTCTCCTATGCCTCTCTCTCATCATCCAGCTGGATGGACCTGTTCCTTATTTCAAGTCTTATCCACCAGGTTCCATTCCTAGTCAGTGGATGTTCAGCAATGGCTTCTCTTCCTAGGCTTTCTTCTAATGGCCTCCATAACTGTAACCTCCATCCCTTCCTATTTTTTGTTTCTGCACTGCCCCTCAGTGATATCACCCTAAAACAAGCACCAATGACCTTAACCCCTCCACTGACTCTAGCTTGTCAAATATTGCCCAGCCTCAACAAAGAGATGGCCAGAAGTTTGCTCCAACACTGGGAAGAAGAAAGCTTTGGTTCCCAGCCCACATCTGTTCCCCTGCCACCAACTCCATCAGAGACAGTCTGAAACTGAAGCAGTCCACTCACAGCCTTGCTGCATTACTTTACCTGAGATGAGTTTCAGTCCTCACTATGTGCCATCACTGGACCGCCTTTTCCTTCCTGAGGAACATTCTCCAACGCTACCTCATCTGTTACTAAAACCCTCGTCTATGCCATTGGTACTTCCTAAACAACCATTCCACAATATTCCTTGCTGTCTGCCTTTAAGGTTTGAGGGAGTCTTATAAAACTCATCTGAGTCATAGTTTGCACCAAGCCAGTTCACACATCCCTCCTGTATTTCCTTGGCAAACACTGGCTCCCAGTTAAACAACCATCTTGATTTTAAAGGTCTAATCCTTATTTCATTCTCTTCATTGCCTCATGCCCTATAACCCTATAAAATATCTGGGGTCCTCCAACTGCAACCCCTTGCACATTCCTGTATCTAATTGCTCCACCGGAGTCTTAATCAGCCAAGTCTTTAAACTATGGAAATCCTTCCATGCCCAAAACTATCATCCATTAGCCTCAGTCTCACCCCTCCCCTGCCCCTAACTGATGCCACCTGTCCATCATCCCATCTGGTTCCAGTTATCACCTACCAGCCTCTATCCCAAACCCCTACCCCTTGTACTTCTGTATACCAGCAATCTTTCTTCTTCCTTCTCAGTACTGATGCAGTCTTGACACAAACCATTGACTTACACCTTTTGCCTCTACAGATGCTGCTTGACCCACTGAGTTCTTCCAGTGTTCTGTTTCTTTTGTTCCAGATTACAGCATCTGTGGTCTCCTATTGTCTTCCCAAAACACCTTCACCTCTATTTTATACTTCCTTTAAGATGTTACTTTCAACTCACCTCTTTAACAAGGTTTTGGTCACCAATATGTTTCTGGTATCTAAAATTGATCTTGCCTCAGTCTTCTAAAGCCAGTGTTTTCATTGGCTGTTGACAAGGTCATAGAGCCATAGGGTTGTACAATGTAGAAACAGGCCCTTCAGCCCACCATGTCTATGCTGACCATCATGTCTATCTATACTCATCCCACTTGCTCTCACTAATTCCATATTCCTCTATGTGCTGCTCATTTAAGTACCTGTCAATATGCCTCTTAAATGCTGTTACTGTTCCTGCCTCTCCAACTCCATTGATAGCTCATTTGAAAATACCAGTGTCTGTGCAAAAACTTTACTCTTTCAAAGCTGGTTTCCAGCAGATAAAATCATCTTCTTTTCCTACCTCCAAAGTATGGACCTTGGGACCAAGGGACCATAAATAGAGACAATGTTCCTAACAATGAGACCTTTAAGGTTTATCTGACCTTGCAGTTGTAAGTACCCCACGATGGCAGAGACCAACAAGGAAGATGATAACCATGGAATTGGTGCAGCACATTAGAATGCCATTTGGTCATCATATGTAGTCATGTAAAGTCTTAGTTACTTTGACTGAATATTCTGCCACATTCTGTAGAAGTTACAGTTATCATCTATTCCTCAGTAACTTCATAACACAATTCTTGTTTCAACTGAAACTTTACAGCAGTCCAGACCTAGGAGTTGGAAAATCCCCCAAGGCAACCAGCAGATTAAGTTACTAAACTGTTGGAAAGGGCTTGTTACATATTCCTTGGATCACAACCAGCTCTCAGTCAGTGAGCTTTGGTAATGGGAGGAGTGCAGATCAAGGCCACAGGGATCAGAACAGGCATGGGTGAGGGTATTCCACACATGTGATGTCAATACATCCTTCTCTGCCTTAGCCCAAGCCGTCGGATTTTCTTTTTTGCTGAATTTTCCAAGCTACCCTTTCTGCTGCTTTGATACAATCATAAAACTCCCCTAAACATATCTTGTGTTTCTTTACCATTGCTAGCCCCTTTTGTCTTTCATGACCCTTCCTTCTGACATTCATTCACTCCTCCCTGAGCACAGACCTTCCCCTTATTCTTTCTTCCACCTCTCCACTGGCTCTCGTCATCCTGTAGGCTGGTTAATCTCTAAATACTTCCAGCCCTTGCAGAAGGTCATTGACCTGAGACATTAACCCTGTTTCCCTCTGCGCAGATTGACTCAGTGTTTTCAGCGTCCCACGGGGCTTTCACATTTCCCGACCACTGTGTTTTGTTTCTATTGTACATTATTTCCTGCTGCTGATTCCAAGACAGAATTTGTGGTAATAGAGTTTCCGGTTTGGTCTTTGTGTTTTCCAGAGTGTCCCCTTGGGAAGTTTGGTGCGAACTGCCAGTTGGACTGTGCCTGCCAGACCAATGCGAGCTGTGACCGAGTGACTGGGTACTGCCACTGCCCCAAAGGATATTATGGGCAATCCTGTGAGCATGGTAGGTTGGTTTGGACCCTCCAAGACAACGCTGGGCATTGTGTGGATGATTTCAATCCCCCTGGCAGAGATGTGGGCATTGCTGGTAAGGCCAGTATTTATTGCCCATCCCTTGGTTACCCCTGGGGAGACAGCAGTGGTGCTGGTGGACATTCTCCATCTTAATGCAAAACTTAAGTAGTTTGTTAGGATGCTTCAGAGGACAGGTTGGAGGTATACAAAACCATGTGTGGTCGGGGTCTTCAGGTCACAGGCTTCAGCTGGACAGCACCATTGGACTCAAGTGCATGTTTTTGGGATGAGCCCTTCTGCCTGCAATGTCCCAGACCTCTAGACTGGAGTCAAGTGTAGGCCAGAGCAAGGATGGACAGCTGCTTTCCCTCTTTAGCACAGACCTTCCCCTTGTTCTCTCCTCCACCACCCCTCTTCCTTTCCACTGGCCCTCTTTGTCCTGTAGACTGATGAATCTCTAAATGTTGTAAAATTCCATTCCAGGGCAACTGAAATTTTACATCTGCATGATAGTTTTTTTGGCCACTTTTGACACCTGCTTTTTTTAAAAACTCCAGTAATTAAAAATTAAATACTGAATTCAAATTAAACTGCCCAGTAGAATTTGAGATTATCTGATGTAAATCAGTCCAGGCCTTGGTTACTAATCCAGGTTTCTAATGTCTAGTTCAGGCCAGTCCACTACCATGATCATATTACTGTAGCCTTGACATTCAATGGTACAACCACTGCTGAGTCCCCACCATCAATGTTCTGAAGTGGGGGTCATCACTGACAAGAAACTCAATTGAACTATAAATACGGTGGCTGCAAGAGCAGGTGAGAGTCTGGGTAAACTGTGGTGAGTGACTCACTTCCTGATACTCTAAAGCTTTTCCACCATCTTTTAGGCTCAAGTCAGGATGGTTATGGACTGTCCTGAGTGAGTGCAGCTCTCACACTCAAGAAGCTTGACACCATCCAGGACAAAGCAGCCTACTTGTTTGGAATCCAAGCACCACCTTAAACATTCAACCATGGCTGCAGTGTTTACCATGCACAAAATGCACTCTGGTTACTCACCCATGCTACTCCAAAACCTGCCACCTCTGCATCAGAAAGGGTGAGGCTGCATGGGAACACCACCACTTGCAGGTTCCTCCCTAAATCTGGAGATGTGTCACTGATCCTTCGTTGTCACTGGAGGTCCCGACCCAACATCACTGTGGGAGTATCTTTTCCAGCCATTACCACCACCTTCTCAGGGCAACTGAAGATGGGCAATAAATGCTGGCTTGGCCAGCAACCCCCAGATCCTGAAAAGTGAACTTTAAAAAAAGATTAATTTACATCTTTTTCTGTGTGATCCTAGTGTCTTTCTTGTGTTGTCATCCAGCTACTTGAAAGAGTTGAACAATGACATCACAACAAATCTACAAGATTCTTGCTGTCACCTTTGGGCTATGACAACCCTGTTGCAACCTTTGGAAGGCAGTGTCACAGCTAACCACCAAGACTCCTAGTTCAAGCCCTAGTCTGTACTGAGGTAGCTGATTTCACCTGCTAGAAACTGGCTGTATTTGGCAGAGGTTTGATGCTTTCCAATGTGTGAATACCACATCAATGCTTACTCTCTAGACTCTGATTAGAAATGGTCACAAGGATAACATACAAAGGACGATACCCAATTCCTTCTGGAGAAGAAGAAAATCACAAACATCACAAAAAATTAAAAGGGTTGGGGGGAGGGGCGTGGGGAGAAGCACAATAGGTGAGTTCAGGTGAGAGGGCGAAGGTAGGTAGGTGGGGCTGGGGGGGAGGTAAAAGGGAATAATGTGAGAAACTGGGAGGTGATAGGCAGAAGAGGCAAAGGGCTGAAGGAGGAGTCTGATTCCTCCAGCATTTTGCGTTGCTCAGATTTCCAGCATCTGCAGTCTCTCTTGTGTCTCAGCTATCTCAACTGTGCCACTGAGAAGTTAAACAAGAATTGGAATAATTCCTTAATGTGGGAAGTGTACAATAGGATGAGGAGGTTAAAGAGGTGGGCAGGACTGGAGGCCTTTGGGTTGAGTGGCCTCACTCTTCCCAACTCTATAACCTCCCTCACACAAGGATACACTTCAGTACCATTCAGTGAACTATAGCACCACCTGCTGCTGGGATTCAGAGCCACCAGAGGGTTTGCCTTCAGTTTGGTCACATTTACATCTGTTGTTCCCCGTTTGTATTATCCAGATGTCCAACAATTAAAGAAAATAAAAGGTTTCCATCATAAATCCTGCACTGCTGCTCAGAATTCAGACTTATGGGTAAAAAGTTATGGCAAGTCAACAGCACATAAAACAGGCCTTCTTTAACCCAAATAGTCTTTGCCTGTGTGAATACTCTGGAGTATACCAGTGTGTATCAGTGTATATATGCAATCTGACCCTCACCCAGCTCGTGTGACCATCAGATCCCTCAGCTTCTCTTTAAATGCATAAGTAGTTTTCACTTAATGCCTTCATTCCAGCCACCCACTGGGTAGAAACCTTTCTCTTGAAGACCATATTGACTCTGCTAATGATACATAGATGATTGTTCTGACCTTTGGTTTTGGATTCCTGCACAAGTAGAAGCTTCTCATCTACCCCATCAAGTGCTTCCCTGGTTTTAAAGATATCCATCAGGCCACTTCTTGTCCCCTTTCCCACAGAAAAAAAATCTCCCAGTCTGATGCTCATAACTTCTGATTTCTGGAAATTCTATTCTATTCTGAGAATGTGGCTTTTCACCTTCCTACAAAATCCCCACACTAAACATGTTAAAATATTGTGTGGAATTGTCTTCTTTTAATCAGATTGAGCCATATGACCTTGTATGATTCATTAACACTGGAAGATTGCCATTGGGATATTTGAATTTGCAATAAGAGTGTCTGGGATTAAATAGAAAGCAAATTTTATTTTAATTTGGGAACTTCAGTGAAAGGCTAAAGCTGTAGAGTAGGGTAATGCCAGAGAGGAGAGGAGGAAAAGCAACTGCAAATATAGTCGGAGGAAGGGAAGATTGATGGGGTGGAGGGGAGGGCCATAGTGCTGAGGGCAGGATTAGAGTGGGAGTTAATGAGTCCAGGTGGTCAAGATCCATAGAATTTCCAGAAATCAGAAGTTTTTCTTTCTCTCTCAAACTATTCTTAAAGTTGGCAGAGTGGGAACCAGGCCAAGTATCCCAAGTCAAGAGGTTAGCAGTCAGGCCCTGCAGCCAAAGGTCACAGCCAAGTTTCTGCCGGTGCTGGTTAGTTAACAGAATCCTGGGAGAAAACTTACATGGGCTGGAACTTACATGGCCTGATGAAGGGTCTCGATCCGAAACGTCGACTGTTTGTTTCCCTCCATTGATGCAGCCTGACCTGTTGAGTTCCTCAGCATTTTGTGTGTGTTGCTCCAGATTCCAGCAAATGCAGAACCTCTTGTGTCATGAGCTGTAACATAATCGTCTGTCTTCATTGTCTTTGGACACTGTTTACTAGTTATAAAAAGATTGGAGCCCGGGAGAGGTGGTAAATGATGGGGAGGCAGGACTTTTCAACTAGGAGAGGCACTTGGAGCTGGGAGGTCATTTGTTGACAACTTCAAGTTTATGTGTCTGCATGTACCTGGCGCTATGCCTCTGTAAAATGGTTTGGGATTTTTCCCTGTGTGAACAGTGCTATATAAATTCAGGATACTTTCCAAAAAAGAGAGAATTGCATTTATATTGCAATTTTTACACCTCAAGATATTCCAAAGCACTAGATCACTGATGTAGGAAATGAACAGCAAGCTCCTACAATGACGTATTATCGCGATTTAACAATGCTGCTTGAGGAAACGTCCCAGAACCCCTAAGAGAAGCTCCTTGCCCTTTTCCCACACTGCATTCTGCTGGAAAGCCTTCACGTAATACCTCAACCAAGAGGGGCACCCCTCACAGCACAATGCTCATGGCTGTTAAGTATGACGTAGTGTGGAGCCATTTAATTGCCTGGGACGAGGTCACATGTGTCTAGAAAACAGAAACAGGTGGAGGCTATTCAGCCCCTTGTGCCTGCTGTACCATTCAACATGATAATGGCTGATCTTCTACCCCAGCTCCACCTTCCTGCACTAACCCTATATTCCCTGGTTCCCCATCTTGTTGAAAAGGTGTCACCCTACACCCCTGGAGAAATCAGCTTACACACTCAGAGCGGTTGCTGTGTGCTGCTGGGACACAGGCATAACACTGGTGACATGGTGCAGTTTGTCATCATGATTTTTGTATCTGTTCACAGTCTGCCCGCTTGGATTTCACGGATCCAACTGTCAACACCTATGTGACTGTAGAAACAATGCAGCCTGTGACCCTGCGACTGGCCAGTGCTTGTGTTCAGCTGGTTACCATGGAGACCACTGTGAGAAAGGTAATGGGCAAAGCACTTTATGGTTTACAGTCATACAGATAAGTTTGTTGCATTGTTAACCATGGCCACTGTCATCCACCCAAGCCTATTTCTTGATTTGGCCTTAGGCCAGAGCTGGCCACATGTGGCTCCCAGCAGTCACTGAGTTTCAGAACCAGACAATGCTTCCCAAACTCATGGCATTAGCACAGTGTCACTGAGTCAGTACCCTGAGATCAGCCACTGTCAACATCCTGAGATGTGTCTCTTCTCTCTCACGCTGACCACTGTCTGTGATGCTGTGTCACTGATCTGCCATCAATCGGGGTCTTTGCAACAGAGGCGTCACAGAAACAGCCCCTCCTGCCTACCACATCCATGCCATTCGTATCCATCTATACAAATCCAATTTCCTAGCGCTTGATCCACAGCCTTCCATGCCCTGACGATTCGTTCCTATCTGGATACTTATTAAGTATTGGGAGAGTACTTATCTCACCACCACTTCAGGCAGTGCATTCCATATTGCAGCCATCCTCTGGGTGAAAGCATTTTTCCTCAGGTACCCTTTAATTCTCTTATTACCCACCTTAAACATATGCCCTCTGGATTTAGACATATCCATGACGGGGAAGAATTTCCTACCATCTAGTCTATCCATGCCCCTGATAATTTTGTACACCTGTCAGGTCTCCCCTCAGTCTCCTCCACTCCAAGGAAGACAAACCCAGCCCATCCAATCTCCCCTCATAACTGAAAATTGTGCTTGCCCTCAAGGGCTGTACAATCTGCCCTGCAGACACCAGGGCCATTGAGTTCCATAGGAGCCTCAGCTTTCTTTTTCTCTGGCCCACTGCAGAATGTGAGCAAGGACAATACGGAGACCATTGCCAGCAGCTGTGCGACTGTGAAGGAGGCGCACCTTGTGAACCTGCAACTGGACAGTGTCTCTGTCCCCCAGGGAAAACAGGCACCAGGTGCGACATTGGTGAGTGTTGTAAGAATTACACTTCCTTCCATGCTTTTGATATTTCTGGACTCAAATGTTCCAATGTTTTCCTAACCATACACCCACATTCCACCCTTCGTAAAACTGAGACTAAACTAAAACTCCAGCTCCCAC
>JAUZTB010000072.1:21954876-21970095 GCA_034780895.1 Rhynchobatus australiae
GCCCTGGGAAAGAGGCGCTGGCTGTCCACTCTATCTATTCCTCTTAATATTTTGTATACCTCTATCATGTCTCCCCTTATTCTTCTTCTCTCCAATGAGTAAATATAAATATTAATTACTAGCTAGGAGTAACAATAAAAAACAGATGTAAAACCTTTTAAGCTCTCGCTGTTCATGAACCTTTCTGGCTGCTTTATAGGAGAATAGGCCCAATGAGATTCAATCCAGAGCATTTCAGTAATCTTGCCATTGCAACTGTTAGCTTAGCTCTCATGCTGTTGAGCTCATCATCTCCTTGTAGTTCTCTGCATGGTGTTACCAATAATTGCCTTAAAAAAGTTAACTGATTTTTTTCCCCACAAATTTTAATCACTTTTTTTTCTGAGAATATGTGGTTTCTTTTCTGCAGAGATCAATTCAATTCCAGTCTCTTGAATATATTTATAAATTCTTCTTCAATATCTTTCTCTAACAATTTATTCAACAAATTTTATCACCCTTTAGGTGAAAAACCCTTGCTTGACCTGTTCCAATATTTACCTTGTACCTCAATTTTTGAGCCCTTCACCATAGTGAATGCTAAATCAGAAACAACTTTGTCATTTCCCTTTCACCATCAGCTCACTTCAGTTTCCTGTCCTAAGGGCATGGATGCATTAAATATTTCTTTACTGCCTATTCATTGTTATTTCAAAGATTCTGAATTTGTTCCCAACCTTGCCTCCCAATCCAATATCATTCATTTTTATTATTATTGAAAGTTAAAATCATTCCAAATGTCTCTTACAGTCAGGTCTGGTTAACTGTTGGAGAAAAGCTATGTGTATTTTAAAATAAACAATATCGTCACAACAGCTGCTGTGGCAAAAAAAACCTTCTAAAATGGAAGTTTTTTTTTGTGTCTGTGCAAAGCTATTTCGAGATGACCAGCTGCTAGGATAATATAAAACATCATCATTTCCTGAGAAAGCTTGCTTTGCTGGCACGTTTCAGTGTCAGATTACCAGCTAGTAAAGCAACTTGCGGAGATTACATGTGCATTAAATTGGCCCTGGGAAAGGGATTTCTGTTCCTAGTCTGCATGTAATAAACACGGGCCACAAGTGTTCTGTGTAACAAGAGGCCTGAACTTTAAGCTGTTTGATATGCCTTCAGCCACAACCACCCACCCCCCCACCCCTCTCTCACCTACTGCAGTCTCCCTAAAACCTTGAATATCTCCACACACCTGTCTCTTCCTGAAGGAGTTGATGGTGGTTGTGATGTGGCTCGATATGTATGGGTGCACTCTCTGCCACACTATCCTGCTCATTTCTCATTCTCCATAATTGAGTCTGGATAATATGTGGAGTTTCAACCATGCCACCGCACAATCATTTTTCCACAGGAATGACTAGGTCATGAGTTGGACATTGGCTGATTTTCCCTGCTACATGCTATATCAGGTAGAGACTTGACATCTGCTTCAATCCATTGTTTCTTTTCAGACAATAAGGCAAAGTCCAAATGATTTGTGGATTTGGTGAACAGCATCATTGTGCTGGGTACCATATTAGCATTGGAAATAATCAACAATATCTGTTGTGGAGATAAATTCAACAGCACAGTGGGGTCTTAATGTCTTGAGTAAAGATTTGAAAGATGGTTCAGAGTCAATAGAATGGATATATTAGCTCTTGTTTACTATGGTAAGGCCATATCACTTGCATTTTTCAGTATTAGATCTTTATTTCTTTCCTTTGACTAAAACCATCCAAGTTAACGTTCTTCCCAAACCAACAGCATGAGGGAAGATTAACTAGTCATTTATCTAATTTTTACTGTCTTGTATCACATACTGGATACCTCATTTCCTTTGATAAAAACAGTGAAGGCTGTGAAGCATTTAGAATGGTAAAAGCATCCAAAAGATGTCACATAAATGCAGGCTGCTTCTTAGAAATTACAATCTTTCCCTATGAAGCAATATATAAAATGGAAACACTTTACCCATTGATTACTGTAGTATTAAGACACAGCATTTAGCAGGATTGGTATGAAATAAATAGAGAGTCAATGAGTATTGGCTTTTAACTCAGCATCTGTCCTCGTTCATCAGTCAATATCACATACAGTCATTTATTTAACCCTTTATATGAAGGACCAACTAAATACAGTGCCCTCTGTACTTATAATATCCACAAGCTTGAAATTAACACAGGCCTCTCGCACTCATTACTTTCCTCTGCTTAACAATTAGTTTACATTTAATGGAAGAGGTGATATCCTGAACACTAAGAAAAAGCTTCAATAAATTCCTTGAACGATGCACAGGTTTTGGTGGTTTTCCTATGATGTACATTTTGCAGTGCTCTAAAAAAATTATCCTTATATGATTAATGTCTTTGAACCCTATTCAGGCCCCAATATTTTAAGTGGCCTGTTTGTGACAGTAATGATTAATATAAGGCATTAAGTGATTACAGTGAAAGTATTCAAGAGCAAGCTGCGCTGTTTGGTTCTCATCAAAAGGTAAAACTCCAGGCCTATTAAAAACAGCAGGAGGGTTGTGTGCATTGTGAAAGGGGTTGGGCCAAAACTGAGAAAAAAGAACAAGACAAGTGAGAAAAAAAACATCAGGAAACGAAATGTCAAACACAAAAGAGGGAAGAAAAAAGGTGCAAAAAGAAAAGGAAGAACGGTGTGAAATAAAGCTGGAAAAGAGGACTTAAAAAATGAGTGGATATGGGATACTATCAGAAACAGAGTACTCTTCATCATTAATATTCTGTGAATTTCCAATATCCAAACAGAATTTTATTGTTAGCCATGTACATCTGCTACTTCTCTCTGCCACCACTCAACAATATAAGAACTTCCAACAACATCAGGGACCGAAACTTGGATTTCAAGTTTGAAATTGGTTCAATTTTACATTCTATTGACCTACTAAAATGTTGTGAAGCACCGCAAAAGTAAAATGGTGATCAGTGCTAACCAGGTCTCTGCGAACATTTTAATGTGGGTATTGCTGGCAAGGCCAATGCTATTTATTGCCTACTCCTTGGAGCCTGAAAATGTAGTAATGGAGCTTCTTTCTGAAGCACTGCAGATGTTCATCCTATTAAGTGATTTGCTTGGCTGTGGTTTCATCATCAATGCCTGGTGTGGCAGTAACAGATAGAGCAGATCAGGGGAAAGGTAGACGATTTCCCATGCAAGAGCAAAATGGTGAACCAATGTGACAACTGAACAGTTTCCTGGAAACTCTTACGAGAACCACAGAATCACAGAAACGTACTCACAGAAACGGGCCCTTACAGCCCATCTCGCCTCTGCCTGTTATCTCCGCTAATCTCATCTGCTTGCATTAGGCCCATATCTCTCTATGGCTTTTCTATCTAAGTATCTGTCCAGAGGCCTTTTAGATATTGTAATTGAATCTGCCTCCACTACCTCCCTGGCCACCCTCTGTGTGAAAAACTTACCCCTCAAGATTTTCTTTAATTTTTTTCCCTTTCACCTTATACCTGTTCTGTCTAGTTCTAGACTCCTGTGCTCTGGGAAAAAGATTCTGACTATTTGTCCTATCTACGCCCTTCATAATTTTATAAACCTTCATATGGTCACCCCTCAGCCTTAATGTTCCATAATGAACCCAGCCTATCCAATCTCTCCATTCCAGGCAACATCCTGGTGAATCTCTTCTGCACTCTCTATTGCTATCTCAGTTTCCTTTAGGGTGGCAACCAGAACTGTACATAATACTCTAAGTGCTGTCTAACCAATGTTTTGTACAACAACAACATGACATCCCAACTCTTATACTCAATGCCTCAACCCATGACAGCAAGCATACCAAATGTTTTTCTCACTACCCTATCCACCTGCATTACTACTTTTAGGGAATGACGGGCTTGCACTCCTAGGTCTCTCTGAACATCAATGCTCCTAAAGTCCCTGGCGTTTACTTTATCCTACCAGAATTTGACTTCCCTAAGTACATTACCTTACACTTGTCTGGATTAAATTGCTCCCCTTAACTTTCCAGCTGATCGATAACCCACTGTATCCTTAGGCAGCCTTCTTCACTTTCTACAATTCCACCAATTCTCATATTATTTGCAAACTTAGTAATCATATTCCCTACATTCTCATTTAAGTCATTTATTTATACTACAAACAACAAAGGTCCCAGCACTGACCACTGTGGTACACCACTGGTTATAGATTTCCAGTCAGAAAAACACCCATTCACCACTACCCTCTGTCTCCTTTCATCAGCCAATCTTCGACCCAGTTTGCCAGCGTGCCTCAGGTCCCTTGTACTTTAACCTTCTAGGCCAGCCTACCTTGCAGACCCTTGTCAAAAGCCTATTGCTCTGCCCTCATCAATTTTCCAAGTTATCTCCTCAAAAATCTCAGTTGGATTTGTGAGACATGATTTCCTGTGCACAAAACCATGTTGACTCCTCCTAATCAGTCTCTGCCTTTCCAATGAACATAAATCCTGCTTCTCAGAATCTTTTCCAATGACATCCTTAGCACTTTACTGGCCTACACAAGAAAAGTTCAGATCAGAACAAACTCTATAAGATCTTGTCTGTTGATTCAAATTTTGTTTAGTTTTTCCTCATCAGTGAGGAAGAGAGGCTTCAGATAATCAGTACAAGATACTCGGAGTTTACAATTGTGATACAGATCAGAGTTTAATAACTTTCTATACAAAATGTGTTGACTGGTAGGAACTTTAACTAGAGATTTAATGTTAACTTCCATGACAGCTTGCAGGGATGGAAGTTGAAATGTTTGGTGCTCTCCTATCAATCACTCAACAATGGCTGTGTAGCAACAACCTGGAATGGAGGCCAGAATCTTAGCCTGCAGTATAATTAAAACAAAACTCAGGCCACATCTTCATGTTTACAAAGCTCTTTATTTATTCATCTCCCTCAGAGACAGTTTAAGATGAACAAATCCAGCTCAGAAATGAGGTCTGATTGATTGGTGTTGAAGAGTTAGTATTACATTTCTGGAACTATTTCAAAGAGATGCTTTGGAGTGTTTCTGCTTCACGTATATCAGGAAAGTGACATGAAACTCGCCTCCAGGCACCACACCTCTGCGCACACCCCCTCCCGCTACCCCACTCCGAAGTCCATCACCATTTTCTTTCCCATATTGTACTGTTTCTCATTAAACACCATGCAAAAAGTGGGACTGGTGACTCTGCCAGCAGTTCACATGACTCACAGTGAAGTATGTGGGTATTGTTGTGCAGACTTTAGAGTGACAGTCCTCATATAGTTAATGGTTATAGAATATCACATATTCTTGTCAACTATAATTTTATAACATTTTTAAAGCAGTGTCTGATGAAATAGCCCATTCCTAAAGTCTTGTGAGCTGGTCCACGTCAGATGGACAACTGGCAGAGAACTTTCTTCCTGTTTCATCATTAATTGGGCAATGTAATACACTTGATTAGAGTACAATTGAAACTGGATCAATTGTTAACTTCAGCTCATTCATCTAAATATACAGGTAATTGCCCAGGGAATTTAGACTGAAGGAAATGTGGGTGGCAGGTCATGAAAGAATTAACACCTCTCAGCTTTGGAGAGCTTCGGCTTGTTTTCTATCTGCTTTCATGTTGCCTGCAGCCCTGCTGTAATTTCTTGAATGCACAAAGAATGAAAAACAATTTTAAGAATTTCTTGACAGTCCCTTTGTAAATCCTGCAATACACCAAGTCACAGAAACCAATTCTCGCTATCAGTGGGCAAATATTTTATACCTTCTTAACCTCTGCCATCAGATTGCTGAATGAGCCATGAACCCATGAGCACTACCTAATCATTCCTTTTATTTATTTATATTTGTAATTTGTAGATTTTTATGCCTTTGCACTGTACTGCTGGGGCAAAACAACAATTTCATGTCATATATCAGTGAAAATAAATCTGATTCTGATTCCAACCTACTTTCAAATAGAATTCCAGCATTGACTTAAGTCCTTCCGTTCACTCTATGCAGAAGTTTCTCCACCAAATTCGTTGTTCCTCACCAGCATTCCCATCTACCTCATTCTTGTCCCTTTGGAAAATGTTAGGACAAGTGAATTCAGAAAGGAGAGATTTGGTAAATTGTGTCTTCATTATTTGCTCCAACAAGTTATGTGCCAGAAAATAGCTTACAACAGAAATAATGGCCTCATGAAATCTTTTCCTAAGATTTTCTTTCTTGGATATTTTACAAAAGTCAGTCAATCCATGTCAACCCATGTTTTCAATTGATAATTTTCAATTAAATGATCCCTGAATTCTCTTTATTGAGGCTGCACTAATAGAATAACAAGTATGAATAATCAGAATAGCAAGTATGACTGATAATTCAATAATAGGATAATCATTGAGTCTCTGATGGAGCACACTTGATGAGATAAAAGCCCATTTTGCATTCTGAATTTTATTATAGTCTTATCTCCCTATCAAAAATCTCACAGATTCAATATACATTGGACCCTCAGACTCTCTTTTGGATAAAACCACACTTTCTGAATTTGCATCTAACAGTTCCAATTTTGAGATCACAATCACTACTCTAGAATCCCAGAGAGTTCCAGAAATTTGATTGTGTAATGCTGCCCTTTTTAGTGCTACACATACAAAAATCAATGCTTGTCAGAGTGGAACTTGATTATGCCAGCGACCAGGTCAGCAGCATATTGGATGGATGACCTGGCACTTACTTTTATGAATAGCACTTATGCAGGTCAGCAGTTTTCTGCCTCTGTTGCACACATAATGACATCTTTGTGTCGAGTGTTCGGATAAACGAGGTCACATTGTTCCAAAGTGCATCTGTTGGTGAACATCTTCAACCCAACCATGCTATGTCACACACCCATACACTAAAGGCATTTACAGTGGGCAATTAACTTAGCAACCTGTACAATTGTGGGATGTGATTGAAAACCAGAGCACCCAGAGAAAAACCATGCAGTCACAGGGAGAACATGCAAACTCTACAGACACCACTGGAAGTCAGGATTGAACCCGGATTACTGGAACTGTGAGGCAGCGGTTCTACTAGCTGGGCCACCGTACTGTGTGCACTTGTTTAAGTTGTAACTTCATCACACTCACTGATGTCATTACCTTGTGGCACACTATAAAATTAGTTTATGATGCAATAACTGAATCTGACCCTATCATGCTAACAGAATATAATAGCGTTTGAAATAAAGACTAACGTAGTATGTTAATAAACATGGGTGATATAATGTCAACCCTTTGAGCTTACATGAGAAGCTCACCTACCCACTATGCATATTAGGAATGATAGGCCATCAACTTGAAATTGAATGGATTAAAACATGACCTTAGAATATTCAAAGATATTATTAGTTGATAAATACTTGAAACATCACTCAGTCTCTGACATTCTCAAATTCTCATTGACATACAATCACTACATTTTAAAGGCAAGGTATCGAAGGATACAGACCTAACACAGGCAAATGGGACTTGTGTAGATGGGAAAAGAGGTTGACGTGGACATGGTGGACTGTAGGGCCTGTGTGCTGTAAGCTTCTACGACTCTATAATTCATATGCTACACACAAATATACATCTGAATGCATGTGTACTTTTATTAAGCATGTGTATAAAATCCTTTGCTCCAGGGAAAACAAATCTATCCAAAGTTATCCAGGCTACATCCTGGTGAATCTCCCTCCACTCTCTCCAGCACACATACTTCCTATTGTGTGACAACCACCAATGCACAGAAGTGCGGTCTCACGAGTGTTTTGTAAAGTTGCATCCCAATTTTTATATTCTTTGCCCCAATCTGTGAAGGCAAGCATGCTGTATGATTTCTTCACCAGCATATCTACCTGAGATACCATTTCCAGGGAACTATGGACCTGGAAACCCAAGGTCTTTCTGTTCATCAACATTCCTTAGCCAACATTCCTACCAATTACTGGATATGTCCTACTCCTATTTGACATCACCTCGCACTTGCTGGAATTAAATTCTACCTTCCACCATTCTGCCCAAACTTCCATCTGATCTATTTCCTGCTGTAGCCTCAGACAACTTACTTCGCTGTCCACACCATCAACTTTCATATCATCCACAGACTTAATAATCATACCTCCTATGTTCACATCCAAATTGTTCATATATATCACAAACAACAAGGGTCCCAGTACTGATCCCTGCAGTACACCACTGGTCACAGACTTCCAATCAGAAAAGCATCACTCCACTACTACTCCTCTATCACCGAGCCAATTTTAGATCCAATTAGTCAGCTCGCCTTGGATCCCATGTATCCTCATCTTGTAGGCCAACCATCTGGGACCTTGTTAAATGCCTTACAAAGTCCACACAGACAACGTCTAGCACCCTGTCTTCATCAATCTTCTCAGTTACCTCCTCTAAGTAATCAAATTAGTGAGGCAGGATTTGCCCACACAAATGCTGACTATATGATTTAAGTGAATAATACTTTCTTTTGATTTCACTGATCATAGAAACTGCAACACAAGCAAAGCAATTGGCATCCTGTTATCTGTGTCAAAGCACTTACTCCTATGCAACATCCTTTCATATGGTTGCATAAAGGGTGAAGTGGCTGAAAGCTGCACATTCCTGTGAGTGGTTGCAAATATGAGGTTTTAGGGACCCCTTGCATTTGAGGATTATGGCATTGTGTAACTGGGTGGGTGGGATGTCCAAGCTCTCGCTCCACCTGGCCCTTCTGAGGAAAGTTATAGACAGATCTTTATCAGCCTATCCTGGAGCTGATCCACTTCAGAGCCAGAGCAGCTTGGAGGGAAAGCTGACCAATGGAGAATCAATATCAGGGCAGATTAGAGGTAGTTTTATTCTGTATCTTATGGTGTACAGTCTCAAAAGCAGATAAAGACATTTCATGTAATCCAGGAAGAGAAAATGTACATCAGCTCAATGGCCTCCTTCCTCTGATGCTCAACTCATCCAGTCCAACACTGAATTACATATTTGGTTCCTTCCATGGCAAACTGGACAGCTTCCTCATCAGTTATAAAGAAGCACTAGAATTTAGAGATTTCTATTTCTTCTCCATGATAAAGCTGGCTCTTGCAATCATCAAACAAATGAAAGGAGTATGACAGTACCCCATTGCATTTCTTAGATGCATCACAGCTTTGCATAAAATAGAAATGCATGTAGAGTAAGGACTATTGTTATGTTAGTAAATTCAGTAGCCAAATCACACAAGAAGTTGCATAGACTCAAATATAAATTTATTTTAAGGTTGCCATGATACACAAAACCATCCGTCACTTGTTGTTTCTTTCTTTTCATCCAGATGAGGGAATGCTGTGAGCAATGTGGTTGCATAAGATGGAATGGAAGATAGACAAGGCATGTATTTAGTTCAAGGTGTTTAGTGCAGGTGGAATGGAGCAAGGTAAAGGGTGGGGGGAATCATCTTGTCAGAGGGTGAATCCCTGGAGGCCAACTGATCTGTATATTTGTGAGAGTCATACAGCACAGAAATGGACCCTTTGGCCCACCACATCCATTCTGCCCATCAAATACCAATTTATACTTATCCCATTTACCAGCACTTGGGCTGTAACCTTCTATGCTCTGGCAATTCAAGCTGTCATCCAGATATTTCTTGTCTCCATCACCTTCTCAGGCAGTGCATTCCAGATTGCAACCACCCACTGGCTGAAAAGACATTTCCTCAGATCCATCTCTCCTATCCTCACCTTAAGCCAACACCTTCCAGTTTTAGTTGTCTCTGTTATGGGGAAAAGTTTCTTATTATCCATTTTATCTCTGCCTCTCATAATTTTGTGTACCTATCAGCTTCTTCCACTCCAAGGAAAACAAACCCAGCCTATTCAGTCTCTCCTCATAAAGAAAACACTCCATCCCAGGCAACATCCTGTTAAATCTTCTCTGCACCATTTCCAGTGCAATCACATCCCTCCTATACTATTTTTTATTCATTTGTGGGATGTTCCAGCAAAGTCAGCATTTATAACCCAATTTTAAAGTCCTTGATAAGATTAGTTAAGATATCTTTATTAGTCACGTGTATATCAAAACACACAGGGAAATGCATCTTTTACATAGAGTGTTCTGGGGCAGCCTGTAAGTGTCGCCACGCTTCCAGCACCAACATAGCATGCCCACAAATTCCTAACCCGTACTTTGGAATGTGAGAGGAAACTGGAGCACCTGGAGGAAACCCACGCAGACATGGGGAGAACGTACAAACTTCTTACAGACAGCAGCGGGAATTGAACCCGAGTCGCTGGTGCTGTAATAGCGTTACTCTAAGTGCTACTCTACTGTGCCTGCCGATGCTGGTGAGAAGGTGCTCGTGAGCCTCCTCTTGTACAGGCTGTCCCCGGGTCACAAACACCCAACTTATGGACACCCCTATATACGAACAAGCGCCCATGATATTATTAAATTCAAAAGTCCAACATACATAATACATTTGTTCCCATGAATGGCAGAACTAGTCTTCTCTCTCTCTTCACACTTTGTAATTATTCTTTTATGGTTTTGATGCCAATCTGTGCAATACTGTGGTGGTATGGTTAGTATATTGAGTGATTTTTGTGTATTTTCCAACTTACAAACAGTATTGACTTATGGACATTTGTCAAAAAACAGAACCTGTGTGTTACTTGGTTACAACCGCTAAATTCTTGGTGAAGGAGCTCAAGAATTTAGACCCAGTGACAATGAAAAAACAGTGGTATATTTTAAAAAGTTTCATCCTTGAAAACAATCCATATCTATCAACTGCCTGAAGCAAGCATGAGCCACTACCTACAAACTTCATTACATACATCAAGAACATTCCTGGAATGATCCCAGAGCATTGTACTTGAAAACTTCACACTTTCACAGCTGTTGATATAACTTGTCAAGGAGGCAGCAGATCTTGTTCCAGGTGATTGCAAAATGTGCCATCACTTACAGCAATACACTGGGTATCTTCAGACACAGAGGATTCCCCCATCGGAACCCAACACATTTTTATTAAACTTGCAAGTAATAGGATTTGCATCAGGTTTTCGGCTTGCAGTTGATTTTTGTGAGTTTAACCCCCTGATCCCCTTCCAAACTCATGCATCAAGAACTCCCCTCTGGATATCTGATCTTGTTGCTGTTTGCTACATGGAGATTGATTAATTAAGCCGCCATTCATCCTCCTAGGCATGACTGTCCTGGCAGCTACCCCACATTGGCATCAAAGGAATGAAGTCAGTGCAACTTAATGTGTGGGTATGTCAGTAAACAGAGCCCATTGTCTAAACTGATAGTGTATGCAAGGAACATAAATCTGTCAGGCATTTTGATTGGTCCCAGCTACTGGTAGGAATGTACATTTCCAGAAAAAGTGTGGGTTGGACCATTTAAGTTTTAGTGTGTTGAATTTAATAGCAAAAAGTTTATATGAAAAATCCCTGGGTTGAAAATTCAAGAATTTCTAAATGCAAAGCAAACGCCCGACTTAGCTATAATCTGTATGCAACTGACGTACAGTGTCTTACTTAGGAACATTAAAAAATAAAACACTCACCTTCAGCTCTCCCGAAGTGATGATTTCTGTACAGTCATTTTAATGGATTTGCCAAGATAGAAAGTTAAAAGTATCAGAAAACACAACATAATTTTGTGGAAAAAATCTTTCTCAAAATTAGCTAGTCTCAACAAGATAAACAAAGGCATACAATATACTGTTTCCAAGTGTATGCCTGTTTAGTGCATTTAGAATTTGAAAAGCATTTCCCATTCTTCTTTCCATCAGCCACCCACCTCTGAAACTCCAAGTGCTGATCTCTAAATACAAACTCAGTACAAGTCTACACACATACTCTTTTGTGCAACTCAACAGTTCTATTTCTTTGAGTTGCACTCCTCTGGTTGTTCATTTTATAAAAGGATCATTGTATTCAGTTGACCGTTATGAAATACAAGTTCCCTTGTGATAAGTAACATTTAGTTAATAATTTAACACCTTGAGAATTTTGCTAATAGGAAAAATTATGAATAGAAGGAGCAATTATTGTTTTATATCCTAAAGACACATAGGGTTAACCAGATTCTTGTAGTTTGGAGGATGATTGTAAATAAGGTTACTGCCACACATTGAGACCCCTCACTTTAATTCATCACAGTGTTTTGCACAGAGACTTCCAGATGTTGGTAGATTCAAGTTCGATAAATGCAGTATCCTAAGCATTTCACACTGTAATACACACAATTCCTTTTCCAGGTACAGATTCAATAAAAGTATTCCCAAGACTGGTTAATTAAGTTTCCTCAGGGGTGGCACAGTGAAATGGCTAGTAGAGCAGCTGCCTTATATAGTATCAATGCCGTATTTATTATTGAAACTGCAACATCGGTTCAATCTTGACCTCCTGTGCTGTCTGTGTTGAGTTTACGTGTTCTCCCTGTGACTGTGTGGATTTCTTCCATGTGCTCTGGTTTCCACTCACATCCCAAACTTTGTGCAAATTGGTAAACTAATTGGCCAGTGTAAATTGTCCCAAGTTTTTGGGTAAGTGATAGAATCTGGAGGGAGTTGAAGGCACATGAGGAGAATAAAATGGGGTAGGTGTAGGAATAGTAGAAATGAGAGCTTGATGGCTGGTGTGACCTCAGTGGGCCAAAGGGCCTGTTTCTGCACTGTCTACAATTATATAGAGGTTCCCTAATTCCCTAATTCCCTGCCCTCAATCTCTACTTTCAGAGGTTGAGGGTAGAGATTTGATATCCATAAGAGAAACAAGTTAAATAAATTTAGTATCATCACTAAGTATGTATTCAATTAATAGAATACAAACACCAGGAATAATTAAATAATGGGAGCATTTGTACCAGATATGGTCCATTAAAGTCATTTTCTATGGTGGTTACAGCTTCAATAAATGCAGTACCCACACTAAGTATAGTACACACGCCAAGCACAGGTTTGTTAAATGCCTATAACATACTGGGTACAGGCTCTATAATCATGGTTCATACCAGGTACAAATTCAACAAATCACATAGGGCACAGATTAAATAAATGCATTATCTAAATCAGGCACAGGTTCAAAAAATATGGTAATCAGTACAAATTCAGTAAACACAGTAATCTAACTGGGTATAGATTCAATAAGGGTAGATTCTAAGCCAGGGACAGATTCAAAAAGTCCAGTTCTGCCACTAAGAAGAGTCCCAGTAAAAAGACTATACCCCGCATTGTACTATGGTATACATTAGATTGGTACACAATGGGAATATCACATTTATTGAACTCATACTCATTTAATAAATGCAATACAAAATAGGTTCAAATACTAATATACCCACACTGAGTACAAATTCAATGAATGCAGTTGCATACTAGATGCAGGTTCAATAATAAATACAGCATTCACACTGCATAAATCCAAAATGTATTTGAGTTACTTGCCGAGGTTATTCCAGTAGCACCTTGCAAACCTGCATCCTTTACCACCAAGAAGAGCAAGGGCAAGAGGTGCAATGGGAATACCACCACCTGCATGTTCCCCCCCTAGTCACACACCATCCTGATTTGGAAATATGTTGCTGGTCCTGCACTGTCACTGGCTTTAAATTCTGGAACTCCCTCCCAGTCTTCATCAGAGGATTGCACCAATTCAAGAAAGTGGTTCACCATCCTTTCCAGGGCAATTACAGGTGGCCAATAGATGTAGACCAAGCCAGCCATGCCTACATCACAAAAGATGACTAAATATGAAACAAAAAGTATACAGTGAGTCCAGGTTTGGTTAGAGAATGCTGGGTATGAGTTCAACACCAGGATGATATTGGAAAAATTGTGTCATAGAGTTATACAGCATGGAAACAGGCCCTTCGGTCCAACTTATCCATGCTGACCAAATTGCCTATCTAAGCTTGTCCCATTGGCCTGTGTTTAGCCCATATCCCTCTAAACCTTTCCTATCCATATACCTGTCTGAATGTTTTTAAAACCTTGTAATTGTACCCATCTCCCTGGCAGCTTGTTCCACATACCCACCACTCTTTGTGTGAAAAAGTTAACCCTTAAGTCCCCTTTAGATTTTACCGCCCTCACCTTAAATCTATGCACTCTAGTTTTAGACATGGCTACCTTGGGAAAAAGACTGTGACCATTCACCTTTTCTATTCCCCTCATGATTTTGTATACCTCAATAAAGTCACTAATTATACTACTTGGCGTACTGGTTCAGTAAATGCTGTATCCACACCAGATACAAATTCAAAAAATGTTGTGTCCATACTGTGTACAGATTTAATAAATACATTAATCACACTGGATGTATGTTAATAAAAAAAGTATCCACATCAGATACAGATACAACTTACGAAGTAGCCCTGAATGGCACAGGTTCAAGTTATATAGCATCCACATGAGGGTCCGAGACAATAAATGTAATACCTACACCAAGAATGTGTTTGATAAATGTAGTAAACAAACCAATGGCAGGTTTGACAAATGCAATAACAACACCAGGTTTAGGTTCTGGAAATACAGTTTACACACTGTGTACAGATTCAATAAATACTGTACCCAGATGAAAGACAAGTTTCAGGTATGCACTACTATTATGTCCATGTTCAATAAATGCAGTACTCACCATGGGTACAAGTACAATGAATGCAGGAAGTACACTGGGCACAGGTTTGCCCAAGCAGGTACCATTTAAATAAGTGCAATTCTCCAGCAACTGGAGTTCATGACATTTACAGTTTCAAAAAATGTTGTAATCACAACCGTTACAAGCCCAATGAAGCAGGTATCAACAGTGGATGCAGATTTATTCAAAGGAACATCCACAACTACCACAGATTCAATAAATACAGTATTCATAATGGGCACAGGTTCAATAAATGCAGCACCCACATCATGTAATGATAAAGGTACAGGATCAATGAACACAATGTTCACCATGAGGTAAATGTTGCACAAATGTAGTACCCATACTGGAGTCATGTTCAATTAATTCAGAACCCACAAGGCTCAACGAATGCAGTATCTATAAAAGGCACAGTTTCAATAATTACCATAATGGATGTAGGATCAATAGTACAGTGCCAACACCAGGAACCAATTCAATAAATTAACAACACACAGGCTACTGATTCAATAAATACATTACCCACACTCACTTCATTTTCAATAAATGCTGTA
>JAUZTB010000072.1:22179052-22196300 GCA_034780895.1 Rhynchobatus australiae
AATGTTGCATCTGTAGAAGTTTGTTAGAGTATTTGGTGACATGCCAAATCTCTTTAAGTTTCTATAAAAGCAGAGGCACTGGTGAGCCTTCTTATGATTGCATCTATGTGCTGGGCCCAGGACAGGTCATCCAAGATGTTAACACCTAGGAATTTGAAGGTGCTAACTCTCTCCACCTCTGACCCATCAATGAGACATTTTAGGAGAATAACCAGAATAGTTGTCGTCTTACTGCATCTAAGGCATTCCAGTATATCCTTCAGGTTACTTTTGTTAACTCTCCCCCTCTTTTCCTCAGTAACTGCTGCTGTCCTGTAAAACATTGACTAAATGTCAGTGTGAAAAACATTGTATAAATAGAAGCCTCTGTTGATGGGTGGTCATCTTAAAAACTGGTTCCTTCGAACTGAGTGATCATTTCAGCCCTGAAGCTTGTCTGCAACAAGTCAACTCACATTATCATTAAAACATTTTTGAAGGTTTATATTACATGTCTTTTAAATGCAGCTGATTCCTATCAGCTCCCTCATATTGCCCTTGCCATCCTGTTCCTCGCAGCAGTCAGTATCCATTTACAGTAATGATACCACTTGGCATTCAGCAAGAATTAAGAGCTGTAGTGAAGAAATGCCAACCAGTGAGTTTAAATAGTGCTAATAAACACCGAAAGCCCTCAATGAGCATCAAATGAACAACAAAAACTCTAGCCTTGCAATATATCTGCACCATTTTTTTCAGCATTAAAACATTAGCAATTTCTTAAATCTCAAACTAAAATTGTAAAATTCAGTAGTGCCAGTTCCAAAACAGTGCTGGTGGGCTCCCTCGTGTAAAGTTACTGTTTCAGGGATCGAATTTCCTGAATTAATAGCATCTCACAGCTCTGACCTCAGGAAGTAGCTCTTAAACGGTCATACCATAGTAAAATCAGCAGTCTCTGAGCTACTAGGGAACGTTGAGAAGGAATGACTGCATTCCACAATGATGGGAAGGGGTGTCCTCTCTGCGGACAGAGGAAACAGCAGGATCCTGAAGAAAAGTGTGAGCGGCAGTCAGCTTTCTTATATAAAGAGTATTTATGACAGAGGTTGCCAGAGAGGTTGCTGCAAGTATGTAAGTGCCCCCTATGAATGCTTGGACTTTTGGGAGCCAATGGCCCTTCCATGTGTGAATCCAGAAGTCAGTTTCTTACTTTATATGGGGCTTTTGGTGCCAATGCTTTTATCTGATGTCTTCCTTCAATTTATTGGACCTTTTTCATCTCATGAACATGGAACCAATTCTTTTTATGCAAGATTTTTTCTTGCATTTCCATCCATTACATTTTAATGAGAGACCTGCTGAAACACCTGGGATCCTTGTTTGGTTCAGTCTGCTTTAAGTTTGTTTGGCAGAGAATTGTGAAGAACTCTGCTTCTGACTCTAGCAGAATTATATCTGAACCTTTAAATAACATTTAGTTTGAGCCTCGAGCATTACTAAAAGCTAGTTCGACTGGGAGTGAATTATGGGAGTCACTATTAAGAATAATATGATGCAAAATTTTGCCAGAAACTAATTTTAAGAAACATTGACATTACTTGGGTGACCTGGATGACAGAAAAACAGTGCAAGGTACATGAAAATCTTGCACCAAACAGTTAGAATCGATTATGAACGTTCCAAAAATATTTGCAAAATTGGTTAACAGATGTTAAAATAATTTTTTTTCCCGCAGAATGCCTGTTATATTGGCATTGTGCAGTAGAATTTCTCGTCTACCGTGTTTATAAATGTTTTCTCCTCTTTTGTCTTGTGCAGTTCATTAATATTCAGCATTCAGTGCAGGAGAGCCACAGTGTCAATGTTGGCAGGGCATCGATTGTGAGGAAGCATCCTGTTCTCATTGATATCTGCATGGAAACACTTTTCATCAGAAGGCATTTGGATTGTGAATGTTGCAGGCCAGTGGATATTGTAAACCTATTCTCCTTGTTAAAATACCTTGTTTTCACTACCAAGGATAACAAAAAGCTAGGTTAAGAAATTTTCCTGCCTATTTTCCTTCCTTTCATACTTGTGAGCAAGGGTGCCCCAAGCTTCTCATGTAGATCTCAAGAGTACCATTGGCATGAATTAACCTTGAGGCAAATCAGAGATTGCAGTGGAAGGTGAAGGACTAGAACTCATGTCTCCAGGTCTGATATAATCTTTGCTTAGGGTAACCAGAGAGCAAGTGTGAAAAGTCAGTAAACTTTTTTTGGGGTGAGGATGGGGAAAGGGAGATAACACAATTGTGTACAGCTGCCTACTCTAGCATTAAATGAAATATAGAGCATGTCCTTTGAAGACTGGTCAAAGTCAAGTTTATTGTCAAATGCACAAGTATATGTATGCACAGGTGCAATGAAAACTTACTCGCAGCAGTATCACAGGCACATAGCATCATATCAGCAGCATTCACAAGAAAAACATAAATTAAACATAAATTATACACATATTTTGCAAAAAATTCCACAATTGGAACAAATAAAACAAAGTCCATTTTAGTGCAAAGTGATCAGAGTGGTCATTGTGTTGCTGAACTCGTGTTGATTAGAGTTTTGCTGGTTGGCTCACGAAATGAATGGTTGAAGGAAAGTAGCTGTTCTTGAACCTGGTGGTGTGGGACTAGAGGCTTCTGTACCTCCTGCCCGATGGTAACTGCAAAAAGATGGCATGGCCTGGATGGTGGGGATCTTTGATGATGTTGCTTCCTTGAGGCAGTGCCTCCTGTAGATACTACCGATGGTGGGTTGGATTGTGCCCATGATGTATTGGGCAGAGTCCACCACTCTCTGCAGCTTCTTACGTTTCGGTTCATTCAAATTGCTGTACCAGACTATGAGTCTTGAGGAAGTGGTTGAGGGAGATCCCAGTGGCTTTACACTTTCCCAGAAAGTACTCAATATGACTTGGGTGGTTATAAAATTTGCTTAATATGGGAACTTATCTGGGGCCTTATAACATTTATAAAATCTTCTTCTCCTTCAGAATTCAGAGCTAAGTATGCCAGAACACAATGTCCCAATTCCACCAATTCCAGGAAAATCACTCCTGTTTCCATCCCCTTCTGGACGTGCAATGCCTAGCCAATGTTACAGGACTGCTATCTGTATCTCATTAATTAAGGAAAGAAAATGTTCAGCTGTGTGCAGGGATAGATCTCCTGCATCACCAGCCTGCAAAAATCCAATGGCTTCTGCTACTCTATAGAATTCATGAGCCTTCAACAGGAGCCATGTTCAGAAGCTGCTGATGAATGAAAAGGGGTGAGGGTAGAAAAAATGGAGTCATAGAAAGAGGGGGAGGGCAGGCCAGGCCAGGCAAGTAGGCCGCTCTTCCCTTTCCCGGATTCTACCTTTCCTCACATAGCCAGGTTGCAAATTTTAAAGCTTGCAACTCCTTAGAACAGTACAAGCAGTTAAAGACTCCATTTTGCTTAGCATGATGGACAAAAATCATCGTCAGGCTAACATTAACCATGGCAATGGTCAGGAGAAACTGAGGAGGTGGCTGTCTCTTAGATAACATAATGCTTAAGCAAACTCTCCCTTGGTCCTTGTACTAGAGAAACATGATTCACACACATTGCACTGTAAGCATGCTCCTTATATATGCACTATTATTGACAAGATAGCAATGCAAAGAAATGGGATAAATGTTATCCAAACAATAGCTTGATCAGGGCACAGGAGAAAGCTCCTAGTATCCAGATAACCCTGATATTATGAGGATATCTGGTCACCCTGGTTTTGCTACTGATATCTATACATCCTTTATAACAAATAATGATATTACAGCACATGCAAAGTGAAGTGACAAAGCCTCAGCCTCATCACTAATCTAAATGTTCTAAGGGCAGTAGTCTAATCATCCCTGAGTTAAGATTCCAGTTCTTGATCTCCTCTGATTACAAAAAAATCTGAATTGATACTTCAGTGCATTACTGAAGAAGTGTCCTCTTTCAGATCAGGCATTAAAGTTAGGTTCTGTTTACATTCTCAGCTGAACATAAAATATTTCATGGACCTCTTGTGGGGAGCTCTCCTCAGAACCTGGCAAATACTAATTCCTCAGCTAAATCAGTGAAAGCAGATGCTTTCATCATTATTGTTTTGCTGTTTGTGGGAGCTGCATTGCACAAATTTGCTGCTGCATTTTTATGTTACAATAGTAACTGCACTTCAGAAGGACTTAGTGATTTACGAATCCTGAAAACAATGTGAAAGATATTGCATAAGTACAAGTCTTTCTTCCTTTTTTCTATCTGCTGCTGATCTTGATTCAGATGAAGGATGCTTATATATGGACTATATCCACAGATCAGGGTATGTTAAGATTTGTAAACCAGTGATAAGCATCTTCTGAGAGGGTGCTTACTTCAAAGATGACTATTGAATTTGTATAGAAGGAAGGATATAATGATACGATCCAGGTGATGGCATTACTGGCAGGAGAAGATTTGATTCTGCCACATCATCAATGTCTCATATGAATCCTATTTGGAAATGCCCATGTACTTTGAGCCTGAAGAAATCCAGGGAGCTTTACCACTATAGTTTGAATAAGTTTCTTGTTTCCAGTCCAGTTCAATCCATTTATCAATCCCATGAAATTGATGACACAAGGCTATTGGGAGCAGAAAAAGTTGCATGAAGCCATATGGGTCCTGCTAGATTGGAATGTTATTGATCATTCCCACAATCTCTCTGTGAATCACAATATTAGGAAGGGTGATATTTAACTGTTTTTGAGTTGGGGATGATTTTAAGGTTCAGGAGACTGCTCCCATAGCCAAGTTCAACTGCATGTCATTAAATTTTGTATGGTGGGCAGATGACAGTTTTCTTGCAGGCCACACTGCTAGCATGTTTAATGTCATCAGATTGATGACTATATTTCATATCAGGAGCTCCCAGTCAATGGAGCAACTTTAAAAAAACTAGTAATGGGTGCCTTTCCCATGTCATTTTCCTGAATAGCAACAGTTAAATCAAGGACACACCAGAAGAGCACTTGGAATAGTCTATTCCAAGATACAATTGGCCAATTCCAAATTGGAACATGACAACTATTCCATTGAAGTCCAGGGGATGATGTTTGGTCATTTAGAATCTGCCACAAAAATCATTTGGATTAAGAGAATAAAATAATGAGAAAAGAAAAAATCAAGCGAGTCCTCAATTAAGCAGACAATGACTTACATTAAATCCTCTTGAGCATTAATCATAGTGGCCATAGACTTGCTGAGGTAAGCAATACCACAACAACATTTGGAAGGGCAATGAATGTAGCCTTGACTAGGTTTCAAGCTCTGATTGCCACTAATCTGAGAATATGGTTGGATGTTGAGGGTGGACAGGACTAGGTTTGTCTATGATACCCGAAGGCTTTACTGTTAAGCACATTGTGGAATATGATCACCTGTCTAAGGTGTCTTTGGGTGCTTACTGCCGATGTTAACATAATCTGGAAGGAGCCAGCTCTTTGGTCAGTTATGAGGGTGAGAAACAAGAGGGGAAATGGGGTTGTGGACAAAGGAAAAATACAGAGACATAACCAAGTGCAAAACAAAATAAAATTTGTGAAAAGACATTTCGACCGATCAGGTAACTATTTAAAACAAAAAGCTCGTTATTTGCAAAGAGATCTAATCCAAGGACTAGATATTCTATTGGACCAAATACTAACTGCAACACAAAGAGTTAAGGCTGTCTCCCTCTCTTCCTCTTTGCTTCCAAAGTCTCCATTAGTGAGTAGAGGTTTATAGAGATCCGTCAAGTTTAAAGAAGACAGCTTCAAATCAAGATATTAACAGACAGAATGGCTTCCAGTTTATTTCTCTTAAAAATAACTGAGAGCAAAAAGTCAGACATTGCTGAGGTCTGTCGGATGCACTCCTGGATAGTATGGATTATCTCTCTGCCTCATATTCTTGTGAAAGCCAAATAACTAGGTGTCTGCAGTGAGAGAGACTAGCCAAGCTTCTTAATCCTCCCTTCATTCAGACTCTTAATAATGTTCTTTCATGACCTCTCTGGGAATCGGGGCCAAAATGAAGGCTGATAAATTAGTTTGGAGTGAACAAGTGAAGACTAGTTGTAAAGGTCACTCAAACTTTGTTCCTGATGAGGATTTATCTCAACTGCAGCTGTGGTACACAAAGCCGTGAATCTAAACAGTTGAAATCCGATCTTCGCTCACTAAATTACAGCAGAGATAAGGCATAATAGATTTTACTCAGATCCCAACTGATGGAGTAAATGGAAGGAAGCCATTCATTTTGTTATTTCTTTTTTTATTAACCAAACACAAGGGATAAAAGTGACATGGAGATAACACAGGGAGGTGGAGATGTGGTTATTTCATGCTGCATTGACTTGATTTTTTCAAAAATACTATCCACACAAAATCCTGTGGGATGTAGCTTATTTGATTTATTTCACATTTCCAGCATTCAGAGTATTTTGGTGTTTTATTATTTATTTGTTTATGTCTGTATCATACAAGTCAGAAGAAATGCTGGCCGGTCCTCCTCAGGGAATGTGGAGTGATGTGGGGTGGGGGTAAAATAATGACTTATTGTCTTCTCACTCTTTAGGATATTTGAAGAATGACTATTGAAGAATGGCAAATGGTGAACATGGAATAACACCATCGGAATGACTATATTCAGGAAAGGTAATGTGTAGAAAAGGGGATAAAATTGACAAATTGAAAGAAAATATGGATTTCTTTCCCTGTGTTCTACTTAAGTCACAGAAATCAAAAATATTAATTAATCTTTCTTCCCCTTTATCTACACATTGCCTATTTAATGATTCCAATTCTTCAAGAACGTGACTGGTATTTACAGTTCTCAGAAGTTTCTTCTGTGCCTTTTCATTTCAATGGTTTAGTTGGTTGTGATGAAAGAAGTGATTGTTCACTGCAAACTGGGCTGTGTAAAAACAGGTTTCCTCTGTTTGGAAGATGTTTAATATAAGTTAATTTAATTATGGATTGCATTTGAGTACGTACAGTTTTAGTTCTGAATAACACCTACAGAAAACAGCTCAACCGAATAGAACCTTACAAAGTTCATCATTTCATTGTATGAAAACCACATAACAGGATGCACCCAAGTTCTCTGCTGAATAATAAAAGAGAATGTTGGAAGATGCATAGTATCTGTGGAGAGGGGGAGGTAGGGATGATGTTTACAGATGGAGGTGGGGAGTTGCATTATAGTGGTCCTGTAATAACTCTCAATACCTCTTGGCAATAAAGAAATGGAGAATATATCATTCAGAGTTATCTTACATTCCTAGTGATCCCTTTGAAAAGTGTATTTCTGACAAATCGTTATCTAAGTTTAAATCTGAATGGCCACATTCAAAGCATTAAAGAAAAAACCCATACAATTGTATCTCCCTCAAAGGTCAGCCTGCTTGGGGATAATCAGATGATACCCTCCTCAGGCTTTAGGCTTGTAGGAAGAGGCATGTTCTTGGATTTTGTGAAAAGATAACTTGGAACAGAAGTTGATGGGACATGTATGAGACATTATGGCAGAAATGAATGTGTCCAAATAAGTTGCTATAGGAATGCAGGATTCTGGTGACAGCCAGATCAACCATGATCCTATTAAATGATGGAGAGGCTTGAGGAGCAAAATGGTTTACTTCTGCTCATAATTCATATGTTCATTTGTGTGATATTTACTTCCTGATCCAGTAGGTAGATGGTCCAGTTTTTGGAAGGGACATGCCTTTCATTTCTGATCTGGTAAATGCGGGGTAAAAAGTGAACTTCTGATACCTCTGGTCCAGTAGACTAGCACATGTTCAAATACTGGCAGTGAAGTGCGAGAAGGATAATTTTTTGGTGCTAAACAATCTAGGACTTGTCTTTGCCAGAGAAGTTTGTGGTACAGATCATTCTGTCTTCACAGCCTGAAGATTATTTTCATAAATTTCATCTATCTTAAAGTAAAAGTTATGAAATTTGGAGGGTTTATAGGACATGAAATAAGGTATCTGGATTTCTGAATGAAATTAAAGATAAACTGAGGAGAAATAGCTCTATTTATAAAAAAATGCAGAAAATGTTGGAAATACTCAGCAGGTTAGGTAGTATCTGCGGAGAGAATAATTGTGGGGAGTTAATGTTTGGTCAATGACCTTCATCGGATTTGCAAAACTTATCAATAAACAAGTTTTAAGATGCTGAGAACGAAGGAAGGGGAAAGGAGAACAAAAGGGAAGATTGGTGTTAGAGTAGATAGCAAGAAAGAATAAACACTAAAGAAGCCACAAAGTGAAAGATGGTATTAAGGATCACATAAAAGAAACAGTCTGGTGGAAAAGTCAGAATCACCACCTAAAATTCGGACAGGAAATACCATGGATGGTGGAAATCTGAAATAAAATGAAGTGCTGAGAATGCTCTCACCTGAAATTGGTAAACTCAGTATTGAGTCCAGATTGCTGAAATGTACAGTCAAAAGATTAAGGGCTAGAAAATTGTTCAGAGAAGTCCAAAATAAAGAGGCATTGTATTATTATTTAAAATAGTATTTACGTGGAGTGAAGCAATTTTGCAAACATTCTGGGTGTCTCAGTACCCATTTCCAGTAGCATTTCCTCATTTTTATCTTTGCTCCATTTTTTTCTGGCATGAAACATCCTAAATGATGTCAACAGCAGTACAAAGCCAAAAATTCATCATCGGCAGGATTTTCAATCAGACTGGTCTGAATGACAGTTGTTGTTTGCTCACAGAACAACCAGTTTTTCTAACACTAATTGCTCAGAAACAGCATTTTTAAAAGCCCAATCCCACTAAAACTGTATTCATAAACAGACTGCTGCACATCTCTCTTTGCAATCTCAGGTTACTTTACACACTGCTTACACTGTGACTTAGCCTTTGTCTATATCGTCTTCACACACATTGCTGCAACCAAAACTGACGTACGTTGGACATTTGACTAGACGTAACACTCCTCTTCATCAAGTACACGGGTGAGCAACAGACACTACTGAGGCACCACAGACGTGCATGAGGAGGCACAGAATGGCTTAGCATCCACTTTATCACCATGCTCACAGTGAGTCATACTCTTATGTATATTTTTCAGTAAAGTAGTGACAATTTAGGCTATGCATCCACAAAATAGTCCTCAGTGGCAACAGTGATCTTTATAAGTACTCAAGTACAAGCTCATACATGTGCTTGCACAGCTATCATGGCGAAAGTCAAGGTCACTCTCATTCTCAATTTAGTAATGCCATGATTATTCCTGCCTCCAGCTCCTAATATACACCATATATCCAGTTTTTTGCTCACTGCTGCATTAGGGAGATCAGTGAAACTCTACTCCACAGGATAAGTTCATCCAGCTCTCCCTCAATCCACAGGAGCAGGAAGATCAGGAACAGGCATGTGCCCTCATTGCGGTCTTCCTCAAAGCGCAGGACCTCATAGACAGCATTCATGTGAAAATATAAAACACAAGAGAATCTGCAAATGCTGGAATCTGAAGCAACACACACAAAATGCTGGAGAAACTCAGCAGGTAAGGCAGCATCTATGGAGGGAAATAAATAGTCAACATTTTGGGTTGAGATCCTTCATTATCTACAAATGCAGGAAGTCTAAAATAACCGTGTTGCAGGAAATCTAAAATAAAAACAGAAAATGCTAGAAATATTCAGCTAATCAGGCTGCATCTGTGGGAGGAGAAACAGGTTGAAGACCTTTCATCAGAACTGGGAAGGAGACAACAGCAATGTGCTCAGCTGTAGGGAGGGTGGAGTAGGAGGGATGTCTCTGATAGAGTAAATCAGGATGACCAGCTAACAAAGTTATCTGGTCAATGCATGGAGAGGAGGAGGTGGGTGAAGTGGGGAGAGGGAAGGAATAGACAAAAGAATGTAGGAGACACAAGAGACTGCAGATCTCTGCAAGCTCTCAAAACTTTAACACAGCCTTTTTGCTTCTACCGATGCTGCTTGACCTGCTGAGTTCTTCCAGCAGTATATTTCTTGAAAAAGAATGTAGGAGTTACAAAATACAGAGCAGGAAGACAGGCCTGGCAGGTCAGGCTGGCCATGTCCTCCTCTTCTAGAGAAAATTAAGAGAAAAGAAGAGGGGAAGGAAGCAAAGAAGCTAAACCAATAATACCGATGGATGACTGATACAGACAGGAATCAAGTTGCCTGAAGTTGGAGAATTCAATATACTGTAAAATCTAGAAGGCCACAACATGCTGAGACAGAAGATGGGGTGTTGTTCCTCAAGCTTGCGGTGGGCCTCATAGTAACAATAGTAACAGTACAAGAGGCCATGGAATGATAGGTTAGAGTGGTAGTGGAATGGAGATTTAAAGTGGCGGACAATAGGAAGCTCAGGGCTGCCCCATTCCACAAAGTGTCACCCAATAATTACATAGGAGAAACCAAACACACAGGGTGACCGTGAACCTTTAGAATATTTCTGGATACCCTTTTATGTTTCCTATCAGTCTTTATTCATGCTTTCTCTTTACTTCGCTTCTGTCATTTTTTATTTTGCCTCTGAACTCTCTGTAATCAGCCAAGGTATCACATATTAACAATCTAACATTGTCATAGGCCTTTTTTTCCCTGCCCTATTTGACTCTTTTTTTTCAGTCATTCAGTGAGCTTTGACTTTAATTTCCTTACCCTTCTCCCCCTGAGGAATACACCTAGACTGTAACTGAAACACAAGCCTTTTTAAAGGCTTCCCATTGTTTAATTGCATTTTTGCCTCCCTGGCCAGATCAGACCTCATCCCATTGAAAATGGCCCTTGTCCAATGACTAATTTTACCTTGGAATGGTCTATATCCTTTTCCATAACTATTCTAAATCTTTTCATATTATGATCACTGATTTCTTGATATTCCCTCATTGACACTTGCTCTACCTGTCTTTGATTATTTCCCAGATCCAAGTCCAGCAATGCCACCTTCCTCAATGGGCCAGAAACACATTGATCAAAAATGTTTTCCTGATCGTACTCCATAGCTTTTCCTACTCCTTGCCCCTAGTGTAATCATTATCCCAATTTATTTTTGGATAGTTGAAGTCCCCACCATTACTACTCAATGGCTTTTGCACATATCTAGAATTTCACTGAAAATTTGCTCTTCAATATCCTTCCTATTAGTTGGCAATCTACAGAGTAGTCCCAGTAGTACAACTGGACCTTTGTTCTTTTTTATGGATATATTCTCTCTCTCGTCTCTCTTCTCTTACTGGTGCATGGCACAAGGAGTAATCTGGAGATTACCATCTTTACAGTACTGCTTCTTAATCCCTTTCCTAATTCTCTAACATCTACATTAAGGAGCTTGTGGTTTTTTTCTACCTATGTCATTTCCTTCCACATTTGAAAGACATGCAGGTTGTTAGGTTAATTGGACATTGTAAATTGCCCCTGGTGTGTAGGTGAGTGGTAAAATCAGTTGATGAGAATGTGGGGGTAATAGGTTAAAGGCAAATTAGTGGGGAATGAGATTTCTTTGTAAACAAGCACAGACTTGATGGGCCGAAATGGCTCCCTTCTGTAGTTATTAGGAAATATAGAAGCATGGATGGTGATTTCTCACTGTTCATGGTCCCCCTCTACAACTTCCTATGGCCACTTCATTCTGGCATTACGGAGGCAGCATGCTGTCCTAGAAACAAATTAGCAGCCACAGAAATATCTGTCTGTATCCTAATTATAAAATCATAAGTATTGCTCCTTTGACCTTTCATCTCCCTCCCAGTACAGTTCAGCTACACATGGTGCCACTGTTTTAGCTGTGGATGTACTCCTTAGGGAAAGTATCTTACCATCAATGCTCAGGACTGATTATAGGTTAGAGAGCAAGGTACTCTGAAGGATGTCCTGCACCACCTATCTGCTCTTTTTGGTTCTTTGGTGGTCAACCATTTACTCTCTGACTGCACTCTTAACTATGTGGGTATATCGCGACAAACATGATGCATCAGTATTCATTCCTGATTGAACAAGTACTGTCAGTCAGTAACAGGAAAACAGGTCTGTGACAGGAAACAGGTCTGAAAAAGCCAAAGAGAAAAGAGACTGAGGCCTTTTTTCAGCCAAATACAAATAGAATAAAATTATTTCCAGGGACTATTTCAGAATCTCTGTTGAAACAATTCAGAGAAAACGTTATCCCTTTCTAAAAAAGAGGCAAAGAGAGTGGCCACAAATTATAGAGACTCCACAATGACCTCATCTAATCTTGAGATGTCAATTTATTGTAAATAGTTTCAGGGTTTTGGTCATCCTATTTTACTTTTTAAACCCTTCCCTCCTCTTTTGAAGGCTTTTTTTAATATAAACTTTGGTCTTTGATGCGTTACCTGTTCTGTGTCAGGGTTGTGATGATGATTGGCCACAGTGTTCCTTGACTTCCTAGACTAAATAGACAGGTGGTGAGGGAAGTGGGGGGTGGTGGGGGAGACCACTCATGGTAATGACCACTTGTGTAATGTGAACATCAGGTAAGAGGACCACTTGACTGCACTGTCATTTGTGTTTGATCATCTGACCACATTTGACCCTACCATTTTCTGATTGTTGTAATTTTAACGATGGCAGTTATCCACGCTGTTGGGTTCAATTTAATATTGATCAAAACAATCAAGATTATAAGGCTTCAGTACCCGACTCTCACTTGAATAAGGGCCCATTTGATGAAGTAAAAAAGCATGAAGCACCTGTGCAAATGCATCCCACCATGAATCTGCTCACGCAGACAAATGGGGAAAGAAGGATAATCCAAAATCATTTGTTCTTCTCTAAATATGGCCATTAAAGTGTTAAGATTCACCCCTGCAATTGTGCTTTGGGCTTGGAAAGTCACTCTCATTTTTCTTTCCTACTGACTTAAAACAAAAACATGATTATGTCTGAGAAATTTACGTCTCATTTTATGCAGTTTAGAAGTAGAAAACCCAGCCTCTGGGTTTAACAGATTGTTCCTCATTCCTATAATCAGTCTTTGTTCAAGCTACACTGGTGAAATCAGCCAAACTTGTTGAAAACAGTTCAGTTCATGCGTATCTTTCAAAAAATGTATATGAAAACTTAAGAGATGTTTCCTCTTCCCTTCCAGTTCAGGAAAGACAGTTATTCCCATACCAGTCAACAGTTTTTCCCCTTCTGGGATGGGAATAAATCTTTGGTTTTCTCGGGTATCCGGGTGAAGGGGCGAGATGAGTCAGAGTGTTCTCTTTAATAGAACAGCTGAAATAAAAATCCAGGTATGCTGAAGCAAGGTGAGGTTCCTCTCCTTTGCAATTTTGCCCATTTTCCTTAAGTTTTTACCTCCTGCAGGCCTACCTCCTAACTGGATCTTTTTGAAAATTCCAGATTTACAAACAACATTGGTCACATTGCCTGCCTTTTACATCTTGGCATAGTGACTTTATCCTATTCTCTCAAATTTCTGACTAGTATCATCATATCATTACCACTGCCAATTCAAGCCATTTGTACTGATTGTGTTGGCTACTTTTTATCTGGATTCACTGGCTTACTTTCACCTGTTTCCTTTCCAGTGGTATGAAGTTTGTCTGGTAGATTTCTAGATTAAAAATGTCAGTTGTGCTTGAAATGTAAAGGCGCTTTGCCAACTGAATGACTCGGAGTGAGTTAGCTGTCTTTGCCACAATAGTATTAATATTTTTTTTAATTGATCTCTGTATTCTTGAATTGAAATTGAGGTGTGTGTGTGTGTATGTGTGTGGGAGTGATAAATCAGAGTTTCTGCTCTTCATATCTATTGAAACCTCAAAACTATAATTTATTGGAAAATTCACATATGTATTCAGTGGATGAGAGCATGACAGATTGGTGACTGGTCATGATGCCTTCCACAGTCAAACAGCTTACTGGCAATCTGAACTGAACAGGAAAGAAGCTCCTGGAGATCCAAATGTTTGCCTGTCCAGGGACAGTACTGGATGCTGGGAAAGAAGAAACACACAAATGGAGCAATGTTCATTATTTTCTTAAAAAGATTTAGGGGCACTGCCTCATTAACCTAGGATAGTTTATATTAATGGCTTGTCCATGGGTTGTATGTCATTATCTCATTAAAAATTCCAATCAAACATACCACTGGCTCAAAAATTCCTTCAGAGAAAATGAGAAACCCATGAATTTTTTCATTTCCATTTGATTTTAGCAACAACCTCAAATAAAATAAACAGATTCCACATAATTATAAAAAGTTCTTAACACGTAATTGAGGCTGGACAAACATGCAAAATAACGAGAGAATTTTTTTTCAAAGAGAAGTATCTAATTATCCCCATGTCTGTCAGTGGGTAACACATGACATGGGAGTTCTACTACACAGTTGAGGGTGAAACTGGGGCCCACCTAGTTTTTGTCCACTATTTCTTAGAGCACAGGAGATTTGTATCATCCAGTTTTGGTTTCAAAATAGGCACAACACCCTTACATATTTAATCTAATTTATTGTTCTGTTTAAGCAGTCCATGCCTAAACCAGAAGGCCCAAAATGGCACCAATGATACTACTGGCACAAGATTTTGTGTTCAATAATTAATATACAATGCCTGTGAAATTCTGCTGTATTAGTGACCATGGGCCTGTTCTATCAAGCTTAATTTTTGAGGATAAAATGTGGAGCCTGGAATTGAAGTTGGGGAGAGAGGACTGATATTCATAGGCCTGATTGGAGGGGCCAGTGATTGGTTCATGTTGCTGATGGTGGTAGGGAAAATGGCTGGGGATTAGGGATTCTAACACGGGGAGGGGTTGTCCTGGGCTGATTGGAATGTCAGGAAGGAAGTCAAAGATCATTGGACCAAAAATGGACAGGGGCTTATCCTGGGCCTTGGGCGACCGGGGTCTTTGGGAGGGAGATCTGTGGTGGAGGTACAGTCTGAAAGATGAAAGGTTATTATTGGATCTAACTGAAAATCAAAAAAAAAATGCAGATGCTGGAAATCTGAAACAAAAACAGAAAATGCTATAAACACTCTGCAGGTCAGGCAGCATCTGTGCAAAGAAAAACAGAGTTTACTTTTCAGGTTGAAGACCCTTTATCAGCGAGTTTGGATGAAGAGTATTTGACTTGAAATGTTAATTGTGACCAGCTGAGTGTTTTTAGTATTTTCGGGTTTTATCAAGGGACCTACCTTACTTAGCAGGGTTCTAGTCCTGTGATGCACTGTGAAGACCTAATAGGGTCCCTGGATAACTAGCTCTAATTTCAGTAGCAATGCTCCAAAAACAGGGAATGACGTCAATCAATGCACATCTAATGTGAAAATTGCTGCAGATGTGCAACAGTGAATGCTGGGACATGCCTGGTCAAATTTCCAGGGTAATACGATACAACCTGGAAATGTCAGTTTTGCATCTCTGTGGTAAAGTCCATTTCATTTGCATAGTGCTGAAATAAGCAGTGTTGTGTGATTTAGGTTCCAGATAATAATGCCCTTAACACATTCAAAGAGGTGAAATGCTTCATTGTTTTTATGTGCCACAGTGTTTTTATGTGCCATGTGACAGCATTTTATCAAAAATCTGATTGGTAATATAATCAAGCAGTTCATTCACAATGCTACCCTTCCAGATTTTTGTTCAGTATCTTTCATGCATATGGCATGCATATGCAGAGATTGTTGAGCATACATAGTGACATCCAAAAACATCCAATGCTTGTTTTGGCATTATTTGTGCAAAATAGTTCTAATTAACAGCATATTCTGGCAGACCTTAACCAGACCTTTGAGGCCTGCCTTGGCATGACTAGAAGGGGGCCTTATGGGCTCTTTTTAAGAATTTTCTCTGTGAGCAATCGCACCTCTATTCCACCACAGCCTTAAGGAAGATGATGGTTCAGTAACATATTTGCAGACAGATATATTGAGGATCTACAGAAGTTTTTATGCTGATCTGTGTGACAGAAGGCCACAGAAAGCACAGCCTCCTGGAACTTTCTGCTCCCTTTGATGAAAGTTTCAGACAACAGCAATTGGAGAGCCTGGACCTGCCACTGACCCTGGAGGAGCTGACAAGCTCCATCCATTCCCTTGAAACACATAAAACTCCTGGAAGCAACAACTTATCATTCCAGTTGTACTCTGTACTGTGGTACTTGATGGGTCTGATCCTGCTGGAAGCACTACCTGTCCTTCCTAGGAAAGTTCCTTCAGAGAAACAACCTTGACCACACGTCCATCAAGCAGTGGTTGGCACAGAATGTCCTGCAGGCCCTGTGGGTGGAGGACACAATGGATCCTGTGGGATGGCTTCCCTGAGCAGACTGCCAAAACCATTTGGCAGAATGCCTCAATGCCTCATCACCAGAACTCACCAACAAGCACCAAGACCTTACTTGGCTGGCAGTGAGAGGGACCCTCCCCATCAGATCCCTTCTGCATGATAGGAGTCTCACGCCCAATGCTGCCCTCTAGAGAGCTGCAATGAGAATGAGACAATTAATTTGCAAAGTAGATCTGGGAAAAAGGAGGCAAGGGTCCTTGTAAAGATTTGTCCAGAGCATAACAGTGGACTGTCTGATCCACTGCCTATTCCCAGGAATACATAAGTGGATGCTGCTGCCTGGCACATTCCAGGCTGCAAAAGTATGTGCTGAAGCATGCACTGAAGTTTGGTGCAGACAATGCAAAGGCTTTGTGGGAAAAGATTGAAATCTAAAGCCCTGTCGCCACTAGATGCTGAAGAGCTGGCTCCTGTGCAACAGTCCCTCAAACACTTGTAAGGTATATTGTTCAAAGGGGCCATAGGAGTGACATTGGCTGTTTGTATAAACAATGCATCAACTTGATGACACAACAAATGTATTGACTAGACAACACAAATGAATGCAAAGAAAGTCATACACTTTTATATTTTTTGTAATATTTTTGTGAATAAAATTTATTTTTGAAATTAAAGAACACCCCACAACTGCTAAAGGCCTCAGGCCTCCAATCATCTCCCCATTGCCATACCCCCCAACTGTCTCCCCCCACTCCCAGCTTCACCATTTTTGACCATTTCTCTCTCTCTCTCCCCACCACGATCCTCTCTCCCTGCAATTGTGGGATAGGCTCATACAAATCTGGTGGGATGTCCTATGCTTTGCCACTTTAACATGCAATTTCAGGCACATTACAATTGTAGACCCCATCTCCAAATGAAAGCATTATTTGGTCATTATC
>JAUZTB010000072.1:23294602-23305256 GCA_034780895.1 Rhynchobatus australiae
GCTCATCCACAGGGTGTCGAACAAGAGGTTCACACATACAGCCTGTGGTGGGATTGAAAGAAACAATGAACTAGACCTGGGGTTAGAAATTCCTCACATGATGTCAGGAAAAGCAGCCTGGAGATGAGGAATGAGAGGGGCTCAACTACAGTGGGGAAGAAGAGAAGAGAAGCCACTGTAGAAGCCAAAGAACACCAAGCATAGCCATTAGAGATTCTGCATTCAACTCATTGGAAACACTTCTTAAACGTGTGACTAATGTCACTCAGTTTGGGTCAGTGCAACCTTCCTAATCAAAGCTCACACAGAATCATAGAATTGATGCAGCCATATAAAGAGGCCATTTGATCCACTGTGAATGCATCAGTTCTTTAAAAGAGCAATCCAGTCAGTCACAGCCTCAAGTACTTTTTCTCCCTCTATCCAACTCTCTTTTGGAAGTAATAATTGAATCTGCTTCCACTGTCCCTTCAGGCAGTGAAATGCTAACTACTTTCTGGGTCGAACTGGATATTTTTTCTTCATTTTGTTCAGAACCTTCTAGTCTGATATACTGTATATCAAACCAATACAAAACCCTTACAACTTTTCAAACAACCTGGAATTATATATATCACCAGCTTGTAAAAGACCAATTGTAAATATAATGTAGACTGTGGACCACTAACCTTGAACAGAGCAATATCATAAATTACATTCATAAAAAAAAACCTTCATGGAGGAATGATTCAGGCTGACAACAGTAGGAAAGAAAGAACATGATGTTTTACTATAAATGCACAACAGTAAATTTTATGTCTAGTGATATTAATCTCAGCAACAACTTTCCTTTCATTAAAATTCTACTATTGAAAGAAAATGCAAGTCATACTAGCCTTATTTACCCTACCTGATTATCATCATTATCAGAAGACTGAGGTGTTGCACTTGAGAACACAGTAGGAAAGGCTTGACACACTAATGTTGGTGTATCTAATATCAAGTGCTTCAAGAAACATAGTGCTGAATGTGGTAAGCTTCAGATTCTGCGGATGTCATTACTGACATCACAGATGCCACAGAAGCTACCCTCAAGCTACATCTGGATGCCTTGTGGTTCTTTTTTTAAAGATGCACATCACAAATTACACAATGGCTCAAATATGTGCCAATCAACTCAGGCTTCTGAAATCTCATTGTCGAGGCAACTAACACGCAGGAAGCTTACAGATCAGTAAAGACTACGAGAAACATTCCCCTCCTTCAAATCAAGAAAAAGATGTGTTTTTCTCTCTGGGATGTCACGACACTTCCTGCCTTATTGGAAGGAAGGCTGCACCGCACTCTGTGTCCACAACTTCCTGCAGCCAGCCTTCCTCTGCTCTTGTTTCTGTTGGTTCTTTTCCTGTTATGTTTCTCTGTCAGAACATTGCAGCAAAACCATTTCTCTGTATTCATGGTTTCCACATTTTGATATAATTAAAAGTAAGTTTGCCTTCCACACCAACATGAGTTTCCTTCAGACCAAGGTACAAACTGGAGGACAAAGGTGGTTTCCTGCAGCATAGGTTGGCTCCAGTTATACCAGGTGCCTTCTGTTCTCTCTATGTGGCCATTTTCAGATCACCCATACCAACTGGGATCAACTGGACATACAAATGAAATGCATGAACATAAAAACAAAAGAACAGAAGAGGGGTAGGAAATTCAGTCGCTCATGTCTGCTCTGCCATTCAGTAAGGTCATATCTGATCTTTTACCTCAGTGTTACTTTCTTGCATTAAACCCACATACCTTGGTACTCAATATTTAAAACCTATCAATCTGATTTGAATTATTCAGAGGCTGAACCTTCACAGCTCTCTTAGGCAATGAACTGTAAGGTTTCACCACATCCTGATGAAAATTTTCTTTTTATCTCTATCCTAAATGGCCATTTGACAATGTGATTCCATTTCTAGATTCCCCAATCAGGGGAAACAACAACTCCTCCTCTACTCGTCAAGTCCCTGAAGAATTTCGCTTACTTCTAATGAGATCACCTCTCATTCTTATCTTGTTTTATCTTAAACTTAAGAAAGTACAGGCCCAGCCTTTTTAACCTCTCTTTAAATGACAAACCTACCATCCCAAAAAACAATCTGGTAAACCATCACTACATTCCTTTTACCACAAGTATTTCCTTCCTTGAGTAGGGAGACTAGATCTATTCACAATATTCCGAATGCAGTCTCACCAAGCCCTCCAACTAAAGCTAGATAGCTCTACTTTTGTATTCAAATCCACTTGCATTAAAGGCCATCATACTATTTGCCTTCCAAATTGCTTGCTGGTCCTGCAAGTACCAGGTCCCACTGAACGCCAATACCTTTCAGCCTCTCATTGTTAGAAAAAATAATTCCCATCTTTGTATTTTTCGAGCAAAGAATGATCTCACAGTTTTTCATATTAAAATCCACCTGTCCCGTCTTACCCAGTTACTCTAGATCCGAGCCTCTCGCATTCCCCTCACGGTCCACACACCACCTAGCTTTGTACAATCAGCAAAGTTGAATACACTAACCACCTAGTTTTGTACAATCAGCAAAGTTGAATACACTAACCACCTAGCTTTGTACAATCAGCAAAGTTGAATACACTAACCACCTAGCTTTGTACAATCAGCAAAGTTGAATACACTAAACTTGATCCCCTCAACTGAATCATCGATATAGACTGAGAGCAGCTGGGGCCCCTACACCAATCCTTGAGGCACCCCACTGGTAATTGTCTCCCAATATGAAAATAATCTGATTATTTCTTCTGTCCATTAAACAAACTTCAATCCACAGCATATTGCCCCCATACCACACACTAATTTTGTTTAATAATCTCTCACGAGGCAGTTTATCAAAGGTTTCCAAAAGTCCAAATATTCTTATTTGACAAGTGCCTTGTTACCACTTCTTTAATGATATATCCCTGCATTTTCCCTACTCTGTTTTAAGTAAAAAGCATATGTGACAACAGGGTTGAGATTAAGACTAACATGTTAGATAGAACATAGAAGAGCACAGCACAGGAACAGGCCCTTTGGCCCATATTGTTGTGCCAAACTAATTAAGCTATTGACACCCAATCCCTTCCAGCTTCACTGGATCAGATCTCTCCATTCTCTGCATATTCATGATCCTATCCAATAGCCTCTTAAACGCTTCTATCTTATCGGCCTCCAACACCACCCATTTCAGCACATTCCAGGCACCCACCACTCTCTATGTAAAAAACTTGCCCTGCTCATGTCCTTTGAATATTTCCCCTCTCATCTTAAATGCATGCCCTCTAGATTTAGAAATTTCAAGCCTGGGAAATGATACTGGCTGTCTACTCTATGCCCCTCATAATCTTGTAAACTTCTGTCGGGTCTCCCCTCAGCCTCTGCTGCTCCAGAGAAAATAACCAAAGTTTGTCCAATCTCTCCTTATAGCACATGCCCTCTAATCCAGGCAGCATCTTGGTAAACCTCTTCTGCACCCTCTCCATAGCCTCCACATCCTTTCTATAACAAGGTGACCAGAACTGAATGCAATACTCCAGCTGCGGCCTAACTAGAAACCTGCAACATAACTTCCTGACTCTTGAACTCAGTGCCTCCACTATTAAAGGCAAGCATGCCATACATCTTCTTTACCACCCTATCGACTTGTGCGACCACTTTCAAGCAGCTATGGACTTGGACCCCAAGATCCCTCTGTACATCAACACTGTTAAGGATCTTGTCATTAACAGTAAACTGTCCCTCTACATTTGATCTCTCAAAATGCAAGCACCTCACACTTCCCTGGATAAAACTCCATCTGCCATCTTTACACCCAAATCTGCAACTGATCTATATCCCACTGTATCCTTTGACAACCTTCTACACTATCCACAACATCACCAATCTTTGAACCATTAGCAAACTTACTAACCCACTCATCCACGTTTTCATTCAATTCATTATACTGTATATATCACAAACAGCAGATTCCAGTACAGATCCCTGCCAAACACTAGTCACGGACCTGCCACCAGCATAAGACCCATGGACCACTGCACTCTATCTTCTACAGGCAAGCCAATTCTGAATCCAAATAGCCAACTCACTATAGATCCCACGACTCTTAATCTTGTAGATGAACCTATCATAAGGGACCTTGTCAAACGCTTGACCAGGTAGACAACATCCACTACAATCACCTTCTTCACCTCCTCAAAAAACTCAATCAAGTTAGTAAGGCATGACCTGCTCTGCACAAAGCCATGCTTACTGTCCCTAATTAGGCCATGCTTTTCCCAAATGCTCATAAATACGATCCCTCAGAATTCTCTCAATTACTTTGCCAACCACTGACGTGGGAATCACCAGTCCATAATTTCCAGGATTAGCTTTATTTCCCTTTAGCTACTTGTCAGTTCTCCAGGACCTCACCTATGGCTAGAGAGGACACAAAGATCCTGGTCAAGGCCCCACCAATCTCATCTCTTGCCTCTCTCAATAACCTGGGGTATATCATATCAAGCCCTGGAGACTTATCCACCTTAAGGTTCTGCAAGAGACCCAACACCACCTCTTCCTTTATCTCACAATGCCCTAGCATATTAGCACACTCCAGAATGATCTCACTATCTTCCACGTCCTTCTCCTTGGTGAATACCAATGCAATGTAGGTTACTCTGGCTGAACCTCCCATACCTGAAACCTCGACACTAAGGACAAAGCAGCAGGCATATGGAAATACCACACCTGCAGGTCAAGTCACACACCATCCTTACTTGGAAATATATTGCCAGCCCTTCATCATCACTGTATTTAAATCCTGCAACTCTCTATCCAACAGCACTTTAAAAGTATAAATGACCCAAAGGGCTGCAGCAATTTAAGAAAGCTGCTCATTGCCACCTTCTTATGGGTAATTAGAGATGGGAAATAAATCTTGGATTTGACAACAATGCTTAGATCCTAAAAAATGAATAAATTTAGAAAGGTAAGTATAAAAGCTGTAAAGCACAGAAGTCTATGCCCCTTCCTGTCAGATTTGGGAGAACCAGAATAACTTTTGGGTTAGACGTTGTCCCAGTTGTTGGCAGCTCTCTTTAGATATTGTCATATTAGATATTGAGCTCATGTTAACTAACTGATGAACAAACGTGAACCTTAATGTCCAGCTCTGAGATCTTCATCCAGTCTTCAGCCCATGTGGTCAGGTTACATCACTCTCCTGTCCACATGTATCACCAGGTCTTGAAATGTATGTGGGTTGGCTTGCCAAAACCGCAGGTACTTGCCTTGTGTCAATTGCACTAATGCAATCTGACACTCCTGCTAGAATGAACTTGTACCTTCTATGACTCCTTAGCCATGCACAATGTGGTTCATTTGGCATGGAAGCTTCTGCTTGAGTCAGTACTTAATGTCAGCCACCATAGAGACACCCATCTCTTTCAGCCTCTCATTCCAGTTTTCAATAATCCTTGTTTTAATCAAGGGCTGAGATGTCCCAAACTGAATGGCCCAATACACAGTTCGGGAGCATTTCCTACGTGATGACTCCACAGTAACTGAAAGCATGTAGCTTTCCTGTCTAATGTGCTCACGAAATAAAGGATAACCACAGTTTAGAGTCAAGGCTGATTTGACTCTCAAAAAAATAGAAGCACAATGGGTCAGGTATGAGATTGCATAGTTATTAGGTTCCTCCACATTCTTAGAGAAATAGAAGAGGATGGGGAAACAGGAAAAGAACTGCTTGCAGTACAAGCTGGAAATCTGAAATAAAAAGAGAATGCTTAAGTATTCAGGAGGTCACGCAGCATCTATGGAGACAAAATTCAAGTTAATGTTACAAGTTGATGATTTTCATCAGAACTGGCCATTTCTGAACCATACTGGAAAGGCTGGTTATCTAAAATTATCGAACTCAATGCAGAGTCCTAACAGCTGTGGCATGCCTACTTGGAAAATCACATTCCAGTTTGCATCATGAATGACTGGTTCTTAAGAACTCTTCACTGGATATGGTAGGTGAGTTTTCCCTGGAGCAAAGTCTCTTTTTACACAGAGACTGGTTGACATCTGGAACCTGCTGTCAGAGGAGGTGGTGGAGTCAGATCCAATCACTACATTTAAGAGACATTTAGGCACGCACTTAAATAGGCAAGACATAGAAGGATACAAACCAAGTGCAGGCAAATGAGATTAGCAGAGATGGGCAAAAAGGTCAATAAAAACATGATGGGCGAAAGAACCTACTAATGGGCTGTACAACTCTGTCTCTATTCTCATTCTGGGAAAACCATCACTTTGAAACATTAACTCTTGTTGCTCTCTCCACAGATACCACCTGACCTGCTAAATACTTCCCTCATTTTCAGTTTTTACTCCACATTCTTATACGTGACGTACTATCTTGGCGATTGCTGACTTTGTGGTGCCTTTCCTTACGCAGCCACTGAGTGCAGCATCCTGCTCCAAAACATGTGACTTCTGCTCAATGTTCATATAAAATTAGAGGCTTCCTTTCTCTCTGAGACATTGGCTGCATGAGCTGTGGATAGCATTTAAGTGCCTTTCTTCAATTTCCATCCACCTCACAGTTCAATGAGCTGTGTCTGACCAAAAGGACAGGCACAACCTCCACAAAATTTGAGCAGGACAAAATGACAAGAAAGAAAAATGATCACTCTGGCACATATTAAAGGCTCCATTCATCCCCTCCTTTCTATGCTGTACCAGTGACAACCAACAAATGTAATCACATGGGTAAGTTAGTGACAGTTTCTGAAGGTTTGCAATATATTGTCTGATTGAACAAGGAAACAATACATTATGTCACCATTGCATGTCAACGGACATCAAATACAAAATACTATTCTTAATATTTATTTCTTGTATTTTTGGAGTTTCAAAATGTAGTTACTGTTAATGATATGTGTCACTCGGTGATGTTCTGTGCATTTTTTCTGGTAACAGATTTAAATTGTAAACAAGACAAGAAATTCTGCTGATGCTGGAATCTGGAGCAATACACAAAAAGTGCTGGAGGAACTTAGCAGGTCAGGCAGCATCTATGGAGGGAAATAAACAATCAACGTTTCAGGCTGAGACCCTTCATCAGGACCTAACTGTTATTTCTTCCTGTTAACATCAATGACAAAATCAACGGGCAGGTCACCTGACATAAATGGTGGGAAATCTAAGTAGTCCATCAGCACAGTACAATTGTTCCCGGGACCAGCATTTTATTCAGCAGGGAAGATTGGACCTTGGCCTGTATCCTGGAGTCCCAAGCCTCCAAGTTAAGTAAATAAAAACTGGGAGATCTGAGCAGATCTATCAGCCCATTAGCAGAAGACTGAGGCAATGAGTTCAACAATTATAATTCTTGAGAATTTCCAGCATTTATAGCTTTTTCTTTGGTAGTGTTATGTAATGCTTTCGTATCTCCTATTTACATCACCTCCAGACTGCCTTTTTGTTTCTTAACTTTTCCCATTATGATCATAATTCACCTTGTCTTATTACCTCATGTTACTTCATCTCTTCTGCCTGCCATCCTATTACAGACTTTTGTTCTCCTTTCTTATTTCATCTGCATATTTGAACCTGATTTTCTCTAACTTTCCCAATTTTAAGGCAGTGAAACCAAAAGCGAAATGGTGCACATGATCAGCAGATATTAGTTACTGGGACTAAATTGGTGCGAAATCAAAGACAAATTTCTTCCACCTTATGGTTAAAGAAATCACATTTCTAGGGAGGTGTAATGTAGTTTTTAAATTTTAAAAGCCCTAGGAATAATCAAGCCTTCTTTCAGGAAGCATCTGGGCATTTGGAATTACTGTGACAGTGCTCCTTTAAATGATTGAACCCTATGGAAGGCAAACAAATAGTGGAAAGTTACAGCTCTTGTAACTGCTCCCACAGCCATGACATTGTGACATAATGATGGGCAAGCTTCATGCATTAATTCATTTGAATAACAAAACTGAAAATCATTGGAATGAAAGTCACCCGAGCAGCAAGCATCACTTGTCTTCTGGTTCAGGGTTTTTTTCCATTCAAATAAGGAATGTGACATATGCACATTCCAACAACACAAACTCTTGTAACTCCTCAAGTAAAGAGTTTTGGAGAATAAAAGTTAAACCAGATTCACTTCAAACAATGAGCATTGTATATTAAAAGAAAAAAAGTCAGATTTGTAAAATGCTTTTCACTTGTCTTTTAGGATGTTCTAAAGTGCTTTACAATCATTGAACTACTTTGGAACTCTAGTCACTGTTTGAATGAGGGAAATGCAGCATCCAATTCCTGCACAACAGACAGGTAATTTTAAAACAGAGATGTTGCTAGATAGGGAGCTAACACAGGTCATAAGCGCACATAGGTGATGGGACCTGGTGCAAGTTAGGAAGCAGCAAACAGAATTTTTGTGATGTTCAAGTTTATTTAATGTGGAAGAGAGGCTGGTCATGATTACATTGGAAAGATCACAGGTGGACATAACAAAAGCATGGGTGAGTTTTTCTATAGATGATGAGCTGAGGCAAAGGCAGATTTGGCTGATGTCAGAGGTGGATAGAGGTGCTCTTACTATAAGATCCAAAGAATGGCAATGAGTTGATATAGAGAAAGGATTACCTTTGTATTTAAAGCACAACAGCAGTTAATTTATAACATAATATAGCATGGAAATGTAAGCATCAAGTTGATTCGATGAACAGGAAAGCAATGTTGGCTTTTAGTTATTCAAAATGTTTACCAGGAAGTAACTCTGCTCAGATAACATCACAGATAATGAAACTAAAGGTTGAGCTATTTATGATCACTGGCTGGAGCCTGTGATTTGAGATAATTACTCTATGACACACAATTACAATCAAAGATTACTTTGTTCACCCTTTGCCCTTTATTGCAGCTATTAGTGAAACATCAATTCGATTACATTGTTTGATGCATCATGGCTTTCAGAATTATTGAAAAATAATTTATACATTGTCATTGGTGAATACTGTGGCTCTGGGACCCTGAATGTTTCTTATCAGTCTTGTGCTGCAAGAAAATAAGCTAGTCCTGTCAACTATCACTATCTCACCATTCAATAATTACCCAGTATTCAAAACAGAACATGAAAAACGTTAAGTGCTCCATTAAGCTTCTACCCTGGAACAGGGTACAATTCATGCACCACTGCCCCTCACTAAACCTCAGTGCAATTTCTTGGTGGAAGATCTCATGTGGAATAAAAATACCAACATGGAATAATGGGGTGAATGAACTATTTAGTTCTGTAAAGAAAAAGACAAATTTCCGTGGTACCTTTCACAGCCTCTGGCCACGCCAAAGTGCTCTACAGCCAAAGAGGTACTTCAGAAATATTTTGAGATGACTGCTGGAGAAACTCAGTGGGTCATGCAGCATCTGAGGAAAAAGAAACAGAGTCAGCACTTCGGGCAATTACTCTGTTTCTCTCTTGATATAGTCAATCTGACATGTCACATATTTCCAGCATTTCCTGTTTTTTATTCCGGTTCAAGGATAATTTGGGATGGACAAGCCCATTGCATTGTTAATTATACCCACATCATATGAATTTTTTTTTAAAGTGCTGGTTTTACTGTGCAGAAGCTTGAGGAACATGCACATCCAATAAGGTTGAATGCTGATTTGGTGATCTGCACTGAGCCTTACTTGTTGGTAGCTCAAGTACCTCTTGTGCCAGCTTGTAGTTATGAGTAATGGATTTCATTCCATTTTAAAGAAAGCAGCAAATCAAGGTAGAGGGCTTTCAAGTACATTGGGATATGTCACTTAAGTGTAAGTTGTTGTTGCAATACTTTACCAAAGCAAAGTCCCCTCCATCCAGATAAAATTTACGTCTTTAAACAGTGGAAAGGTTGCTTGTAAGTCAAGGTCTCTCATCTGACATGGTTTATTTTCCATTATCCGTCAAGGATACAAAAAAATCAAAATGGCAATCCATGATTGAGATTTAAGTACTCTTGATTTGAACCGTGTTTGACATCGATCACAAAGCTGTTTAAGGGTCAGAGATTAAATTCTGGAATTGGAAAAAATTCGTTCTCAAGTGCAGACAGTGGAATGGTGGTTTATTTCTGATGAGAGTTTTGCAAATGTTTTTTTTGTCTGCAGCAACTGTGACAACCAGTGAATGAAAGTCTGCTGAAGCTATAGGATGTGTTCAAAACCTGTGCCAAAGCTCAATGGAAAATTGCTGTTTTATTTCATGCATGTATAAAAAAACTGCAAAACCAAAAATGTTTGCATTTAAATCTATTTGGTCAACCTTGGATTAAATCAACCTTGGATTCCTACCACTTGTTCGCCTACATTTTTCCCACTTATTTCTGCCAATAACCTTTTCACCTTTAATAACAGACTCCAAATTTCTCTTTGTATTGCATTGTTAAAGATCTCTCTGACTTGTTTCTTTCTTGAGGTAAAGCACCACTTCTTCCATCACAGCACATTGCCTAATTCTATATTGACTCCTGAGAACTGCAATGTTTGAGAACCACTTTTTGGCTATTTGTGTCAGAACTCAGTAGTTCTGATGCAAGATTATTCAACCATAACATTAACTCAGTTCCTCTCACTCCGCAGATGCTACCCTACATGCTGGGCATTTCTAGC
>JAUZTB010000072.1:25121797-25165486 GCA_034780895.1 Rhynchobatus australiae
TTTTTGCCCCCCCCCCCCCCCCCCCCAAGTTCTCTTGAGCCTCACATAAGAGTATATTCCTAGTCATCATACATAATCTTTGAAGCTCCTGCAAATCTGGACATTTCCCTGGGGCTAATCACCAAAGGCAAACTCAGCTCCACCAAATACTGCTCCAACTGCAGAAAATCTTTTTAATGCACAGAAGTTGTAACCAACTCAGAAGCAAAACTCAAAGAAGCAGAAATCTGATTACGTACAAGCAGAAATCAAAGAGCCCCAGGAATTGCAGAAAATCCCACCAGGAGAGGGGGAGAACTCTATTTAAAAACCTGTTTGTCACTGTCTGATCAACACCTTGCGCTCAGAGAATATTAGCTTCCCATCTTTTAAAACTCACCTGTGATGATCATGCCAGTTGAAGAGTTACTCATTTCCATACCCCTTTGTCGAAGTTGAGATGGATCAAGATCAAGACTTTCCTGTTCTGCGTTCAGTTCGTCACCAAGAACCGAAACTTCACACATATCAAGATTGTGCATTATTTCCTCGGATATCATGGATTCTTGAACTATAAACAGTATAGCCATTAAAAGACAAATCAGTTCAATACAAATAATTGGTCATTGATAATTTAACAAGTCAATTCCCAGTTGTTTAGCAGCAAATAAATAAAATCAGGTTAAATTAAGTAATACACCAATACAAAAAAATTGCAGTTTGAAAACATTAGATGATCTTTCACAGTTTAAATTCACATATTGACTTACTTCTTACTTAGAATGATGTACCGTTATGATTCAACAGATTTAAAATTAAGGACATTGTAAGTCATGTATCAGTGCAACAGTAACTCCTGATTCTCTTTCAGTATGTAACAGCAAGGCCTGCTATTCAGTCCCACCATTGGCTGTGCTGTACAAGTCTTCCTTCCTTTTCTGATGGAAGGTCATCAACCTGAAACGTGAACCATTTCCCTCTCCATGGATGCTGCCTGACCTGCAAAGTATTTCCAGTGGTTTGTTTTGATTTCAGGTTTCTAATATCTGAAGTTATTTTGCTTTGCCTCTCCTTTGCTACCTGCTTCATTGAAGATCGTTGGAGGACACTAACCATATTTCTGTAATAAAGATTGCAGTTCTCAGCATTATTAACTTAGGGAAATCCAATGAATGAATGTGCACATTTAGATGCAGAATTCTAAGCTGCTACCAGAGATGTTGTGTACTGCCACGAGACACACTACACCATCTTCACTGATTGACTTTACATCAAAACATGTACAAATTTATGAATATGGAGTACTTGCTCCGTAGTTCTTCAGTAAATTTGCCACAAGCAGAAATGGGGCTTGTCAGGGTGAAAGCAGATATAGTTTGCCCTGGCTGGGATATCCAGAACTAGGGGGTCACATTTTCAAATTAAACAGTCAACCATTAATTGGTAGAAATATATTCACTCAGAATCTTTGGAATTCTCCACCCAAGAGTAATAAACAAACTCTTAACAGACATGACAAATGATAATCACTTCCAAAATCCCTTTTGGTCCTGAAAATATACTTTCCAGAATTTGGAGGCTTATTCTAATGTTGAAGATTTGAAGTTTTTCATCTTTCTTGCTGGTCTCTTACTTTCATCTCTTAACCTTTATTCCATTTTATTAAGACCTAATCTATGTTTCCTTCTACATTCATCTTGCTTTAGATACATTCCAATGAAAATTCTTCAATTTGATTAGCTTCAACTATTCACAGATGCAACAGATCCTTTGTGCTGCCTCAGACACCAGATTTGGGCACCTCTGTGTTCTGAAACTCAGCAAGCTGCCTTACGAGGATAGGTTGAGTGAGCTAAGGCTTTTCTCTAAGGAGAGGATGAGGGGTGATTTGATAGAGGTGTACAAGATGATAAGAGGCATAGATCGAGTGGACAGTCAGAGACTTTTTCCCAGGGCGACAATGGCTAACACGAGGGGACATAACTTTAAGGCAATTGGAGATGTCAGGGCAAGTTTTTTTTTAAAAAACAGAGAAGGTTGTGGGGGCAGATACATTAGGGACATTTAAGAGACTCTTAGATAGATACATGAATAATAGAGAAAATAGGGAGCTAGGTGAGAGGGAAGGGTTAGGTAGATCTTAGAGCAGGATAAAATGTCGACACAACATCGTGGGCCAAAGGGCCTGTACTGTGCTGTAGTGTTCTATGTGAGCTGCTGGAAAGGAGTTGCAGGATGAACAGTAATAGAAAATCCAGACCAATCTGTTTCATTCTTTGAACCAAGGCCTTGAGGAATAAGTGATTTCAAAAATCACAATGCTGTTCACGTGGAGATAGACAATCATTGAAAAATAATTTTTTTACAAACCCTAAATGGAGATGGGATGGACATTAAAATCAACTTTTCCCCAAACTGGGGACAATCTGTCAGCGGAGATTTAATATAGTGGACCTGGGCAGAAATACACCAACAAACGATGCAAGTGCTGCCTAAATAGTGTCCTGCTGGCTGGTTGACCATTCTACACCAAATAGGCATGTCAGGGAAAACTGAAAAGGTAATTATTGTAACACAGCGATTTAGAATATGATACTTTAAAGGCAATGGGGCTTTTACCTGTTGGTTCATCTTCATCCTCTCCTTCTGGCTCTACCTCTCTGGTGATGGTACTGATAATCTTTAGCTCTGGGAACAGTGGAACACCTTCATCACTTTCAAATTCAGAGGCAGCACGTGCAAAGTGATCAATACCACTCAGACTTATCTTTGGCTCATCAGGCTGAAGAACCATTACATAGCCCTCCACATCTGGGATAGTGATGCAAGTCTCTTCATTGAAACACCTGGAAAAGATTTTTTGTGCAGTGTTCAAGAATGTTAGTTAGCATACTATAGGTGTATCTGCATACTTTCCAAGTGCCAATATGATTTAAGGACAGCTTCTACCCCACTGTGATAAGACTATTGAACGGTTCCTTTATACCTCACGATCTACCTTGTTGTAACCTTGCACTTTATTGCAATGCACTCTCTGTAGCTGTGACACTTTACTCTGTACTGTTATTATTTTTACCTGTACTACATCAATGCACTCTGTATTAACTCAATGTAACTGCACTGTGTAGTGAATTGACCTGTACGATCGGTTTGTAAGACAAGCTTTTCACTGTACCTTGGTACAAGTGACAATAATAAACCAATATCAATATCAAATTTTCCAGCATTCAGATAGGAGAAAGGACCCATGAATAATGCTCAATTTACCCTTGCTTTTTTTTTGTTGGATGATCCTCTCCATTACACCATACACTGGATATTATTTGGAACCGCTACTGTTATCCCTCTAAACCACAGGAAGCGGTTATCGAATACAAAAAAAACACTCCATTTATCTTTAAACCATCACAGCTGAAGGCAAATAAGTCACAACCAAGTTGAACAGGCTCTTCACAAATGGATAATGACATTCTTCCCAGAAGCAAGATAACCAAACTGCAATGGATTGTTCATCTCATTTAACCTTCATATTCAATTGCTTGAAAACTGCACAATGTCAGGTAATGGAACTAAAGATCCAAATGTTGAGGACTACAGTTTATCATGCCTATATTTGCAATCAGATCCCAAAAGTTTAAATTATTAACTTTCACAAATATCACCACACCCTTAAATAACTCAATGGGTAATATCATAGCATGATGTGCGCGAGACAGGCTACAGACGGTGGCAGATTTGAGATGCTTCAAGACTACTACAATTAGCCTTTGTCCTCCAGTGACCAGCAGCTGAAACCTTGTTGCAAGTTGAAACAGGGCAAAGTTGATCTTGATCTGCATCAACATCCCTAGCTTAGTGTCTGTTGTACACTTATGCGGCTGTTCAATTCTGGTATCACACATTCAGAATTAACATGTTTCAGAATGAGGGTATGCTTGAGAAGTGGGATGTGCAAGTGGTGGAAGACATCTGCTAGATCTTGGCATGCAGAATGTCACAGCTCAGGGGGTTTAGATGGAAGATGCATATCCTTTACCACTGAGTTTCCTCCATTTACTTACTTGCAACAGAAAATAAAACTATAAGGTCACTCCTAAACTTATCTACATTAGAGCTTGGGTTCATCTGGCCTATTCTCAGGATATACCATTTACCCTAGGAATTGGTCTTGTTACTGTTCTTTTCACCTCCTCTAATTCATGCATGGCACTTGCTCACAGGCACTCGAATGTGAATTTTCAACTACTGTGCCTTGAGAAGCATTTCCTTCAGAACCATGGGCATGTGGGTTATTGGAAGGTAATTTTTAAAAAATATTTTGCCACAATTAAAAATGGTAGAACATGGGTAACGTGTATTGCAAAAATAAGACCTTTATCTTGTTAATCTGAAAGGTCGGAAAATCAGTGTGTTTTTTCTATATAAGCAAACTAAACAATTTCTTGCTAATTCTGTACTTCCAAGAGCAACACCAGGCAGTCAATATAGTTATACCATTTAAGTTCTAGATTAGAGAACGTTAAAAGCTTGCAAAAATTCTTTGTTATTATTACACCATTAACAATTAAAGAACATGCATTTTTGGTGATTCAAAACTTAAATTCTATACAAACCTATGACAGGCACCCCTAAACTATTGAAAACAAAGTTATAAATGGCTGCATTAACCAATTTCAATTTTCCAACTTACTTCACAGTTGTGGTGATTTTCAATCGTCTGATTCCAGGTGTTGGGAACTGCCTGGAGTTGAGGTATGACACATGTTGTATGCTCTTATCAAATCTTTCAATATCATTCCCTTCCAAGCTGAGCACTGACTGGCTGGGATTGAAATGAACCTAAAAAGAAGATTCAAATATTTCCGATCTTGTTGACAACAGTTTTCTAAATAAGCTGGATTTTTGACTGTTCATTTGAGATTTGCTTGCCCACTCCAAGACCTGGAACTCAACACCTCCCTTTGTAACTGGATCCTTGACCTTCTGACCAACAGACTGCAATCAGTGAGGATAGGCAGCAATACCTCCAGCACGATTATCCTGAACACTGGTGCCCCACAAGGCTGCGTCCTCAGCCCTCTACTATACTCCCTATATACTCATGACTGCGTGACCAGATTCTGCTCTAACTCCATCTACAGGTTTGCAGATGATACCACCATAGTAGGCCATATCTCAAATAACGATGAGTTGGAGTACAGGAAGGAGATAGAGAACTTAGTGACATGGTGTCATGACAGCAACCTTTCTCTCAATGTCAGCAAAAAGAGCTGGTCATTGACTTTAGGAAGGGGGGTGGTGTTGGCGCACCTGTCTACATCAATGGTGCTGAGGTCGAGAGCTTCAAGTTCCTAGGAGTGAACATCACCAGCAGCCTGTCCTGGTCCAACCACATAGACGTGAAGTGCCAAGAAGTGCCTCTACTTCCTCAGGAGGCTGAAGTAGTTCTGTTATGTCCCCTTTGACACTCACCAATTTTTAATCGATGCACCACAGAAAGCACCTTATCTGGATGCATCAGTTTGGTATGGCAACTGCTCTGCCCAGGACAAGAAACTGCAGAGAGTTGTGAACACAGCCCAGTGTGTCACAGAAACCAGCCCCCCCTCCTCCATGAACTCCGTCTATACCTCTCGCTGCCTTGGTGAAGCAGCCAACATAATCAAAGACCCCACCCACCTAGGTCATTCTCTCTCCTCCCCTCTCCCATCAGGCAGAATATTCAGGAGCCTGATGGCACATATCACTGTGGGATAGAAGCTGTCCTTGAGCCTGGTGGTAAGACTATTGAGTGGTTCTCTTATACGATGAAATGGACTCTTGACCTCACAATCTACCTTGTTTGACCTTGCACCTTATTGCCTACCTGCAATGCACTTCCCTGTAGCTGTGACATTTTACTCTGTATTCGGTTATTGTTTTTACCCTGTACTACCTCAATGCACTCTGTACTAATTGCACTGTGTAATTAATTGATTTGTATGAACAGTATGCAAGACAAGTTTTTCACTGTACCTCAATACAAGTGACAATAATAAACCAATTCCAATTTACTGGCCCAAAATAATTCCATTGTATTTTGGGTTACAAGGTTCCACTAATAGCTATTTGGCACCCAAGTGCAGGGACATATGGGCAGCAGACAGGATCATAAGCCCTTTCATCAGCTGTACCCTAGGCTCATGAACACCCCATTTATAATTCCAGTGAAGACTTGTCACCATTTCTTTACAAAATGGAGAATAACCAGTTGCACCACACCTATAACAAGTGCTACAGATGGGAAAAGTTTAATTTTTGTATAAAAGGTCAGTGGGTTCTGGCCACTGTCACTGACAACAGTGTCCTCCAAACAAGACTATATAGAAAAGATACCAGCAACTCTGAACTACCAACACTGAATTCTCCTATATCACTGCTGCCCTTTCACAGTATCATATGCAATAACTGCTAAAAGTATTAAAAATAGACCTTAAATAAGGCCAATGTTCAACTCTCAGCTGCTCAGGGACCACATTATTGGGGACATGCAACAATTTGCAGTTGCATTTGTGTGAAAGGTTTTTCTTCCTCAGTCAATTGTTCCAAAGAAGCCTTAATTTGAGGTTGGAATATACTGTATGCACCCAACCTGGAGAACAGATACACAACTGCCCAACTTTGAGAGCTTAGTGGGGCTTCAGGATGCTCAAGGACGACAGGGTTGCTATTTACGACTGACCAAATAAAACTGAGCAGCTCACTGGCAATATTGCTCTTCTCATTGTTTATCTCGTCAGAGTCCAGTTGCACCACGTCCAGTTGATCACAGGATGAACTAGGTACCATCTCAATGATGGACAGGAGGGAGATGGATCTTGGAAAAGGATAACTACTCATGAAATCCTTGAACAATATGAGAATGAGATTGCAAAGAGATCCTAGGAAGTAGTCTGGGACTCGAGAATGAAGGGAAGCCACAAGTCTAACCCAGATCACGTTGTGTACTTATGATTAGTGGACTGTGCAAGGTGCAAGTATTTGTATGGCATCTTTGCAAGCAAGAGCTTGAATAAAGCTATACACCTTACACTTGTTATTGGTGGTGTTTCTCTCATGCGTGTGAATTCAACACTATAGTGGAGAATAAGTCATCGGACAACTGTTGTTTTCTGCCTTCATTAGATGCCAGCAACCAGGAACTCCTATTAATAATGTTAGCAGCATACGATCAGAAAAAATCCTGCCATTTTCATAACTGCTCTGGAGCAACCATTATTCAAGGCAGTTGAATCAATATTAATATTCAATAGCATCTCTGAAATATGACTAATAATATATTACTACTGCAGTTTACTCATTAATTTCAAGATGTGGACTTGAGCTATGCAAAGGCATAACCTGTAATTAGCATTGACTACCACTATATCCCACAAAGATAAATCACACGTACAATTGAAGAGCTTTTTAAATTCATCTCATCATACATGTTTTTGCCTAAACTTATTTTAAAACAGTTTCAAGATCCCAAATGGTTTTTGCCAGCGGTTGGACACTGGTTTATAAAAATTAAACTGGATAAATCACTAACTATTCTAAATGCCATCATGACTGATGTAGCAATCAGCCGACCAGGGGATGCTACGAGCAAATTTTCAGATTGTATAATTGAAAAATGGAATGCAAAGGATTCCCATGGACTGAAGATTAGCTTATGGGAAAATCTTAACTTTTGGGGGGGGGGCGAAGAAAAAATGAAGTAGCAAATTAGAACATGTATGCATGGGTGCAATAAAATCCCCAGTATGGATGCAAAGCAAAATTTATTCTATTTTCACATCTAGTTCACACACAAATAGTCTTGCAATGACATATCAATGGGTACAGGCTTCTTTGGAATTTTGAGTTATCATTGGCTAAGTAAATTAATGCCTAATTGTGACACTATCGAGCAGAAAAAAAAGAACATGCAGCTTTACATGCGAGGCAAATAACCTCAACAGCTCTTACCTTCATGCTTTTGTCAAGGTTCTCAGAATCCAAAAGATCCAGTCCTTCTTTGCAAGTGTACAAGCAGTCAATAACCTTTTTGCTTTCAATTTTTCCAGCCTGTATCATCAAACCAGCTAGAGTGCCTTGGAAAAACTGAGCCATGCGAAATTCTCCTCCTGTAGTATTAAAAGTGGAATTAATTATGCTTTATAGCATTATGTTCAGTAATCTTTCAAATATTCCATTAAACGTGCATTCATGCAGGTTAGTGAAACTTCCATTCTTACCAAGATTAGCTTTGCTGTCATGTGCATAATGGCTGACTTGCAGTAGGGGACTTGCCCTCATGCAAATGGACTGGGAAAAAGCAGTACTTTAGTCAAGTAAAATTGATGAAGATGGAAGGAATAGGGGTGGGTTGGGGTGAGTAGCTGCACAAGCTTTAAGTCAGTGAGGTGGTACACAAATATTAACCAGATTGAAGCTATTGGTAAAAACTATGCAAAGACATTAAACAATACAGAATAGAAAGTCCATTCAGGCAATGGTCTGCACTAGATTGTATATCAAATTCAATTCAAGAAAACTCCAGGTGACAGGAAAATGTTAAAAATTCCACCAAAATGAAATAGCGGATTGATTTAGCAGAAAACACAGTACTGCATAATCAACATCTTCCTCCCCCCCATCCCCCCCCACCAAGCCTTTAGATAATTTGCCTGAACACTTGGCTATATTTATGTTTCATGCAAATAGAGTAACTTCAACTGTCATAGACGTCCATTGCCAGCTTCTGAACTTTCTTTTATATGTTCATGGACTAGACTTTGCATATTCCTGATACCACAATTTATCACAAGTTGATCGCCAAAAATAATTTTCAACATAAAAGGAATGGCAGTCTGAATCCCACTCAGCACTTTATGACATGGTGGACCAGAAAAGAACCAGGAAGGCTAATTAGGTGGAAAATCAAGCACTTTCTCCACTAAAATTCCATTTGTAATATTATTCCACTTATTATACAAGATAAACAGTTGGAACATCTTTATATTCAGTAATAGCGTTTGAATATTTAATATTGGGGGAACATAGCTTAACACAGAATTACTTATCCCTGAAGCCAAGGGCAAGCGATTTACTGCGCTGAAGATGTAGGATTTAAAGCAGTAATCCTTCAATCACATTCACCAGGAATCGGAAAGTTGTTGTCATAAGCATACAATGCTGTGCACTGGAATATGGGAATCAATACAATTAAAAGTGAATGTTGAAACTAAGAAAAACACAAGTATCTCTCTCAGTTCAAATCATTTAGTACTGTACTAGAGGCATAGTTGCTTGGAATATTAACTTTACAAATCTGGTGCATTACCTTTAAAGAGAAGGTATTTAGAATTCAACAATGGCTCACAGAAACAATTTTCCAAAGTCTCAGAGTAGCAAATGTCAAAACTACATTATGCTGCAATTTTAAACAAAATTGAAAGCACCACAATATGGGAATGTCCATTTTACAATAATAGCCCATTACTTACAGGATTTTTCTAGAAATGCCATTCAATTTAATAACCAACTCACTGTCAAACAGCGTGCGCATAGAAACCCCAACTGCAAACAACCCCCCACACTCCCTAGTGAAAAGAAATTTAGGTAGCACAATGCAGAAATAAGCAGGGGATGATGCAGCCAAAGTGGATAAGACAAAATGAACATTCTCATGCTAATTGTGAACATGTACTAAACAGGAGGGAAACCCCCAGGAACCTGGATAGGCTTCAGTCACAGTTTCATTTTCATTTTCGTTTCCTGTATATTCTGTGGAAAAGCAAGACAGAAAAAAAACTGCAGTGAAGGACCAAATGACTATGGGGAATCCAACTGCATGTGTCAAAATAATGGAAAAATCATCCTTTGGCCAGGAAGTCTAAAATACTGAATTAAAAAAAAGTTGAGTTTCCTTGGATCATCCATTAAATATTTATTCTGTTGTCTAATTACACCTCAACAATTCTTGAAGTACGTCCTCCCACTCCAGCCCATTTCTGAACCATTCTTGGTGGGGTACAAATCCAAAGGCGGCAACCAACATCCAGTAACTTGTCCAGATGGTCATCCTCATACAAGGCTGTATAACAAAACTGGCAGATCATTTGACCATGAAGGGGAGAGCAAGCCTGCTTCCACCCAAGATCCACATATCCTGCAGTAGGAGCAGCTGGATAGCAATCAGTAGCAGAAAATCAGCTGCGTCGTCATTCTGATTCTGCAATGCTGGGCCTAATTATGGACCTGTATAGTCCCCTACTACAATGCATACTGCCTTTACCTATTTCTGAATTCACTTTTTGCATCAACTTAGAATGCAAATTGTATTTAATCTACATTATTCCTCATGTTTTACAAACAGTTAAAATGTTCCTAAATATATTTTTATATTTAGAAAATATGTAAGCATTTCTGATACGAATGAGAAGTCATTTGCAATCATTTCCAATTTAGGTTATTTGTAAAATTAAACTAAAGCATATACAGCTATTATTCCTGAAACCTTCTTCCCTGCTTTTCTAAAGGCAGTGGTCATGCTAGCATACTGAACCTGTAACCTCTGAACATCAGCTAGAGGCTGATCAAATGTCATCAAGCACAGAAAATATTAACAAGTCAACTTTGCTGGTTGAAGGGAGAAAAACCAAATCACATTTCAGCCTGATGGTGAATTTGCATGACAGGCACAGGTATTTCAGAAGCATTTACTGTATAGGAATTCAATTGCTAGATCCCTAGTTAAACACCACAATAAATAACTAATGAAATAACTTCCATAAGTACATATTAAAAAAAAAATGGAATAGGTCATATGCTCCTTATGCTGCTACAACAATATCATGGCAGATTTCCTAAATACACCAACTCCATTATCTCTGGAATCCCTAATATCTATAAATCTATCAACCTGCATTGAACATGCTCAGAGTGAGCCTCCACAGCCCTCTTGGGTACAAAATTTCAAAGATTCAGAACCCTCTGGGTAAAGAATTTTTTTTTTAAACCCCCTTCCTTAATGCCCAGCCCTTATTCTGAGATTGTAAACACTGATTGTACCACTCAGGGGAACCATCGCCCCACATCTACACTGAAAAGCTTCGTAAGAATTCTTTTAAAATAAACATTTTAATGAGAATACCTTTTATGCTTCTAAATTCAAGAGTATAAACTCAGTCTGCTTAACTTCTTTTCATACAACAAAACCACTGCCCGAAGGTCCTATAGTGGAGCAAGATGTCTCCATTCTTGCACTCAAATTCTTTCACAATAAAGTCCAACAGAGAGCAAGCAATTAGGAAGAAAAATAGTACTTGCATATTAGTTTTCATTGTTTCATGTAGAAGGACACCAAAGTCTTTCAATTGATCAGCATTAAAAAAAATACTGCTTTGCTTTTTTTTGACAAAGTGGGTGATCTCACTTTTGGTGCATTATATTCCACCCACCAGGCCCTCACCTAATCACTTAACCTCCTTGCCCATGAAGCCTCCATACATTTGCCTCTCAGGCCACATAAACTACCACCTTGAACACATTAGGATAGATTACATTCAATACCCTCAACCAAATCATTGATACAGATTATGAACAGTTGGGGAGGTGACAAATCCCCACAGCTTCCCAACCTGAAATTATCCATTCATTCCTGGCGAGACTGCATTTGAAACAATGGGTACAATTTTAATTTCCTAAATCTCCATCAACTCCGTTCAATCATAAGACCATAAAGACAAAGGAGCAGAAGCCAGCCATTCGGCCCATCGAGTCTGCTCCGCCATTCTATCACGAGCTGATCCATTCTCCTATTTAGCCCCACTCCCCCACCTTCTCACCATAACCTTGATGCCCTGGCTACTCAGATACCTATCAATCTCTGCCTTAAATACACCCAATGAATTTGCCTCCACAGCCGCCCGTGGCAACAAATTCCACAGATTCACCACTCTGGCTAAAGAAATTTCTCCGCGTCTCTATTCTGAATAGGCGCCCTTCAATCCTGAAGTCATGCCCTCTTGTACTAGACTCCCCTGCCATGGGAAACAACTTTGCCACATCTACTCTGTCCAGGCCTATTCTTATTAATCCTATTATTATTTTCTAAATGTCTGGCTACCACTTAATAATAAATTCAAGCATTTCCCTACTAATACAAGCTATTGATCCTGGCTTTCTCTCTCCCCTTTCATTAAATAACACTGTCACAATCTGAGGGAACAGTTCTAGAATCTATGGAATTTTGGAAAATGACTGAGCGCACTTCCTTTAAGATCATTAGGTCCTGGCAACCTAATGCCTTTCAATACTACTAACCTCTCTGGAAACTAACACTTTACTAATGTTGGTTTCTTTGAGCTCCTCATTCACTCCAGACCTAGAGTTCTCTCTAATTTCCTTTTTCTTCTTCTGAGAATAGACAAAATGTTTAATTTCTTTCATTTCCTTACTCCTCACCCATATAATTTCTCCTGCCATAGGCTGTAAGGGGCATAATTTTCACTGATCTTTACTTTTACCTGTGTATTGAAACTTTTGTTTCTTGCCAAGTTACTCTTATATCCTGTATTGACATTAGAACTTCAATAACTGACAAAATCTTTTTTTTAAAAACATGTGCCACTAATTCAATTGCACTGCCCACATCCCCCAACCACCTGCAAGCTGCATTATGTACCACTTTACCTTGCCAGCAAGCTCCAACCACCAACTGGGTTTCGATCTTTGAATGATGCAATGGATAATCTTCAGTAACAAGGAATGGATCGTGTGCAACTCCATCCACAAACAGGGCCACAGTAGGAATGTCAACATTTAGTACATAGTGATGCCATTCTTTATCACACACCTACAAGATGTAGGAAAGGAATAATAAGAAAGGTTGGGCTATTTCCCAATGCCCTTATATGGATCAGGCACTGTCGGTTCTACAGAAAACTAAACAATTTACATGCAGAAAATTGATATTCTACTTGCTCTAATCAAAAGTTTCAGCAAATTTATTGAAATGTATTGCTTTCATAATGTCAGTGCAACAAATAGGGTATTTTGTTTCTTCCATCTTTCTCTTCCAAGTTTTATGACCTCAGAGTTTGATTGCTCTGATGAATATTCTCCACAAATTAAATATCCATTCTACAACATGCTATTAATTTGCCTGAATGCTAACTGATAATAGCATTAATGGATTACAGCATATTCTGATACAACTTGCAATAAATTAGATGGTAAATTTATCTAGCTAAATACAGAGTAAAGGATCTGGCCCTCTGCTCTGCCAAGATTGCACAAATGATATTTTACTATTTGAGTTATGCTTCAGTGACCTTGCTGATAATGCCAAACAGGTATTGAATTAGAATGACTCAAATTCATTTCATACAAGAGACCTTAAAGCTATCACAGAAAGGAAATTTGGAATCAGTTATGAGTGCAGGATTTTAACCCAAATCCAGAGTTCAAACTCCATTGCCAATCTTTCAGCTGCACTATTACTAAAACAGCTACGTGGATAGATTCACCTAACCAGTCACGGGCATCCTCCAGAAATTCATATTCCATTTTAACGTCTTGCATAGGATAGCTTTCGTCAACCAAACTGTGGCCAATAGGAGAATGCAGCATCACAGGGCCTTGTTTTATTATATATTAAAAAAAACATGCTTTCAAAATGATTTGGAAATATGTTTAATGTTTATCAATGAAGTACAGAGCTGTTTCAAGATGAAAAAAAATTCCTGTGTTAGAAGTGCACCTGCTGCACATTCAACTACATATCTTTGTCACTCTTACCTGATACAAACACATTCATATAAAGATTTTCCAAACCTGGTCAATTTTCCAATGGAATTCTGCAGGTCGGAAGTTCTCATTCTCTGAAGGATTCTGACGGAAGAGGAAAACCAAGCGGCAGTTGTGCACATAAAGGGAATAGTGGTGGCGATTCATTTCTACAATGATTCAAATACACAAGCAATATGCATTAGCAAACGATGTAGCACCAAGAATTTATCAATTTAAAATCCTGTTCAGCAAAATTTGAAGCAAAATGGTTCCTACGTCAATACTTTCTCCCCATGCCCACCCCCACCCACAAGAAAGATGAGCTAGGTAGATAATAGTTTGCCACTATAATCCCTCAAGATACTGTTTTCATTGCTGGCCATAGTGTTGTGAGGAAAGTAGTTGTCTGATAACTGGTGTGAGACAGGAGGGGTCCCCATTTAAAGAACTTTTCATGCATGCAGCTACATTTGATAAAAAAATTAACAATCCTTTGATGAATACATTAAACCACAAAGCCAACTTCAGGTTATATGAAATGCAATTAGCGAGTTACAAAATTCTGTCAAGACTCAATAGCAGCCTATGGTTAAATGTCTCCCTTGACGCCACAGGTAGATAATTTATTACTTTGGGTTGTCATGTACGATCCTTGGTCTGCCCTTGGAAGGATACAGCAGAGCAGGTTCCTGTTGTCAGCAGATTTCGGTAGGGGGTCACTAGATAGCAATCAGTAGGAAGAAACCTGGCTGATTATTTCCCCCATCCAAGCTGAAGCCAATTATAATCAGCTAATTGGAGGTACAATGATTAAGTTTGCGAAATGTGTGGGAACAGATAAATCTTCAGTGGGCTAAGGGGGTTGCTAATAAAATTACCAAAAATTCAATATTAAAGTGAGCACAACTTAATGAACTGTGTGTTCACTTAAAGCAATCAATTCCTTGTGACTGCACAAAAGTAAATTTCATGGCATAAATAAAAAGAAATGCAACCTGAAGAAATTTTCCTCATTGTACAAAATTTGCTAAGTGAACCTAGAGCATACTGCTTCATACCTTGGAAGGCACCATATTTCTATCCCATTTCAGAAATTCACTCGCTATTACATCATAACTACCTTGATCCAAATGACTATAACCTGGATCAAATTTCTTTCATCTGAAACGTTGTCCCAATTTCCCAGCTGTTTGATATGTTCACTCATCAAGCACTCCGATCAAACTGTTTTGAAGTCTGTTTTCAGTCCATCATAACTTATTCTATAATTTGATTTCTTATTTGTTTTACTGATTGATATTTTACTGTGCTAAAAGGGGAAACAGCAATTTTATCCATGATTAGAAGCAATCTGAACTACTTTTGACTAAGTTAAAAAGACAGTTAATTCGTGGGTTGTACCTACCCAAGAACACCCACTAGACATCTCTTGCTAATTTGATAGGGCTTTTTAACAAGTGGCATGTCTACAGTTCCTTTAATGGAGGTTAATATTCCACATGACTTCAGAATACAAAAAAAACTTCAAACCACAAGAAATGGTATGGCTGACTCGAAGCCTGCCCACGTGGATGCGTTTCAAAGGTAAACAAGACAACTTCAACTCATGCATACCTCTTTTGTCAGAATTGCAAAGGATAGTTTCCTTGTCCCCTTGAATACCAGAACCAGGTCCATGCCGCATCCATACAGAAATAGTAAACGGTTCCTCTAGGTTTGTTGTCAAAACGCCATCTGGGATTTTCACAGCTTGAGTACCATTGAATTCGAAGACTTCATCACTGTCATGCCCATTGTCCGTAGGAAGACCAACTGTCCAATTTGTACTGCTACTTGGCGAGGGAAGGAGATCAACTGTACCAGAAGCAACACCTGCCATCAAATAAGAAAATTAGACAAGTGCATTACTATGAGACAGAGCTAACACAAGCACTAATCTTTAGTGAGGCCATTAGTAAATAGAGTAAACAAGTTCAATTTCTACAATATCATTACTGCAGTGGGTTTGAAACCACAGAACTAAATTTAAAAATAGCACTTTTTGGATGAAATATAATAAGATCAATAATACAAAAAGCCGAGTTCAACAGTACAGTTCAGCTTGGTGTGGATGCTACCTCACAGCTCTGGCCACTTGGGTTCAATCCTGTTTGTGGTGCAGTCTTTATCAAGTTTGCACTTCTATCTGTGAGTACGTGCATTTTCCCTGGGTGCTCCAGTTTCCACCCTTATACTAAAGATGAGTTGGCTAGTAGATTAACAGGCCACTGTAAATTGCCTCTAGTGTTGGTGAATGGTAGAATCTAGGGAGATTTGATGGGAATGTGGGGAGAAACTGGATGTGTATATAGCTACATGATGGTAGGCACAGCCTTGGTGGTTGAATGACCTGTGTCCCTGTTATATAACTTTATGATACAAAATAAAAATGCACTATTCTGAGCCTTAGTAATAATAACTTAGAGTGAATAACTTAAAGCCTAACTTTCAATTATCTCCAACGATCTCAGCCTCCCTGGAAGCTTTGCCTGTACTGACAAGGTCAACAGGATTGATCAAATTACTTTCCATCTGCCTAGTTGAGCAAGGTTTCCACAATGGTATCGGTGGGCCAAAAGGCCTATTTTCATGCTGCCTCTGATTTTAATACTCGTGGATCAAGCAGAATGCTTATCGGCACCACATCCAGCATTTTAAATATCTACTCCCTGGATCACCAGCACATGTCTGCACTGTACATTATTCACAAGATGCACAAAATCAATTCATCAAGACTTCTTTGAAAAAGTTAAAGCAGCCTCTTGAACAAGGGGAGGTGACACTTGAGAGCACCATCACTTCAAGTTGCACACCACCTAAAGTAAAAATACTATCACTGGATCAAAATCCTGACATACCCTAGGCACAAAATGGGACTGCCATAGCCACATATACAATGAGTTTAGGTGAAAGCTCTGCATGCCCTTCTCACCGGAGATTAGGAATGGCAACGTCAGCCATATTGCTATTACCCCATCGCATTTAAGAATAACAGTTATTTTAATTAACCATGTTTTGTGACTAACATCTGGTTATGAATAGTTACAAATGATTCTTTAAGATACTGTTCAAACGTAGCTCATCAGGACATTAGTACTGAACAGCAGGCAATCAAATCAAAAATTGTGCATTAGTTGCAGTTCTCATTTAAACTTTGGTACAAGTTAATGTTCAACAAACTTTGCACAGTTTGCATCCTAAGAGCAACATAAAAGAACAAATAATGAGGCAAAAAATTCATAAGGGAAGAGGTTCAACAAATCTGTGGAAATGTACTAATTCCACAGAATTACAAAAGTATATAAAAAAAATAACTAATTTTATCCCACGCTGATATAATACTTATGGTACAAGTCAAAATATAGTTGAGGCCCAACGCACAAAGCAGATTAAGTCACTAAAATGTTGGCTGGCAGTATACAATTTTGAACATCTGAAATAATGCTAGCACAAGCAATGGGACATGGTTGAATAAACTGCCTTTGACAAGTTCACACATTCATCCAAGTTTCACTAAATTTTCCACATCAACTCAGTAAGGCTTTGTGAATACAATGATCATCCTGCAATTAAATACTAGTAAAGATATCTTTTTACTTATATGGGGAGAATTTTAAATAAAAACTCCTGCACAAAAGTTTAAGGATATCATTTCATAAACACACAAGAGGTCATACACTGGAAATTGGTGAGTTCAATTTCCAATCTTCTCAAACTACAAGAATTTTAGAACAGAGTAGTTCAGGCTACAAAAACATTTATTGATATCTAAGCAATAAAAAAGCAGTAGGAAAAAAAATCGCTGCATGCAATAAAAGCACTTAGCACATGGAAACAAAACCTGTGCTAATAGTTGTCAAAAATCTTACCACACAGTCTATGGAGTGATTTTTCAGAATAAGTGTCCCTGTCGCATCCTTTGCCAATGTGGTTTGTTTCTAACTCAATTGTTGTTTGAATGAAGGTAACAGGTTCATCACATGTCTCCAAATGCATACTTGGAAATAATGCCAAGCTTCCAGTACCAGGCTCGTATTCAATTCTTTTACTCCAACCTATAATCACAAAAATTTTAATAGCCCTTAATATTATCTTGTCAGAGGCACCATCAATACCACAAAAACACGCAACTGCACTTAGTGATGCCGTTCAATTAAATTGTATTTTACCACTTTGAATTCATAACCACATTATTGGGTATTTACTAATTTTGTATCTCAGATAATAAGCTTCACATATGAAGCATTGTTTAAGAAATGAAGTAATAACTATTAAGTATTCATAATGCTTTAACAGCCACAATGTGACAAAATTAGAAATTTCACAACTATCATTTCACTTTCATTTTTCAGTAGCGCAGTTGTTAAATTACGGGATGAGCAGCCGGAGTTCTGGACCATTGATCCCAACGCAGCAGCTGAACAATATAACTTCAAGTAATCAAATAAGTAAATAATGTGTAATAGCTAGCCGAAAAAAGAGTAACAGTTAAATGACCAGACAGCTGGAAAAACTCCCATCTAGTTTGCAAATGTCCTTCAAGGAAAAGTTCCGCCATCCTTACGAGTCTAGCCTCTATGAAATTCCAGACAGATCAATGTGGTTGACTCTTAACTGCCTTTAAGGTTTGGTAACAATCAAGGATGGATAACACATACTGGCTTTGCCTGCAACATGCATATGCCATGAATTAATAAATAACAATTCTAACCCCGTTTGTTACCTTGCCAGCCGGGCTTGCATGTAGGTTTAATGTTGATCTTAACAAGAACATCTTCTGTCGAACGTTTCTTCCCACAATCATAGGCAGTCACTGCAAGCTTATACTGCCGATCTTTGCTATAGTTCACTTTCTCTGTGTTCTTAATAAACCCTGCAAAAATCACCAATTCACAATAACGTGAGTGGGAACCAAAAGCGAACATTAGGTCAATCACATTTACATAAGAGAGAGGAAAATAAAGGTTTACGAATGAATGCTTAAACCTAAAACTTTATTGGAATAAAGGGTACAGAATCTTCAGAACGAGATAGCGCACTGGACTTTCACTGAAAAAAACATGGAGGAAAAAAAAGGGAATTACAGATCAGTTCTGATAACTTTAGTAGTAACAAGACACTTAAGGGAAAAAAAGAGGGATTAGACAAAGTCAACTCAGATTCGTGAAAAGGAAATTAAACTCTCCTCAATCTTGCAGGTCCAGGTATGTAACTGATAGAAATTATGAGAGAGAACTAGCAGCTATCTTGTAGTTGGGTTTTCAGATGCCTTTAATGGAGTCCCACAGTGGTGAAGTGTGCAACATTAGAGAATGGATTGGGGGTAACAAGATAGGTATTGAAAATTGTTTGAAAAGACAGGAAAAAAAAGCAAATGGGTCTTTTGCAGGATGGCAGGTGGTGATGAAGGGGTCTTACAAAGATCAGTGCCAGGCCCCAGCTAGTCACAATATATCAGCTATGAATTGGATGAAGGAACTAAATATCATTAAGTTTATGGATGATGCACAAAATCAGTGGGATTGGGAGTTGTGAAGATACAAAGGGTCTTCAAGGGGATTTAGACAATTTGAATGAGCGTCAAATATATAACAGATGCAATATTAGTTTTCCAATCTGGGAAAAACAGCAGAAAGGCAGATTATTATTTAAATTGTGGCAGATTAGAAAACACAGATATACAAAAGGATCAAGGTGTCCTTGTATACTAGTTACATGCAGCTTAAAAAACATATGGTATGTTGGCCTTCACTGCAAGACGTTTTGACTACAGAAATAAAAATGCCTTTTTGTAATTATGCAGAGCCTTTGAGACCACTCCTGGAGTACTGTGCGCAGTTTTAGTCTCCTGACCCACTAAGAATTTACTTGGCATAGAGGGAGGGCAGCAAAGGTTCATTGGACTAATTTCTGTGATGGTGGGACTGTCATGAGGAGAGATTGGGTTTAGGCCTTACTTGCTAGAATTTCGAATAGTCAGAGATAGAGCATGGAAACAGGCGTTTTGGCCAACCGAGTCTACGCTGACCATCAACCACCCATTTACACTGATTAAACACATTCTCCCTAAATTGGTAAATTGCTAAATTGGTTTATTATTGTCACATGTATCGTGGTTTAGTGAAAAACTTGTCTTGCATACTGTCCAAACCGATGTGGTGTGTAACTAATTGATCTGTATGAACAGTATGCAAGACAAGTACTTCATTGCACCTTGGTACATTTGACAATAAACCAATTTACCATTTAATCACTACAGTGCATTGAGGTAGTACATTAAAACAATAACAGAATGCAGAATAAAGTGTTACAGTTACAAAGAAAGTACAGTGTATTAGGCAAACAGATAGATCACAAGATCAAGAGCCCACCTTATCGTACCAGGGGATCATTCGATAGTGTTATAATAGCAGGATAGAAGCTGTCTTTTCAGCAGTGGTAGGTGCTTTCAGGCTTCTGTATCATCTGCCCGATGGGGCATGGAGAAGAGAGAATGTCCAGGATGGGAGGGGTTCCATTATGTTGGCTGCCTTACCAAGGCAGCATGAAGTGCAGGCTGAGTCCATGGAGGAGAGACTGATTTCCGTGATGTGCTGAGCTGTGTCCACAACTCTCTGCAGTGTCTTGCAGTCACAGGCACAGCAATTGCCGTACCAAGCTATTATGCATCGGGATAGAATGCTTTCTATGGTGCATCGATAAAAATTGGTGAGGGTCAAAGGGGACATGCAAATTTCTTTAGCCTCCTGAGGAAGTAGAGATACTGGTGAGCTTTCTTGGCTATGGCATCCACATGGTTGGACCAGGACAGACTACTGGTGATGGTCACTATTATAGCACCAGCAACCAGAGTTCAATTCCCGCCATATGCCTGCGTGGGTTTCCTCTGGGTGCTCCGATTTTCTTCCACATTCCAAAGACAAACAGGTTAGGAGTTGTGGGCATGCTACGTTGTTGCTGTAAGAGTGGCGACACTTGCGGACTGCCCCCAGCACATTGTCAGTAACACAAAAAGACGCATCTCACTGTGTGTCTCGATGTTCATGTGACTAATAAATATCTTAAAAAATATACCTTAAATATCTTAAGGTGGTGATGTGTAGATTTGTAAACACCTTCCTACTCATCTTTCATTATGGCACAGGAGGCAGCCGTTTGGCCCAAGGTCTACGTTGGCTTCTTGAGCAATTCCATTAATCTCATTTTTCCACTTTTTTCCCCTGTACTCACATGCCCATTTCCCAGTAACCTGTACTTTCTCACATGCCCATTAGTTCCCGTCACCCATCTACACCAAGGTTAATTTACAGTACAAACCAGTGGATTGTTGGGACATGTAAGGAAACCCATGTGGTCACAGGGATAACTCCACAAAGAGGAGATCAGGACTTGACTTGGGCCAGTGCAGTTGCGAGGCAGCAACACCATCTGCTACACCACTGCAAAAAAAGTGCATCATCGGGTATTAGGTGAGAGCAGGAATTCTGTATTGAGGCAGATGATTAGCTACAGTTTTAATTGAATGGCAGGATATGCTTGAAGGGCAGAATAGCCTATTCCTGGTCCTATTTTTCTAATTCTCCAATATTTCATCTCACATCCACCAATTAATGCTGGAAAGTGTTGGTAATGATAACGTGTGTAATCAATAATGGTTTCATTTCAGAGATATTTTATAGTCAGGTAGCCCGACAGTCACTGTTCAGTACTGGAAAAGGAACTACTTTATTTACCCCAGCTTTTTAAAAAAATTTAATAGAGGAAGTTTTTAAAAGTTTAATAGAAACTCAAATTTGACTTGCTGTGTATTTCTTGAAATTAAGTTTATAGCTGTATGCTTTACAACTTACCATCTTTATCAATAGTGAATGGCACATTAGGAGTAACAATTTCATAACTGCAGATTTGACTATACTGAGGTGAACAGTCGGCATCAATCGCTTCCACTCTCAAGATGCTGTCATATTTCTTTCCTTCAACAACTGTAGCTTTATAGGACTTCTCCTTGAAAACTGGGGAGTACTCATTTACATCATTCACCTGGATATGAACATTAGCTCTGCAAAACAGAAACACTGGGTCAGTCACACGACAGTGGTCACAATGAAGCAGGATCTGAATCACTTACAATATATGACAAATATGGCGGATTTTCTTCCCCCTTTTTATACACACAAACACCACCAGTCCAGTCAACCCAAGTTATTGATCTCAATTGAAAAGATACAATCTTAGTGGAGTCCCTCTCAAGGTATCACGTTTACCTCCTTCATGAAACTACAAACTCAAGGTAAAAGCTTAGAAGGATATTGCTGTAAAAGTCACTAGTTTTGATGACTAAAAGGTGAAATAATACGCACCAACCTTGGCTCAAAGCCCACACTGAGATTTCAGTACTAAACTATGCCATTAAGTTAAAAGGCAGGTGGTTAGAAACTCTTGTTGGGGATGTCATTTATCAGACATGCCTGAATGATGTTGCAATGGTGCAGATTATTACTTGGATTGTCTGCCTTTATGAAATTATTTCACTAGTGGACTGGTGATATCATCCAGTAGAGCTCAGGAGCCTAATTATATGCAAATCAAAGCATGTGTATAGTAGCATCAATCTTAATAAGAGAATTGATGCTTACTACTTGTAAACATTTCCAAAGAAATTCAACCTGCATTTGAAAAGGATAGTTTTCTTCATTTTTAAAATATATTTCTAATGAACTGATCTGGACAATTTGTGCCATTACAATGAAGACTGCTGGACTCAAGCGCATAATTTTGAGATGCGTCAAAATCTTTCTTTCATCACTTGAACCATCTAATGAATTCATTACTTCCAGTTGTTGATAATAGAAATGGAAGTGCAATAACTTACAATCCGTTACCCATGTTATTAATTATCTCCTTGGAGTTGCAAAAATCAACATCCAATCATAGATCATGTAATAGCTTCCAGGACGCCTAATTGACAGTGGTCCACATTGGGACATGACACATTTAAGATAAACATTTAAAAAAATATCAAAACCTTTAATATAATTATAAGCTTTCACAGACATATACTTGTTTAGACTTGATGCAATTCAGCAAGTCACTATTAAACTTATGTAACACTTGGAATGAATAGCATTAGAATTTTAGTAAAATTTTGGTTATTCGACTCCTTGTATTGATAGCAAGAGGAGTGAGTTGTTCAAAGTTTGAAGCAAGGGAGAAGTTACCTTGCAAATTCAAGAAACAGCCTGACCAGAATCAATACAGATTTCTCCCTACTAAATGCTAATTGGTTGGATTATAGTTTAATAAATCAAAAATATATATACGCTGTGTTAATCTTAATTTCCTTCAAAAATATCAAAGAATAAATAGAAAACAGACATACAATAAATGTAATACAATTTGCTTAATACAATATTCATGCCAGTTGGATTTCTATTCCTGCAACATTTGACTTTCTAGAATTTAAACTGTGATTTTAATAACCAAATAAACGAAAACATCACATGGTAATTGCATCGGCTTGCACTGACATAACTGGTGATTTGCTATGGATGCAGCAATCCTTTTCATCTTCACTTATTTGGGTAATGCAGGACAGTAATAAAAACCTGGCAGTAAAAAAAAGCACACCAAACATCCATAATTCCCCATTAGATGTGGGACACAATATGGAGACAAAAGTGATTCATTTTGAACTATTCTGAATGCATAACCAAGACCAGAACTTCAGTTTACAGAGATGAGCATTTGATATGACATTCTATATTCTACCACTATGAGCAGTTACAAACAACTCCAATATTATATTGGTTGTACCATGTCTTCTGCTCCAACGAAAATGCTGGAAAGCAACCAGTAGACTCCAGAGTAATCTTTTTTTCTGCACTGCAGTACATACTTACTTATGGGATTTTTTCATATTTTCTCCATCTGGACCCTCTCCACAGTCATAGGCCTGGATAGTAAATGTGTACTCTTTCTGCAACTCACAGTCCATCACTTCTTTAGAACGCAAGACACCTTCACCGGTGGTTTTATCAACCATTACAGCTTCAAAAGGAACATTCTGTCCATGAATTCTAAATCCACAGATCTCACCTAGAGATTAACAAATGGCAAGTTAGAACTAGAACAATAATGCAACAATTTAACCAAAAAAAAGGTTTAATATGCAACAGCAGTCCAAACTTCACAGCCAGGGGTTTTGCTTTTATTGTGAGGGTCTGTTGAGAAAGCAAAGCCTGTGCCTTGTTTGGGTGAGTTCTGAGACTTAGTATGGGTGCATATGCCTGCCTTCCAAGCCACTGGTTTACATTGCATCCATTCATGCAGGAGAAAGAGAAAAAAAGAGAAAAAGAGACAGGCATTTCACAGGATTACTTATGACAGTTATAACTTGTAACATACAGCCATGGCTGCTGGGATCTTCTATGCCAAGCTACTGGGCAGAGCTGGGCTGTCTATTCTGACCAGGACAAAAAGTTAAAGTGCAAGTTAAAAGTCTGGAGATGTACAAGCATTTGACACAGATTCAGCACAGTTTCACAAATTCTGTCAATTTCTTTGAAAAACGATGTATTTTAAGTCTTCCTGTGCAATGTATCTGTCTACAATTAGGAATCAAGGTAAATCACTGGATGGCAACTTAGCATTAGAAATATCAGTTGGATTTCCTATTCCAAAAAAAAATGAACACCTTACATGCCTGTTTCATCAACTGTACCAACACTTCTGACAATTGGGGATAGCATCTAGGGAATCCAAATCAAGCAGTACATTTAAATTGAATTTAGAATGTTTAGGATTAACTTGAAATTACAAATCATTTCGTTTTCTAAGGATTTAAAATGTAAAATAACAAGTTGGACCACACATTTTACCACATTCAGTATTTGAGACAGGTCAGACTTTCACCTTCCAAACAACTACTCCTGTTAACGCAAGGGCAATTTGGGAAAAAAAAAATACAGCGCAAAAAGGGCCGTGTATCACACCAACATCAGCTAACCAGATTGCAATTTTTAGATTCAGAGGTCAAAACTACTGGAGACATTGGTGAACAGACAACTATCATGGATTTTCATTTCATCTTCTAAAAGAATTCGTAATGAATAATCCACTGTATATTGCCAAATGGCCACTAAGTCATGATAGAAATGACTAAAGAACTTTACACTGAGAAAAAGAGTACCCACACTTACAGCATTTAGGGATATGCTTCTCATTTTTCATTTTATTTCAGCCATTGGAAAAGAGCTATCACCTTCTTCCAGATTAGTAAATGCAGACACTGGAATGTTTTTCATGACTCAACTTGACTTCACTTGAGCATGCTTTCATCCCCACCCTTCATCTCAAATCTTTTCCAGTCTTATAGCTCTTAATACATCTGCCAATACAGGCCTTCTGGCCATTTCTTGGATTTATCCACTCCGCCAAAAGTGACTCTACTCTCAGATAGAAAGACCCCAAAGCTATGAACTTCCTCCTTAAACCCCTCCAGTACTCTTTTGATCATCTACCCCATATCTCCTTCATATTGCTTGATGCCAATTTTTATTCAATACTATTTCTCAGAGAAGCCATGGGATGTCTTATGGTAAAGCAAATTATAAATTTAAAAGTTGATTTCTTACAACATTGAACAATAACAACAAGACCAAATATATTCACTAGGGGAAGAGAGGTTATAAGAAAGGAAAAAATGAACTGGAGGGCACAGATGCAATTTGAAGTTTGTTTTTTCTTTATTTCCATTTGATGTTCACGTGCAACCTATTATGTTGTGATTAAATCTTTCTGCCAACAGCAATGTCCCATCCCAATGTGCTTAATAATCAATGAATTAATTTCCAAGGGTAGGCAAAGAGGCAACTGCAAGATCCAATTTATGCTAATATAGCAAATGAATGTATAATGAGTTTCTAATTGGCACTAACAGAGGGAATGTTCAGCGTAGCAGCACTCTCTGCCTTTGAATTAATGCAGAATCTTTTCTACGGTGGCACTGGGTGGAAGTGGAAAGAACATAATATGCTCTTGCTTTAGGTGCAACCTAAATGCAGCATTTCTAATCATGCCGCTTCCTCAGCATTTCTAATCATGCCAGCAAAAGGCTGGCACAAAGATTGTGTTGAAATACACAGAATAGCATTAAACCAGAAGCAAAATTCAAGCCAGGATCCTGCTAAACCAAGATCACACTTGTATAACAGACAACCCTGGGGTAACCGGTCACAAGATCATGTACTTCAGGAAGAGAGATCAAAAGGCAGATTATTTAAGTGGAGAGAGACTGAAAGTGAGTGAAGTGCAGAGAAATCTAGGTGTTCTTGTGCGTGAATCAAAACAACACTAGCAGGCAGGTCAAACAAATAGCTACGGCTGCAGATGGCACTTTGGCCTTCACTGCAAAGGGTTTGGGGTTTAAAAATAAGGAGGTTTTGTCACAATTGTGTAGGGTGTTGGATAAGCCTTCCTAACCTGAAATACTGCATAGTCTATAAAAAAATATTGGAGGTACTCCAAAGGAGATTCACCAAGCCAACTCCTGGGATGAGAGGGTTGTCCTTCCCAGACACTAAATAGTTTGGCTTTATTCTTTGCAGTTTAAAAAAATGAGAGGTGACCTTATTCAAATATACAAGATCCTAAAGGGGCTTAGAGTAGATGTTGGGATATTTTCACCAGTTCAAGACCATCCCCAGCAGGTGGCGGAAACTGATCATTAGAACTATTTAAAGCGGAGGTGGATAAATATTTGATTGGGGAAAAGAGTATGGAGAAATGGCAGAGAGAAGTTGAGGCCAACATAGACCAGCCATGATCATATTAAGTGGCAGGGCAAGCTTGAAGCCTGCTCCTGCTTTGTTCTTAGCCACTACCTAGAAACTGAACATGTTTGAGATTATAAATTCAATTCTGCAGATCACCATACTGATTAATCTTGCTATGGAAAGAAATAGTGACCTAGAAATTAGATCAATCAGTGCCATGTTTGTATTTGCCGTGCAATCTTAGTTAAAATTAAAACTCAGTGGGGTAAGGGGGAAAATCAAGGATCATGCAAGTCCCATAAAGTTTGCTATTTTTATTTCCGATTCTTCATGTATCTGATGCACAAGCAAAGGAAGTCCCTTGTGTGCAAGATTTCCATCATCAAGGGTGTTGCACTTGACACCTGCAATCCAATCAAGAGGGCTTTTAGAGCATTTATGGGACCTGTATTTGCCTGATTTAAAGGGGTCTGACAGCAGATTCCCATGTCAGTGATGTGGCTAGCAAATTCGGTCCAAGAGTTATAGCATATGCCTGCTTCATTAAGCTTGTCCTCCCTATGCACAATGAACCTAGCCACTCATATACCATTGTCCCCACTCCACCAAGATAGCTGATCCTAGCCCCCAAGTACTTAGCTAATGTAATTCCTTCCAGACAAGCAGAGAGATGACCTTGTCTTCTTTCCTGACCAAGTCTTACCCTATGCCTCCCCCAATCAAGGCAATCATAACCCTTCCTTCCCAGTCACAGCAAGGTCTAACCACTGCACCCGCCTCACACCCCCTCTGTGCCAGCCAGCCCGCCTGCCTTTCTTCTCTACCAAGGCCAGCCCACCATCCACATCCCATATCTGCACTCAGTTATCAACTCCACCATATTTCTGGGTGAGTATTTTGTGGTTTACACCTGAATTTACTACTAGTCGTAAGAAATAAAATATTCCAATTTTGACTAGGTATCAGGACAAAAAACAACAGAAACCCAAGATTTTGCATACAACTGGATTTACATTACCAGGTTAACCTCAGGCAATGATTATACAAAGTCAGCAAAAAATTTCATCATTACCCTCAAGTCAGAGTAGAGTTTAGGCTGAATACAACCTCCAAAAATGAATCAAACGTGAAATGTCAAATAACTGATATTTCTAATGAACTCATGTTAAACTTTACATCCAGTAATTTTTGCAGATAAGCCTGAATGAGGAATAATATGGATGACAGGATTTGCTGTTTAAGTGCTGATTCCCCATTTTATGACCAGAGTTAGTGGGTTAATATAACTGTTCATGAAGAATGAAAGAAAGAACCCAGGTATCACCTTCTTTGGTGAATGTCACCTCATACCTCTCTATAAGGGGAAGAAAAGATAAACAGAGGTCAGTCATCAAGTAAGAAAGCAAAAGGGTGAAGACAGGAACAAGTAAAGGGATCATTGCAAATACAAAGCAATTTATACAGATTTTTCTTCATGCATGTATAACTTTAGGATCTTTGTCAAACCAATGGGATTTTTAGTTCAAAGAGATTAAAGAAAATTCTTTGCACAATATAGCTCATTAAAAACATACTAACCTTCACAGTTCCAGGTTTCCTTTAAAAACAGGGTTATATAAAAGTAAATTATCTACCATGATTCAAACCATAAGCAATGCATTGCAGAATTATACAATTTCTGCATAGTCTCGTTTTTCAGAGTGACAGTAACTAGATACTCAGCTAAATTCACCAGTTTGAAGGCTAATCAAAACTATTCAGAGTACTACAATCAAGTTGCCATACATATACATGTTGCATAACCCAACAGGTTACGGAATCTTACCTGAATAAAATAAAATTCAGATAACAGTTAGAATTGATCCTTTCACTACAATCCCATTTAGTTGTCGATTTTTTGGGGGGGAAATGTTCCATAATTAGGTAAAAGTCAAACATTTCATAGCCAAACTTTGATCTTGGAGTTGTGACACATTGAATAGATATACAACTGCATTTTGTAGCTACCTCCAGCACCACATACATTTATTGGAAGACATCAAGTTGTAAATCATTAAAATAGTATAAAACTTTGAAAGGAAGCTGCTATAAGCTCATCTTGAGACCTGCAGTTTTTGTAATCTTGGTTAAAGTCATTAATCATAACTTGCTTTGTAACAATTTTAAGTTTTAATCTGGGGAAGAACAGCAAGTTTCTTTTAAATCATTGTGTTATTTTCAGTCAACAAGCATCAGGAAAAGTTCGATAGACATGGTGAACCTGTTTATTGAAATGCTTGAGACGAGGATTTGAGCATTTGCCACCTTCCTCCTCCACCCATCAGCCTAATAATTAAAACTTAAACACCATGGAATCTCACCAACTCCACTTTTGCCCACTCCTCAAAACCCAACCAAAATGTCATCCTCCTCTGGTCACATACACTTTTGTAATATCAGATTCAAGTTTGCATTGCCATAATGATCTGGCAGCTAGCTTTCAACTGGGAAAAGATTTAAAATGAGATTAAAATCTGTCAAATTTAGGAGCACCAGGAAAATCTCACCCACCCACACATCTTCCCTCTGTGCTATCTGACCAAAGTCACTAATGGATATTGTTTATTGCCAAAACTTTATTCCTAAAAGTATCAGAGCTATTCCTTTCCTTAATCACCTTGTGCAGAAGTAGGAAGGAAGAGGAAAAGAGATAAATGGAAAGGGAAATTGACAAGCCATTTCAGGAGAATTAGGCAGTGCAAAAATCAAAGATGCTCAAAAGCAATAGCTTTAAAAGACAAAAGGCCAAAGGACAGGAGAACAGGAGGTTATTCACCACAGACAAGAGGAAAGAGTTTTTCAATAACAAGGCAAATGTTTGGAGTACTGCCTGAGGAAAGCTAGTAGCAAAACTGATGAGTTCAGCAGCTGATGGCAAATGAAACCATGTGCCCACTTAGCCAAAACCTGGGATGGCAGATCAGCAAAATGTTTGTAGTGACTCTAAGGAACGGGGGGGGAAGTAATGCACAAAATCTGAAATACAATTATGCAAACAGCAGCAGAGTTTGTATGGTAAAGTAACAAACCTAGAGATTTATGCACAGCTAAGAGTTTATGGATGCAGTACATTTACAGATGCAAGAGGAAGGCTGAAGAAGTGATTAAGGAAACCCACGTATGCTGATAAGGAAAAGAATCTAGGGAATGATTTGAAAACAGTGCAACAATACCGAAGTTTATGAATCAGTGAACCTCTTCATGGATTTAAGAAAACAGCATTGTCTTTCTCAGACAGATTGAGGAGAAGTAATCAAAACTTACAATAGAAGATTGTGGTAATCAAGAGTAGATCCTTCAACTGATGGATTGGTGTGAATTAGTCAAAATCTTTTTTAAAAAAAATAAACTTGTTTCTTTTCTCTCCTGGTTTACAACCCTCCTGTTATTTGCACTAATTGGATTGAGGACCATTCAATAAACTGTTGAGGATCAAAAGACCTTCTGGGCAACTGCTGTTATGATCACACCATCTGGTACTCAATGTGCCAAGTGAATTAGTGGGTTAGGTACAATCTGAATAAACTGAACAAATCTCCATGGAAGATTACCTTAAATGTGTTATGTAAAATTGCTGACTGGATTACAGTACAAATTACAGGAACAACTCAACAGTAAAAGTAAACAAAAGTCATGGATTGTCAAGTAATGGATATGGAAGTTGCTAATGTAACTAGGTTTGATAGTCAAATTCCTGCATAGCAGTTTTATATTGCAAATTCCGAGCTTTACCAAGGGTCTCCCCGAACATTCCTGATTCGAGCTGTGGGTGGCACGGCTGCAAGTCATGATGAAATGATTTCAAATTCAGTTAAGAATAGAATTGTCACACTAATGTGGATGACCTTTGAAGTTTAAAAAAAATGACAATTAAAAAATTGCCAATCTGTATCTGTGTTTAATGTAGTGCCTGGGTATTTTGCTTTATAGAAAATGCTTTACTAATGAGGTATACTGTGGGCATATCTCCATTTTTCACTAAACAATTAGCTATAGATTGTATTTACCCAAATAAAAAATAACCTTCACAATAAACTATTAAGGGGATCAAATTGCTGTTTTTAAAAATTGGATGATATTTTGTTCCAAGTCAGTTAAAAGGCTTTTGTGGATAAATACAACCATCCAGCTGTTCCATTGCTGAAGCTGTAAAATGCAAAGAATGCCCTTGGTTCACAATGCTGTAGTGTAAATTCACAGTATCCACCAAAGTGGCCCAATTTCGAGATGGCTTTGCTTTAGTTTCTGGTTTCACCAACCACATGGGAGATGTGGAGGTGTGATGAGCGGCGTTCAAGGACCAAATAAAGCATATATGCAATCAAATTGATTGAAATGCAGAAACAGAAGTAACCAAAATAACAAAATTAGTTGCTGTACTTTTCATTTTAACAACTTTCTACAGTAAAGTTCAGTTACTTTGCATTATTCCATTTTGTACTAGAAGATTTGTTTATCCAGCTTGTGACAATCAGGATTTCACATTTCTGCTTTAATAAATCTTCTAAAACTTGGCACCAGAGTGGGGTCAGACAGTGGTACATAATTTGCAGGGAGAATCAAATTAAAGATCTTATTTAAGGGCAGCTAGTGTGGACATTTTAATTACACACAAATGAATTTTTTTTAAATGTGCAAATACAGACACAAATGCTGATGTTTATTAGTGAACTGGGTTCCATTAGAAAATTAGATAATTGTTAATAAATAGCCTGCAATAGAAAAATTACTTCATTATTTCTAGCTTTCAAACCTGAATTTGCCTGTGCACTGGTATCACATTAGAACTACCCCACAGAGCACTGATTATTATAGTGCTCCTGGACCTGGAGTTTGAACAGGCACAAACACAAACCTCCCTGTAATTTAAATAAAGATATTAATTTGGGTGTGCTGGTGATTAGCAGCAGCTGCTCCAAATGCTGACAGTTTTCCCAGATCCTACAGTGTCTCTCGTTTGTTCTGTTAGATGCGATGGAAGCAGTTGGCACTTTGTTTGGTTGCACCATTTGTACCAGCATGCCCAGCCACAGCCCTCACAGGCAGCCATTTCACTTTGCCTTGGCGGTTCACACCACACCAAATCAAGCAGCAAAGTCATCACTGACGATTTAATTGCTGTAGGAGTACCAGGGAAGGGCTGAGCCCTAAACTAGATTCCTGGCAGAACAATGTGGAGGGCGAGAGTTTTCAGGTCCTTGGCAAAGCAGCATCATCAGTAATGCTCTCCAATGTAATGCCATGTCCCCCTTTTAACACTGATCCCATAAACTCTTGTTCTCAAATGCCAAGCAAAGTACCGGATTGTGTGCGATGTATTACATATATGATGTCCAGTGCTTACAAAACAAAAAAATTATATGTTACTGTGAATTATGTTTCAGATTGTGACGTTACTCTGAAGCTGAATGTGCATTCAGTTCTAAACAAAAGTTACACATAAGAGCACTTCAGGGGTCAACCACAACCGCCCCTAATTCTCAACATCTATTGGTCAGAATATCAAGTCAACCTTCAAACCACAAAAGAAACAATCCTTAAGAGCTTCCAAAACAAGACAAAAATCTAAATTTAGAAAATTTCTTGACCTGTGTGCTGAACACAATCCTGGTCCTGTCAACTAACCAATTAAATTTACCGGATGTAGGCAAAGAAGTTAATATATTTGACAGAAGAGCAGTTACCCAAAATTTAACTAAAACCTTAACAGCTATTGTCAGTAGAGCACTAAATATCCTGTTGATAAGACAGCAGGATCACCTTTTCTGCCTAGCTTCTAAGCCAACTTAAAAATTTGGAGGGGGCAACAGAAATAACACATCTGACAGTCCAGATATGGCCTAGTGCCCTTCATTGTGCATCACTGGAGAAGTAGTACCTAACATTTACTTTGGTCCTTCCCACTGCCTTTAATGCAAGACCAAGATCTAACAAAAAAGGTGGGATATTTATGTTATTGGAAGATAAGAGCTGATATAGAAAAACACAACACTGAATTATTTTCATCTTTCAATGTCTTGGAGCTTCTGTACAAATTCATGCTAATTTGGATAAATGTTTTGAGCATATGCAAATCATATTCAGAATTCTCATCAACGACAGACCATTAATTTTTAGAAATGGAAAGCAGGATTTCCCCTGCTGATAGTTTCAAATTCAGTTCATTAATCAAATAATGTCTAGATTACAATATGCAGACCAGCATTAGTGCAATGGCCTAAAAGAACAGTTGGTACTGGAACTTGACTAGTACATATTAGGGTACTCCGCTGTTAGCTACTGAAAGACCCCACAGGATTTTTCACATTCAATAGAGGGCAAACAAGATGAAAGCCTTGGTTCAGTATCCCATCATTTAAGCTTCAACAGTGCAGCACTCTCTCAGCTTTAAGTTTAATAAAGCCACTTTAAAAGGAATATAATTCTACTAAACAGCCACTTGTACAGCAAAGTTGACAAAAAGTTGTCCATACATGGCAGCACCAATCCCTGGTGCAAAGAGGAATAATTCATAAATCAAGTTCAGTCATACTTAAATGCATTCTTTAATGTGGCTTTCAAACAATACGTCTCTGGATTTACAATACAGATAATTCAAACAGAAGATAATTTAACATTTGGACACAAGCAATATATTTGCTAACCAAATACATACCTGCATAACGTAGAGGTGCATCTTTATCCAAGGCAATTAATGGAGGATCCAGCAGAACTGTGACATCGTTCTCTGTTACAATACCATGATAAGTGGTTTCTATCCAAGGCTTGTGCTTGTTTACTACAGAAGTGAAGAACACATCAATGGTTAACTACAAAGAAATGTGTTTTATAAATACCATGGAAAATTCAAAATGTCTGGTAGTTTTCAATTAATATGAACTTTAGAATGCATTTCCAAATTTGCAGCTTCATTATGATAACTCTCAAAAGGTGATATCCATGCAATTATCAATCTTCAAAACTCATTACACTTTGTCTGTAATGCTATTGATACAAGCATCATAATAGTGTGGCTTTCTTAATGCAAACCTCCCAATATACGTACATCATATACTCAGTCACAACACTTGTCAGGAGAAAACAGCATTTCATCCAAGAATGCCATTATGTATAAAGTCCTCTAATCTGGTCAAATCTTACTTGGGTAGGAAGAGGAAGAATTTGGGAATAAAGGTCGGCAGCTAGTTGACTGGATTTCACTCACACGGAATGCAATAGTCTACAAAAAATGAATAATTAAACAAGCATGCAGTTAAACCAGCAGCATTAGGACAGATTTATAAGCATGTATAAATCAATGTAAATATCTTGTTATGATGGGGTCATATGTGAAAACTAGGTTAAGTATTAAGCAAGTTGGCGAGCTTGAAAACTGAATCCTAAAGGAGATGACATTCTATGTCCCAGAGCTTTGAAAGAGGGTGTTTTAGAGATACTGGATGTGCTGGTTATTGCCTTCCAATGTTCTCTCGATTTTGGAATTGTTCTTGTGGAGTCGACAACAGCAATGTGACTCCACTTTTTTTTTGAAGAGAGGGAGACAGAAAGCAGGGAACGACTGACTGTCAGTAATAGAAAAAATGCTAGAATCTACAATGGAGGAAATCACAGAACACCCTGGAGAGGATAATAGGATATAGTTCAATCTACTCGCTCTCTCCTTGCAAGTCAAACCTGCCATCCCTGGAACATTGTAATGAGTCTTTGCTGCAGTTTTATACAGAATTCTATAACTCTATACAGTACTCCAGATAGTCTGAAAGACCTATGCACTTGCAATACCACTTTCTTACTCCAACATTCAAATACAAATCCTCATCAAATAAAGGCTAACATATAATTTGCCCTCTTAATAACTTGCACGTTGGCCTTCTACAACTTGTATACAAGTACACTAATGTAGCTTAGAACATCAGCTTTATCCAATCTCTTACCATTCAACAAATTTGCTGTTTTTCTACGATGTGCAACAAAATGGACAACCTGTTTTTTTTCTACATCCTATTCCATTTGCATGTCTTACCCACGTCCCCTTGAAGTCTCTTTACATTCTCCTCTGTACTTGCAATACCATCCAGTTTCATATCACCAGCAAACTTAGAAAAATTTATGACATCTGGTCCTCTCAGCCAAATCATTGATTAAAGATTGTGAATATTTGAGGCCCAAGCATAGATGTCCGTGGTACCCCACCGGTTACAGCCTACCAATCTACATCAACTTTTGGCTTTCTATTTAACCAATTTACCTCTTACCCCAAATCTACACCTTCTAATTTTATTCAACTCTGATCAGGGGGACAAGATTCCTGCAATCTACCCTATCTACACCCTCATGTAATTTTATATAGCACAATAATGTCCCATCTTAACCTCCTCCACTCTAGGAAGAGCAGACCTAGCCCTTCCAGTCTCCTCATAACGAAAACACTCTATCCTAGGCAACATCATGGTGAATATCCTCTGCATCCTCTCTAGCACTATCACATTCTTCCTAGTGTGGTGACCAGGACTGCACACAGTATTCCAGCCGAGGTCTGATCAGTACTTTTAATCAAGTTGGAGCACAACTTCCCTGTGTTTATACTCAATGCTCTGATTCATGAAGGCCAGCATCTCATATGCCTTCTTAACCATGTTATCTACTCGTGCTGTCACCTTCAAGGGTCTTTGGACTTGCACAAAAGTCCCACTGTTCCTCTAAATAGCAATTTTTAAAATTACCTTATCTTTGTATTCTACCCTATAAACTGTTCTCTCCACTTTTCCCTTCTCTGCAAATTAAACCATGCTTATTTTCTCACTTTTTCAGTTCTGATGAAGGATCCTCAATCTGAAACATTAACTAATTCTTCCCCCAAGGATGCTGCTTGTTCTCCCAACAGTTTGTATACTTTGGATTTCCAGCAGCTACAGTTTTTTTTTGTTCTGACTAATACACCTACTAAATATTCACCAATGCTGGTTTGATCAAAGGCAAGAGAATTTGTGGATTTAAAGCAAAAAAGGATAAACTGGAGGAACACAGGTCAGGTAGCATCTGTCGAGGCAGAGGGATGGTTGACATTTCCAGTCAAGATTGAGATTCTGTGGCCGAGAACGAGACTCTCAGATGGTATGTTGTCTCCTAGGTGCCAGGGCCAGAGACATCTTGGATCGAGTCCACAGCATTCTTAAGGGGGAGGGTGAGCAGCCAAAAGTTGGTACACATTGGTACCAAGGATATAGTTAGGAAAAGGGATGAGGTCCTGAAGAGTAAATATAGGAAGTCAGGAAGGAAGATAAAAAGCAGAACCTCAAGGGTAGTAATATCTGAATTGCTGCCTGTGCCACATGCCAGTGAGGTAAGAACAGGAAGATATGTCAGACGAATGCTGAATAGTTGATGCAGGGGACAGGGTTTCAGATTTGATTTGTAGATCATTGGGATCTCTTCTGGGGAAGGCATGACCTGTACAAAAAGGGACAGGTTACACCTGAACACGAGAGAGTCCAATATCCTTGTGGACAGGTTTGCTGGAGTTGTTGGGGAGGGTTTAGATGAGGTTGGCAGGGGGATGGGAACCAGAGTGTTAGGTCAGATGGAGCAGTAGGTGTCAAGGTGGGCTGAAGGGCCTGTACTGTTCTATGTTCTAAGACTATATCAAGATGGCGTCAGTTTCTCTCCATTTGTGGATTCAAAACAGTTCTCATCTGGTATTTTTCCTTATTAAACTTCTCATGTCATGTCAGATTTGGGGAATCAGTAAGAGACTTGTAGGTTCAAGTCACAGTCCAGACTCTCTCTCTCTCTATATATGTGTGTGTTAATGTTGCTGTAATCATTTGCACACTTTTAGATAACAAGTTGAATCTAAAAGAACCAATGACATGGTTCTTGAGCGCAGCATTGTACCCTGGCTACCATTACTCTTTTAATGAAACAATGTCCGAAACAGTAAGATCAGCCTGCATCTGTGGGTGGATGGATAGGTAGAACAATAAGAATCTCTTTGAAGGGTTAATGGGGGCAGTCATAAGCATGTTCAGTTTCTTTATTATGTAATGCATTGTAAAGAGAAAGGCTGTTGGACATGCCCAGCAGGCTAGATAATATAAAAAAAGAGCCAAAATGACAACAGGCAAAACTGGCCAGTTCTGATACAGACAGAAAAAGTTGCCTGAAGTTAGAATTTGCTAGGAGTTCTTAAGGCAGCAATTTTCCCAGATGGATGTGTTGTTCCTCAAGCTTGTGTTGGGCTACATTCCAAATGGTGCAGATGGAAAGGTCGGAGTGGGAATGGAATGGTGAAACAAAATGGCATCCAGATGCTTGTAGTCACTCCTGCAGACTGAACACAGGTGCACCACAAAGTGGTCGCCCAATCTGTGTTTTTACGATTTGATGATAGCAAGGTGCAGGTTGACCTTGCTTCCAGCATTTCATTTTATTTTGAATTTCCAGCAACTGCATTTTAAAAAAAAACTTTCTTCCATTATTCCTCTTGAACCCACAACAACAAAAAGATCAATCTGTTATTCATTTGCGAGCCTGTGCTATGTTCAGACTGGTTGCCTCAGTTACCTTAAAAGCAGACTGCATCTCAGAAATAAAGTTTTGTAAACCTGCACGATCAGAAACAAAATACATTACAGCTTCTTTGAATTTACACTGCAAAAGCAGTCTTATATTTCAACTTAAAAACTGAAATCTAATCAGCCTAGATGCATGCAAGCTGAGACTAGTGAAGAAAAATTGAAATGTTGGGTATCTAATACATAAAAAGGCAAGGCTGACAGATTTAGGGAACCTTAGTTATCAAGGGATATTGAGGTCCTAGTAAAGAAAAAGGAGGCAGTGCATATTAGGTATAGGCAGTTAGGATCAAATGAGGTGCTAGAGTATAAATGCAAGAGAACACTTGAAAGAGAAATCAGAAGGGCAAAAAGAGAACACAAGGTTGCTCTGGCAGACAGGGTGAAAGAGAAGGGTTTCCCAGGGGTTTCTATATTAAGAGCAAAATGGTAGCAAGGGACAAACCTGATCCTCTTGAAGATCAGCATAGTAATCTATGCATGGAGAAGAAAGATGGGAGAAGACATTAAACAAATTTTTTGTATCTGTATATACTCTGGAGACAGACTACAGAACTGAGGCAAAAGAGTAGTGAGGTCATGGATCGTATCCAGATAACAGAAGAGGTGGTGCTGGCTGTTGAGGAAAATGAAGGTGCATAAATCCCCAGAGCCAGAGAAGGTGTCCTCTCTGACCTTATGGGAGGCTAGTGCAGAAATTGCAGGGGCCTGGAGATACTTAAAACACCCACAGTCACGGGTGAGATGCCAGAGGACTGAAGGATAGCTCATGTTGTTCCATTGTTCAAGGAAGGCTCTAAGAATAATCCGGGAAATTATCGGCTGGTGAGCCTGAAGTCACTCGTGGGTAAATTATTGGAAAGTATTCTAAGGGACAGGATATCTAAGTATTTGGATAGAGAGGGCCTGATTAGGGAGAGTCAATATGGCTTTGTGCATGGTAGGTCATATCTAACCAATATCAAAGAGGTTACCAAGAAGGTCGATGAGGGAAAGCCAGTGGATTTTGTCTACATGGACTTTGGGAAGACCTTTGACAAAGTCCCACATAGGAGGCTGCTCCGGAAGATTAAGTCACTTGGCATCAACATAGGCTTAGCGGGAGAAGAGAGTGGTAGTAGACGGTTGTCTCTCTGACTGGAGGCCTGTAACTCGCGGTGTGCTGCAGGGATCGATGCTGGGTCAGTTATTGTTTATCATCTACATTAATGATTTAGATGATAATGTGGCAAATCGGATCAGCAAATTTGTGGATGATGCCAAAATTGGGGGCGTAGTGGACAGTGAGGAAGGCTATCAAAGCTTGCCGCGTGATCTTGACCAGCTAGGAAAATGGGCTGAAAAATGGCAGATAGAATTTGATGCAGACAAGTGTAAGGTGTTGCGCTGTGGGAGGACAAACCAGGGTAAGACTTGCACAGTGAATGGTGGGGTTCTGAGGTGTGTGTGGTAGAACAAAGTGACCTGGGAATAGAGATCCATAGTTCCTTGAAAGTGGCGTCACAGATAGATAGGGTTGTAAAGCAAGCATTTGGCCCTTTGGCCTTCATAAATCAGGGCACTGAGTACAGGAGTTGGGATGTTATGTTGAAGTTGTACAAAATGTTGGCGAGGCTGAATTTGGAGTATTGTATGTAGTTCTGGTCACCTACCTACAGGAAAGATATTAAAAAGCTTGAAAGAGTGCAGAGAAAATTTACAAGGATGTTGCCAGAATTTGAAGACCTGGTTTATAGGGAAAGGCTGAATAAGTTAGGACTTTATTCCTGGAGCACATGAGAATGAGGGAAGATCTTATAGTGGTATACAAAATTATGAGGGGTATAGATTGGGTGAATGCATGCAGCCTTTTTCCCCTAAGGTTGGGTGAGACTGGAACTAGAAGATATAGGTTTAGGGTGAAAGGGAAAAAATACAAGGGGCATCTGAGAGGGGAACTTCTGCACCCAGAAAGTCATGCAAGTGTGGAACAAGCTTCCAGCAGAAGTGGTAAAAGCAGGTTCAATTGTAGCATTTGAGGGGTTTGGATAGGTACATGGATGGGAGGGGTTTGGAGGGATATGGTCCAGGTGCAGGTAGATGGGACTAGGCAGAAGATAAGGCCGGCATTATCTAGATGGATCAAAGTTCTGTAGTACTCCATGACTATCTGCAGCTAGAATAGAACCTCTGTTCTCAAATCAAATAGATGGATTTAGTGGAACCAAATTGGTTTTCTTGGTAGACTGTACCACGCTGTCAAAAACTAACATAACTTGCCACATTATACAAGAATATCAAACCAATGGAACAGAAGGATGGATGGTAGTATTTGTGATTTAGTAAAGGCAATGAGCAATGATCTACACATGTAATTTGTACTGAGGCTTCATACTTTGCCAGCTTTCTTACCAGTTTTGGCTTTCAGATCCATACTTCAATGACCTTGCAGGTCTACAAAATGGGATAAATGACTTCTACAGTTATATTGCAGAACTTTGACCAGTTCCAAGGGGAAGCAGAAACAAAAAACTGTTTTGATCTCCCGTACAAGGTATGTCTGGTATTCACAAAAACTTTCCCCAGTATTGCAGATCAACAACAGTATCTAGTGCATGTCAATCACTTAGAAGCCTTATTCAAAAAGACATTCTCAGTTACTCCAAAGTGATGACGACCAAGGGTACGGGTTAAAATCTAATATATATGCTACTACAGTAGAACCGCAATATCCCCTCACAATTATTCTGTTTCAGGATCACTGAACTCGGCCATGTTCTTCCGAAGCAGTTCCTCAAGATTCAGGATGATTTACTTCCATTCTGATTTGTGGATTCTGAGATGACTAAGGCAGCCAATGAGATCTGCAGTCTCCTAAAGATGGGGTAGTCGTGACACACTTCACAGGTTGGTAGCCTGTGAGCCGGTCCACTACCACTCACACAGGGCTCCCAAAGCATGGCCTTGAGATTCTTGACACCATCTTGCATGATCTTTCCCCACATTGAGCAGTCATGGGTCAGAAATTTGCAGAAGTCATTGGGGCCATTTCATTTTTGAGGGGGTTTTGAGCACATCCTTGAATCTTTCCCTCTGTCCATCAGATAATCTCTTCTCATCACAGAGCTCAGAATAGAGTGCCTGTTTCAGGAGTCTATGGCTGTCAAGCAAATGACATGGACTGCCCATGCCAGTGCAATTAGAGCCTCAATACTGGGGAAAGTGGCCTGAAGAGAATATTCGCATTGATTCACTTATCCTTCCAATCGGGAGGATTTTGAGGAGATTGTATTGATGGTATTTTTTCCAGTGCCTTGCGAGGCCTGCTGTAGATGGTAGAGGCCTCAAAAGCATTAGGGAGAGCAGAGGTCACTGCTGCCCAATAGACCAATACTCTAGCTGTAATGCTGCATCTCCAACTGGAACAAAATTTCCCCCACAGGGAATAGAGCGATCTTCAGAACTAATTAGAAGCTGTTCAACCTGCAGCAAATTCACTCCAGATCCAAGGTTACCTGAGCCTCTGTAGTTGAGCTGCAATATGCAGATAATGTTTGCATACTGCCATCCACTGACAACCATTTCACCAAATTATGAAAGGATGGACCTTGCTGCACCACGCTGTCCTTCGACAGTAAAAGTTGATGGCAGGACCCTGGAAAACATGGACCACTTCCCAAATCTTGGGAACCACTGCTCACCGATAGAGAACATTGACAATGAAATTTACCATGACCTTCAATGTGTCAGCATAGCATTTGGTTGATTGAGGAAAACTGTACTGAAGACCAAGACCTCTTTGCAATGTGTCTTAAATTAAATACTCAATTTGAGATGTAATACTTTCTTGGTGAGCCTCGTTTCCAATCTGCATTTTCCATAATGGTCAAAAACACCAATGCCATTTAAAACTAAACCCACTTGAAGATTTCACAAAACCTTTGTAAACCTTTGTACATTTTTAACATAAAGCCTTTGAAAAAGATTGAATTCTCTTCCCAAAATACACAAGGAAGAAAATCTAGAGAACAGTTTGCAATGCAAGCTCAGATCAGATACAATTGGATTTATAAAACTACAGCTGCTCAGCATCATTGCAATTATATTGAAGAACATTTCCTGCTTCTCATTACTCTAGAGTTTTGGCACATAACAAACATAACACATGGCCTTTACTGAACTCAACCTTTCAGCTCAGTTGATCTACACCAATTCAAACAGACCAAATAAAAAATCAAACTCTTGGCACTATGCTGTATGACTGAAACTTGTGCATAAAATGTACTGATTATGCAGTTCAAAAGCAATTAACCACAAGGCTGTATAGAATTTAAATGCATCAGAAATGAGATCAAACTTAAATTAAAAACTTGACGAGTGATTCTCATGTGCCCATGATGGTATTCCATTCAGTCTATTCCACTGAAAACATTATAACATGCAAGATTTATCGTGCCCTTTCCACTTGCACTTCATAAATTATAAGCCAAGTATGTTTTTTACTTTACCTAATCTCTTAAGCATTTTGCCAAACTCAATGGTTCAGATGGTGACAGACATGAAAGTATTAGGTTTAGTCCTTACCCTTGGGGAGTTCACCTCGAATGAAAGCACAATTGGATAACACTAAGTATAGCATTCTTACACTCTGGAATGGGCCAAGTTAGGGTGGGGGCAGGGAAGGAAAGAAGCCAGAAGTTTACATGTGACCAAAATTTGTGGTTGGCTATGATCTGAAAAGGCACACTCTTGCAAGCATCATCTTTCACAAAGGGTAAAAAAGGGAGCAATAATTATACCAAAATCCTTCAAATCAAAATTTGAAGCCAAATCTGTATAGGGATAAAAGCATGAACAGAAACTTCCTTGTCAGAATCTGTGGAGGTCACATGACCATAGATTCAACACTTCTGTTGCTTTTAAAGCATTCATGTTCTATCCATAATCTTTTGGAAATGGCAACAGTTTTCTTGTTACTCAAGCCTGGCACAAATGGAGGGAGGGGGGAGAGAGGGGGGGACAAAAGTTAATATTTTCCAATGGCATGTAATATCATTCAGCTGCAAAAATCACCATCTGCAAATGCATGAAAAGTTATGATAAATAATGCACTTAAAACCTCATTTCTTGGTACCTTACGACAAACCCTTTGTGAATCTGAATTTGGCAAGATTTGAAGTTAAGAAAATTAGCCCATTCATGGAAAAACTACTTAATTTTTGATTGGTTTATAGGAGTGTAAAGGGATTGAAGTTTGATGGAAAAAAAAATTCACACACGTTCCAAAATAAAAAGGTATCGGTGCATTGTGTATATGCTCTGACTTTCCAAAAATGTCATGATGGCTAATAGATTCTAGCTTTATGTAGTGGATTGCAACTTGTAATACAAAAAATTTGATATAGTCTACAAAAAATTAAATGCAAACCAAACAGTACCTTTCATAGCCTGTGCATTGCAAAGCTTTTTAAACAGAAATTACATACTTTTGAAATATAGTCACCATCATTATAGAGGGAAAAATAATAGGATTTAATTTGCAAAAGAACCCACAAACGACAATGAAATTATGACCAAATCTGCTTTTTACAGTGTTGCTCCAGGGTAAAATACCAGAAATCCCATGCATGTTGAATCGAGTCATGGAATCTTTTATATGGTACAAATTGAGCCTGATGTCGAATCCCAATACAGCATCTTTAAGATTGATTACTTTGGTAATACTTTAAAAACTGTGCAACTTTTGAGAGAGGAACTTTAACTCATGGCTCTGAGACCCTGAAGGAAGAGTGTTACCACGGAGCCAAAGCCAAGAGAACCTGCTTCAGTTCTACAGTTCAACTGCAGATATTTTCTTTTGTCTATTCACATGCAAAATATTAAAAAACACAATAAGGGGCAATATACAGAGCAAGACAAGTACCAGAATGAGTCATTTAAAATTAAACTAGAGAATAGAAAACAGGAATTTTGGTTTTAGAATTTGAGGCAAAGTACAAAACCAAATAAATACTAAACCTTTATAAAATCATTGATAAAGTCTTACAATTTTTAGTGATTCTGGGCACCACACCTAACAAGGGTGTCAAGGCCTCAGAATCCCATTTAACATTCATTGGAATGATGCTAGGAATGAGCTTCAGTTGTGTGCCACATCGAGGAATTGAAATTGATTTTGGTAGTCAGAAAGGAAAGATTTAATAGGTCTTGAAAATTATGTGGGTTACCTACTGGCATAAGTCATTAACCAAAAGGGATAGATTTCAACTACAGAACTAGAAGGTATTTGAAAATTATCAAGTTATAATCTGGAATGCACTTGTTGGGAAGGATAGCAGAACCACCAGTAGCAATTTGAGGGGAAAACAAAACGGATGTAGACTCGAATGGGAAATTTTTGTAGACAGATAATAAAAGATCAGAACAAATTTCAAATAATCTGGCAAGGAACCAAAAATAAAATATCCTTCCCTGGTGCAGGATTTTGATTCTAACAGTGTGGAAATCAC
>JAUZTB010000072.1:25167084-25179902 GCA_034780895.1 Rhynchobatus australiae
AATTACAAGATCAAAGCTAAAGTGAACATATGTTCTTCTACTTCAAGATATTAAAAACAAACTCAAAATGAAATTATTACCTACAGATTCTGAGCTTATTAGTAGAATTTTTCATAAAAGGATAAAATTCTCCAGTTAATTATACTGCAAAATCATTTGTGTTGAAGTATTATTCTGGTGAGGAAAAAAAGCCTTGTTTTCAAAAAAGCCTTGTTTGCAAAAAAAAAATCAATAAAGCTACCCCAAAATCATGCCAGATTGCTTCTCTGGCATATGGTTATGACAAAACCCAAAGATTTATCTTGTTTACAAAATTGAAAGTAGTTGCTCATTCCTAAATTTGCAACGTCTGCAAGGATCTGCACAATTATGCCACTTCTATGCAATACAATGCAAGTAGATCAGTCTGTTTGCAAGCTGGCTTCTCAGGAATCAGACCACCAGTTTTTCCACTGCTTCCAAACTATTCTAAAGAGTTCAGAAATAAGCACCTCTGTACATCTTCCAACATACATGCTTAATTTTCTACAATCAAACTTAATCCACTATTCCATTCCTCAGAAATCCAGATTGTTCGGCATTTGGTTCACTGGATTCCAATTCCCACAATCCTGCGGGGTCCCGCTTCCTGCACTCCTTTCAAACTAAAAAGTGTGAACTGTTTGTGGTAAGTACATCCAAAAAGGTCCAGAAAATCTGCTGGTCTGGCACTAAAGTCTACAACTGCTGGATCACTGGCATTTTACTGTACTCCCTTCAATACAGCACTTGCACAACCCAAGGGATAGATGTCACCATTCAACAGCTAAATCCCAACCCAGCTCTATGATGGTTTTGAATGGCTGAGCAAGCATGACTAATCTTTTGGCTCAATAGCACTCTCCAGCACTAACCCTACTTTCTTCAATTCCCTTAACATGAAAAAAATGTATTCAATACATCCAACAACTGTTTTCATGCTCCTTCTGGATAGGGAATTCCAAGGATTCACTACCAGCAGTGTGATGAAATTTCTTCTCATCTCTTTCCTTAACAGTCAGCCCCTTATTCTGAGTCCGTAACATCTGACCAAAGGAAAAATCAACTTAGCATCTAGCCTGTCAAACCTAGTTAAAACTTTTCATGTTTCAATTAGATCATCTGTTATTCTTCAAGCTCAAGAGAGTGCAAGCCTATACTGCTTAATCTCTTCTAATACAAGAAATATAATATCCAAGGAATCAAGCTGGGGAATGTTCAGTGCACTCTGTCTATTGCAAGTATATCCTTAGAGGGATCAGACCTGTACACAATATTCCAGGTGGAGTCTCACCAGGACCCTATATAATTGCAGCAAGATATCCCCATTCTTATTCAATGCCTCCCACAAGGCCAACATATCGTTTGCTGTACTTGCATCAATTTCAAGTGACCAATGCTGTTTGAATCACATCACACTTTTCCATAACTCACAGACATACTCGTTTACTTTGTCTGTCTGTATGTCCTTGAAGTCCTCTGCATCCTCTTCAACTTCACTTGGCATCCCTTCATCAAATTTGGGATTATTAAATTCAACCAAATCATTGATATATATGGCAAACAGCTGGGGCCCCCAAATGGATCCCTGCAATGCCCAGTTAGTCAATCTTCCAACCTGAAAATTACCCTCAATTCCATGTGTTCTAATTTTAAGAATCCCATTTGTGGTACCTATATCTAAATACATATCTGCTAGTTCTGCCTTTAGAATTAGAGAAGTTGTCATGTCAAGAAATGCAAAGCCTGGGATTTGTATTAGGGTCTAGTTTCTAGTTTACATTGATTTGAATTCAGAACCTTAAATGTTTAAAATTTGTGCAAGGGGCATTAAATATTTAATTTATTTGACTATGAAATCTAAGTACTTCTCAAAGCATGCACTACTATTGAAAGCTTTTCTCGAATGTATGAATTGCAACGGATGGGCACACACATTCCCACGAACCACAAAGTGTTTTTGGATGAATGTTTAAATTTGGCCAGGACAGCAAATGTTTTCTAGCGTTCTGACTTTTGCCACACACCACTTCACAGCACTGGTGGTCGAATCTTCAGCTCATGTTCAAAGCTTTCCACTTATTTCCTTTAACTGCCTTCTCGATATTCAACTTTGTTCAAGGCTACAGTTAGCCTTTTCTTCCTAAGTGCTATTCTCCATATGTTGTAACTTGTATCATGATACTAATGTAAATTTTTTAGTTCCAGTGGCAACAGCAAAATTGCTGCAATCAAATTTCATCAATTGCAAACAATTTAACCTTGGGCAACCAAACCTAGACGTCAGAATCTTCCTTAATTGTATTTGTTTACCAGCAAGTCACAAAATAGCCCAGCTGACATTTGTGTCAATCATGATGGCTCTCATTGCTTGGCATTTTTAACTTGGATGCAGGTAACAGAATACATGATAAAACTTGCATAATTATAGGAACAAATTGCAAGTTTCTTTGGAGATATGCCAAGGAAATTCATTCCACTTATGGATTAACTGACAGTGTGTTTTGACTGTTTCTGCTCATGCAAGCCAAGAGTTTTTCCTTCTACCCAAACAGCCTTTAAACAAGATTGTTAAGATGGTAGTTTTTAAAAGAGTGATATTCATCAGTTTGATTTAATATGGGCTTTCAGGTGACTTGCTGGTAAACAAATGCAATAGAGTAAGATTCTGACATCCAGGTTTGGTTGCATAAGATATTATGCAACAAGATATTAACAGGACAAATGGGTACTTCTAATAGTTAAAACAGAGACGTTGATGCAAAGTAACCAAGGCTGGAATTGATCAATTCTGGATACACTTCTTTCAGAAGAAATAAGCAAAACAGAAAATCACACAGGATAGTCCCAATATTAATAAATGAGTTAAAGGAAGAGAAAAGATCTTGGGTCAGAACATTTAGTAGAATCGGTTTGGGTGGCATTAAGAAATAACAAGGGACAAACCCGCCCCCCACCCCCCAAACGAGGACTGATAACATAGGACATAGAACAAATCCAGAAATTAGAAGTATATGTTACTAAAGTATTGAAATAGTCATAAGGGATTTTAAATTTACAAAAAGACTGGGCAAATCAAATAAGCAGTGGTGTGGAGGACAAACTAACAATGTGCATAAGAGATGATTTTGGAGATCAACGTGATGAGGAACCAGCAAGGTAGCTGGCTATATTAGATATTCTATTGTGTATTAAGTATTAATAGGTCATTTAGGGGGCTTTAGGGAACAGTGATCACAACCTGACAAAATATTACATTAAAATTCAGTTCAAACTGAATCATTACCCCAAATCTTAATACAGTATCAAAGTGGCAATGGTAGATTATGAAATGACAAGCAAAGACTAATACTTAAAGCATTAAAAAGGTATAGAAATTACTTGTAAACAAATGTATTAAGGCATAAAAACTTAATAGGAACATAGTGTAGCCATGGCTAGCATGGAATTATTAGTTCGAGGGAAGAGGCATATAATATTGCTAAAAAAAAGCAAGCCTGGGAAAATTTTCTGAACTTAGCAAAAGAGTAACAAAGCATTAATAAAAGTACAATACAAGAATAGTTTACAAAAAAAACAAACTGCAGAACATTCTAATTTGCATAAAAAGGGAAAAAGATTAGCTAGTTATCATGGGACCTATATAGACTGAGACAGGAGCAATTATGTTGAGTAAGAGTAAGAGAAGGAAGTATTAGAGAAAATACACTATTTTGTGATCATTTTTACAGAAAGCAATACTAGAAATATTGGGAAAATACAGATCTGCAGTGAATGAGTTCAAAGCCATGAGAATTGGTTTAAAAAAAAGAGAAATTAATGGTCCTGAATGTGATAAATCCCCAGGGCCTGATAACCTGCAACCTCAAGTTTGTAGGTGGTCACAAATGAGATGGAAGCTAACCTGATCCTCTACTAAAATGCGATAGTTTGCACAGATTGGAAGATAGCAAATGCAACTTCACTATTTAACAAAAGGAGGGAGAGAAAACGGGCAACTATAAACCAGTTAAATGCTGTAATGTGTTGTCAAGTTTTCCTACTACAGGTGACCCGTGTTACGGCTGTTCAGGTCACGGCAACTTCACTTTAAGGAATTCACAAATCACTACATGAAAAGTTGACACATGGAATAAAATTCACTCTTATAAAATTTGTGGGAAAAAAAAATACTAATTGCAAAAGAGACAACAAATTTTTAGTCACTCAGTGCTGCGGGACAAGAAGATTTGGATTTGAAGTCACATTGACTGGGTTGGCAGTCACAGGAGAGTCCCTCCTCTGTCACACCCTCTCCAGTCCAAGAACATGTGAACAGACTTCTCAGAGGTCAGCGCTACCCCGCTCTTCAACTGGAAGGCATTTCTCTGACACACTGCATTGAGCAGCCACAGCCAACTCTCACACCAGGTCCTTAAAATAAATCCTCGGCCTTTACTCCACCTCCACCAAGTCACTGCACGTTAACCCATTACCCCACTGAACTCCTTCCACGTCACTTTTCTCCCATGAACACTGATCCTCAAATCTCATTCCTTACCTCGATTATAGCCACTTCCTAAACCCTTTCATAATCCATGAGTCTTGCACATCAGACAAAATGCCTTGCAAGACTGGGGAGGGTATGGCAAAGGGGGAGGGGGGGAGACTTGGCTGTAACTGCTAACCCAATTGATGTCATGATGTCCTATCCAAATCTTATTGCCCCACAGTATCGAGTGTGTAGAGATTGGCAAAATTTATTTGTTTTGCATGAGCCTTATCCACTGAGTCTAATGTTGGCATCAGCTATTAAATAATTGTCATTATTAATCATTGTCATTAATAAATCATTTTGTCATCATCAATATAATGGCTTAATGAGATAAAAAGCATCCTCTCGGAACACATTCATAACATGGGATTCAATAGAAAAAGGGAGTAATTTGCAGGAAATCATGATACAGACTATTTTCTAGGAATGGAACCACTCTAAGGGGTTGCCTACACCATTAGTGGTAACCGAGAACTTGGAAAATAAAAACATTGGACAAAGTTAATTTGAATTTATAAAAGTGAAATCATGTTTGACAAAATGTGTTAATGTGGTGTACCTGGAGTCTGAAAGCTTTCAATAAGGCTGCATGCCATTATACTGCTAACTTGCAAGACACTAAACAATTAAAGTGCACAAGACTGGAAGTAATATACTGGCATGGACTGAAGATGAGTTTACAGACACAACGTCATGGATGTAGGCCATTTTCGGTTTAGGAGGCTGTGATCAATGCTGCGCTGGGTGCAGGCTATTGCTCTGGATGAAAGGATTAACTGTAATATCGAAATTTGCTAATGCAACATAACTGTGTGGCATAATGGGCTGCAAGGGAGAGGCTCGAGGAGATAATGAACACAACAATTAAAGTTCATCCTGTTTGGTATAAAAAGTGGAAAACTGGAGTATTTTTAAATGGCAAGACTAAAAGGCATTGGTATTTAGAAGGACCTGAAGGTTCTTGTACACGAACCACTGCAAGTTAACGTGCAAGAAATCAGCAAGACAAATAGTATGTTGATTATTATAAGAATATTTGCATTTGTAATTTTAATAAGACATCTTTGCACAAGTGCCTACTCTAGAATACTGTGTGTAAATCTGGTCTCCCTACCCAAGGAAGGGTAGATCTGTGTGAGTTCAGTGAAGGTTCACCAACTTCCATTCCAGGATTGGTGGATTGATCTACAAGGGAGAGATCAAATAGATTGGGTCTACGCACTCTAGAATTTAGAAGGAGGAAGACCAATTTAACTGACATGCAAAACTCCTTTTCGGGCTTGGCAGGATAGAAACAGGAATGACGTCTCCCCTGGATGGGTTGTCTAAAACCAGAAGTCAATCTCAAAATAAAGGGTCAGTCATTCAGAACTTTACCTGGGGAGTACTGAATCTTTGCAATCCTCTGCCCAAGGGGGCTATGGTGTTGCGGATGGATTGTCAAGTATATTTAAGGTAGAGATTGATAGATTTTTATGTTAAGAAAAATCAAGGGATATGGAGTCAATGAAGTGATCAGCCATGGTCTTACTGAATAGCAGAAAAGGCATTAGAGGCAAAATGGTTCACTGCTTACAAATACATAATATGAACTGACATTGCCAAGTCCTTCAGCTTTAATGGAGGTTTCTTGATATGCTGGATGATACTATTTCAAATAGTCCAATTTATTGATCAAATAAATGAGTTTTAAAAAGGTACCACAATTTTGAAGAAACTAAAACTGCACTTGAGGATATGAACAGTAAACTTTTGTCTTTGAAGAACTGGTCATAAGAATCAAGTGCCCATTCAAATGATTTTGCATGTTTACTGTTTCAGCACACGTGAAACAAAATATCTAACCTCGAATTCTATGAAAGATTTACCCTTTAAGTAACACAGTAGTCTGGACTTTCACTTCATTGTAGCACACGCGATATTGTTGTGCTCAAATTAGCTTTTGCAACTGAGATTATTGCTAGAGTTTTCTTATCATACATGAAAATTCATTTAATTCCTTTGGAAAGTTACAGCGTCTCAGCCAAAATAGCAGGGAATGCCTTGTATTCAAACCTTGCCAAGAGGATCTAACATCTGATCTGTAATACAATCCTTCAACAAAAAACAAGCTCATTGAATAAACATTCTTAGTTCACTTAGAAGTGTATGAATTCTGTGCACAAGTTCTAAAACTGCAAATTTAAGGATTATTCAAACAGAACCAACCATTTTGACACGTGAAGCAAGCTACCTCAATCACCTTTTTAAAACAGACCTAGTCTGTAATGGGCAAGGCAGACATTAACCAAAAAAAGACACACCCAGACATTCAATATTAATCTTACCATTTTCTACAAAGTCCTATTCTACTTTCCACAGATCAGCTATTCATAACACCTCCAGCTATAAATTTCCTAAACAGGTGGCTCAGTGCTTGAAATACTGACAGAGTTGTTACTGGATTGCACTCAGTATGAAAACTATTCAAGCTTCATTCCCACCCACCCCCATCCCCACAAATCCTCCATTCAAAATAATGGAATGGAGTTTGTAATTGGTTTCCAGACCTGCTAGTGCCACCTTAGAAGAGTGCCATCTGCTATATTTTTCTGACTTTTCAGGAACCACAAACTCTATTAATAAATAGAAACAAGAAGTGTTGGAAACGCTCAGGTCAAGCAACAATTGGGAAAAGAGAAACTGAGTTAATGTTTTAGGTTGCAGACCTTTCCGAACTTCAACCTCAAACATTAATCACTTCTCTTGCTGAGGGAAGGTGGGATAGGAAGAAGAGGAAATGAAGGGGGGAAATGTTGCCTGATCTGTTGAGAGCCTCCAGTATTGCTTGTTTCAGATTTTCAGCACCAGCAGTTTTGAGTTTCAATTAAAGTTGAACTTCAAGCTCCATTTGACTTAGGAATGGTGTATACTCTCATCTTAAATTTTATGGAGAGAGATAATTTTAAAATGGTAGACAGATATGCAAAGTTCATCCAATCCTCTTCTATTCAGAATGGCTTCTTGATTCTTTGAATGAAACCAATTATCAATTGTCCATGGGATATAGCTTACTTACAAAATTGCAGTCAATTTGCCTTCATCAAATACCAGTTAAGCAACTTGAGAAATCAGTTGAAGTCATAACATATTGCTTAGAAGGAAAATGTGAATAGATCCAGTCAAGTAAACTTCTTGAACAAAAATACTGGAATCTATTATATATTCAACTCAACAGACAAACTAGGGAGAGAGGGAAGAAAAATGAAATTAAAGGGAAGGAAGGTGGAGGGGGAAGAGAGTGCGTAATTGTAATTTTGGAATGCAGATTTTAAATATCTAATCAACTCCCAATTATCTAGGTAGTGGTTTATCACATTTTTTTTTAAATCAATCCTGCCATCCACCCATCCCACCAGTCCGATCATCATCCCTGCAAGCCACTCTCCCGGCCACAGTTCTGGGATGGGCTGCTGTTCTCCCAGCACAATTACACGGCCCTTGCTTAACAGTTGATCCACACAGAGAAGAAATTGGGATGCACAATGCCTTTTAACATGCAGTAATTTTATCTTTGCATTATGACACTTCTCTTCATTAACCTAATTGAAAGTCTTATCTACCTCTAGGCCGAGGGTTAATTGACTTTGGCGTTTCATTTTGTTGTATGACAAAAGTCGCAGAAATAAACCATTAAACCAAGGTCAGAAATATCAACACCTGTAAATTAGTTTCAACAACAGTACTTCACAGACTGAAATACCGTTATACATTGTGGTAGAAATAGGGAGCTAAGGACAGCTCCAAAGGAAACTGTGGGATAAGGAAGATAAGCTATTGCTGGAGATTCAGTAGCCACAGATGTATAGATAAGAATGGGACATAAGTAGGATGCAAGATGGGCAAGGAAAAACCAAACAAAATCAGGTTTGTATAAATTATCCTCATAAGGGGGTGCTATTCAACAAATTATCTAGAAAACCACAAGTTAAACAATACCTTTCCAATAATGAAACACCAATATTTGAGCTAGTCACCAAAACCACCATCAGATAATTGTTGCACATCTAACCACAAGAAATCTAGCTCCCCAGAAAGCATCTGCTGAAAAGGGAGTTGCTAAACACCATAGCTAAAATAAAATTCTCTTTCTGCTTGCCTAACCATATTCCTGTTTCTTCAGATGAATGACTGAATCATCTGCAAAGGCATTCCTTTTTTCTCAAACAGGTACTCCTAGAGTCCCTCGTGGATCTGTCCTTAGTTCTTTTTATTTCTTCCCCATCAACTACTGGGTGGCACGGTGGAGCAGCAAGCGGCTATTGAGGTTCGAGCCAGACCTCGAATACCTTCTGTGTGGAGTTTGCACATTTTCTTTGACTGCCTGGATTCTCTCCATAAGCTCTCGTTTCCTCTCATGTCCCAAGACCTGCAGGTTGGAAGGGCTAATTTGTCTCCAAAATGACCCTAGTTTATAGGTAAGTGGTAGAATCAGGGGGAAATTGGTTGGAATGTGGGGAGATCATAACGAGAAGAGCATAATTGGCTACTTGATAGTCAGCGCAAACCCTGTGGAATCGTTAAGGAGTGAGATAGGAGCAATCACACAAGATCAATGTATTCAGGCAGAGGAAACACTTATTAAATACAATATTTGAGTTCATTGAGAAGACAACTAGCAGGATAGATGAAGGCGAGCCAATGGATGTAGTGTGTTTGGAGTTCCAAAAGCATTCAAAGAGAGTGCATAACAGAGAGGATGAGAGGGGATTGATAGAGGTGTACATGACAAGAGGCTTAGATCGAGTGGACAGTCAAGAGACTTTTTCCCAGTGCGATAATGGCCAACACGAGTGGACATCATTTTAAGGTGAATGGAGGAAAAGTAAAAGGGGGATGTCAGAGGCAAGTTTTTTTTTAAATACACAGAGTGGTGAGTGCATGGAACAACACTGCCTGCAGAGGTTGTGGGGACAGATACATTAGGGGCATTTAAGAGACTCTTAGATAGACACATGAATGATAGAAAAAATAGGGGGCTATGTGGGAGGGAAGGGTTAGATGGATATTAGAGCAGGATGAAATGTCAGCACAACATTGTGGGCTGAAGGGCCTGTACTGTGCTGTAGTGTTCTAAATAAAACAGCAGAGCTCATGATTTGTGGATAATAATATTACAGATAGATGATTGATTAACTGAAAACAAAGGATAAACAGGTCATTTTCACATTAGAAAGCCATGATTAGCAGGATGCCTTGGGGTTCAGTACTCTGCAATCTATAGTAATGACTTTCGTCATATAAAAAAATTTCTATAAAAAATTGCTGACAAATAGAGGCAAGCATGAGAGTTGGGAATGTCTTAAATAGTGTTGAGAGCAGGCAATGAAAGAAAATGTATTCACAATGAAAGAAAGTTTATTCACAATGGCAGGAAGAGCAGAAAAGGAGATTCGTGATATGTTAATGAAACACGATACTAAGATCTGCATGTCCTTGTACAAAGTTAGCGTGCAGATGCAGCAAATCATTATGGTAAATGCAATATTAGTGTTTATTACAACCAAGGTGAAGCACAGCAGCAAATCTTGCTACAGTTGTACAGTGCTTTGGCGAAAAGTTTTGCCTACTATCTTAAGTTTTCTCATATCAGAAAGCATATTCTCAGAGATAGACCAATGAAGATTTAAAAGATTGATTCTTAGGTATGGCAGGGCTGCCTTCTGAGCAAATGTGACACAGTGGGTTTATACTCTGAAGAATGAGCGCTGACCTCGGTAAACAATTTTCAGAAGAGGTCGGGGAGTATTGGGATTGATGCTGTGCAATATTTCCACTGATTGGAGAGTCTATAACAGGGATATACTGTATTCTGTAAAGGGAAGACCACAAGACTGAAACAAGGAAGAATCTCCTCCCTCCTAAGGTTGAAAATCTTTAGAATGCTCTATTCTAGAGAACTACACAGATGAGACGTGTATCGAAGGTGCAGTCTGCAAGATTTTTGTACTTCAGGTGAACCACAGCTTACAGGGATCAGCTAAGAAAATGGAGTCGAGCCCAACAATTAGATTGATCATTATATAGAACAGGTTCAAGCAATGCATGACCCATTCTTGCTCCTATTTCCAATATGGTTCTGTTTAGTGTGCAATAGTGGCCATGCAAATCCAACAAAAATAATGCAGAGAGCAGCACAAGCCACAGTATGACTTTTTTTTCCCCAAACCTTTCAGAATTCTTTGGCTCTGTTAACCAAGAATTATGAGCCATCAAGTTTGGCTGTATTCTGAAATTGATTACCATTGCACACCTACTAAACAATGACATGCCATGATTCCAACAAGTCCATCACAACCTTACTTCCAATGTGGACTGGGGCAAACAAGACTCCCACCCCCCACCATATTGTAAGCATGAATATAACTGGGATAAATCAGTTTTTAACCAAGAACACTCCATTCTCAGGTCATCAATTTATATGATGCAGGAGTAAAAGCTTTGAGACCGAGTTCCAAATCATTGTTGACTACTTCATTAAAGCTCCTTAATATAGGCTTTGCACTAAACAACAAACTGTGATCCTCTACCTATCAATCTGCACCCAGTAAACACTGCCACCCAATGAACAAGAGGCATGACACTAGCCCAGAAAAAATGCGTCATTTACCTCATCTCAAAAGCTACCTTTCAGCTGCCCCCAATGCACCAGCATAGCTTTTGACTGACTTGAGGAAAGCGCGTTCAAAGACCAAGCAGCAGTGATCCTCACCCTACTGTTCATTTCAGAGATGTGGATAACCCATAACAAAGCTCTGTAGAAGAACCAATGTTTCCACAAAATTATCCAAAACTACCAGTGTCAGTTTCCCCTCCTAGGATAAAACCTTAGCATTCAGACCATAATCATGCTCGACAGGGACAGTCGTGGAGCATTTAGCGTGATACTATTATGGCGCCAGAGACCCAGGTTCAATTCTAGCTGCTGTTTGTAAGGAGTTTGTACGTTCTCCGAATCTGCAAGGGTGTCCTCTGGGTGCTCCAGTTTCCTCCCACATTCCAAAGACGTACAGGTTAGGAACTTGTGGACATGCTATGTTGGCGCTGCAAGTGTGGCAACACTTGCGGGCTGCCCCCAGAACACACTACACAAAGATGCATTTCACTGTATGTTTCAATGTACATGTGACTAATAAAGATATCTCATCTCTTATCAACCAGTTCTGGTTGGCAGACTGCATTGGCAAACCTGACACTAGACTTCCAAAGCATGCACTCTGCTGCAAGCCTTGGTACAGCAATAATTTCCAGAAGGCCTGATGGGAAGTGCCAAAGATATTCTCAAAACATCCTTCTTAAAAAAAAATTCACATCAATTAACCAATCTCTGGTCCCCACCAGATCAAAATGGAGCACGATGATCTTGGAAGGGAATGAGCATCTTAAATCTCACACGGGGGGAGGCATTGAATTCTCTAATGTACATCAGAAACAACACATCCACCTGTTGTGTCAAGCACCACCTTTTCCACTTCTGGCAGAGTCCACTGATCCCACATGGGACTGCTCAGCCACCTCAGAACTCTAAAGAGTTGATTTGAATAAAGTCATCCTCAATTGAGGGTCTACCCAAAATGTGCTGTCTTCAGTTGTCTAGGTCTTCTGCAATTCCCTCACGAAAGCTCACACGCTTTCCTTATGATGCTGCTTAAAATCTACTCTTCTAACAAACCATTTGTCCTAATATTTACTTGAATGGCTTTTGTTAAGTTTAGTCTGATAACAGAGAAATAACAACTCAAGATACAATAACAACTTTTAAAAGACAGTTGGACAGGTACATGACGAGGAAAGATTTAGAGGGATATGGGACAAGCTTGGATGGCCGTCTTGGTCAGCATGGATCAGTTGGGCCAAAGGCCCCATTCCCTTGTTGTATGACTATGACTCTAAGTGCCTTGGGGCATCTTGTATTAAATGTATTATATGAATAAGTGCAAGTTATTACATAAAATTCACAGGACATATTAAAAAAATTGATGACAGTATTACTCATGCTTTAAAGAAACAAAGGACCACAGATGCTGGAATATCTACATGAAAAACACCATGATGCTGGAGGAACTCAGCAGGCTGCCAAGCAGCATCTTTGGAGAAAAGCAGGCGGTCAACATTTCAGGTCAGGACCCTTCTTTACATCTCATTACATTTACCCTCCCATTATTACCCCTCTCCCACTCCCCAGTTGTTCGAATTCCCATTGACCACGATTACATTCCATCTGCCA
>JAUZTB010000072.1:25293361-25308032 GCA_034780895.1 Rhynchobatus australiae
CACACTTAAGTTCCTTTAAGATACATTTGATAATCAGGTGATGTAATGCAAAAGAATGTCAGGCATATTTAAATTTTGGTAAAAAGTCTGTAAAGTGACTTATGAGACAGGGATTTAGATTTCACTTAGAATTCTTACATAATTAAGAATAGTAAAATGGGCTCCTAAAAGTTTGTTTTGCTTAAATTTCTACACTAATATGACTGCATCTTAATCGTGTATTAAAAAAACCACACCAATCTCTTTTCTGACCAATCAGAAGCCTGATTTATTTCAGGGAAGTTGTATCAAGAGGTTGTGGTTAACTATTTTTTTTTGTTTTTTTCACTGAATTATATCCCAAATGTGGCTCAAGTAATTAATTCCAGCAACCATGTGCTGGTAGAATTAACATGAAAGTACAGTAGGCTTGAGAAGCTTGATACACTATGGGGCTGCTTTGATTGTCATCACTTTGCTCATTGATTACTCTAATACTTGGAAATTTATTTGCTGATTTCACGGATTTTTGTTTAAAACTCTGCATTGTGGACATGGATTTTCAATGGCAGTAGAATTATTCTTATGTCATGAGCAGAAAGAATTTATGGAAGAGGTTACATTTGGAATTTCAGAATCAAAAAGCTAGAGTATCCTCTTTTCCTACTCTCATACCCTTTCAGTAGGGTCAACAGACTAAGGACGATTTGGCTAAATTTTTCTGATCATTGGTACTATAGAAGATTGTCCTTATCATGAAAATTATTTGGAAACTGTGGAACCTGTTGGCTGAGTACATTTGATTCAACCAGGAGTATAATACTGTAATAGCTGTGAACACCATCACCTTGAGTTTCTGACAATGCTGTGTGATCTATGTCACATTAGCCAGATAGCAGCTCACCGTCACATTGAGAGGATTTTGATTGACTGTCGGTGAAGATTTTGACAATATTGCTAATATGGTGAGATAAAAAATGTTAATGAAAAATTCTTTTGTGACCTTCTCAAAAAATTTTGGAAATAAGTAGCACATTGAATCAGAGGTAATCTTATGACACCCATATGGAGAACTATGTTTAATTTGAGGCATGGTATCTCGAGAAGGATAATTGTCCTTGGAAATTGTTCTGCACGGTCTCATTAACATAGAACTGCATCTTATAGGGTTAACTTGTGTGAGGTTGAGAAGTTTGGCAGCATTCCTTTGAGTATCAAAGTGATTTAATTAGATAAATGATTTGATTAGCTGGATAATCCAACTGAGGTATTTAAAATGTTAAAAAGGATTTGATAGAGTTGGTACAGGAAAGCAATTTCCTCTGTCAGGGGAATCCAGAACAAGGAGTGCAGTTTTAACATTAATGCTAGGCTATTCAATGGTGAAATCTGAAAAAAAAAGGTGTCTCATAAAAACATTGGTAATGTAATCTAGAACTTTCCACTTCATTATCATATAGATTTTAAGTCACATGAAATTTACGGGACTAGGGTTGGGAATCTTTTTCTTTGATAAGGTTTATGGATCAAAAGCAATTAAATATAATTAAGAAGCAGATCAGTCTGGTGTTGGTATTGGTATCAGTTTATTATTGTTACTTGTACCGAGGTACAGTGAAAAGCTTGCAAACCAGTCGTACAGGTCAGTTCATTACACAGTGCAGTCACATTGAGTTAGTACAGAGTGTATTGATGTAGTACAGGTAAAAATAATAACAGTACAGAGTAAAGTGTCACATCTACAGAGAAAGTGCAGTGCAATAAGGTGCAAGGTCACAACAAGGCAGATCGTGAGGTCATAGTCCATCTCATTGTATAAAGGAACCGTTCAATAGTCTTTATGAAGTAATTGCTCAATTGGTCAGTTTCCTTGAAGCCCTTCATAATCCCCTAGAACCAACATCACCATTAATCTGTACAAAATCTAGTTATTCAGATTGAAATTCTGAAAATGTCCAGAAATTTACTTTACTGATGTGTTTCATTTTACCACGTTTTCTTCCAGTACTATGAATGCATCCTACAGGTCTTCCCACCCTCTGCCTGCAAATACCTGTTGTAGATTTATTATTACTCCCCAACACGTTGCCCCCCTTAACTATTTCCATTAAAATCCATTTACACAGGACAATGTACATCCAGCGACCTGTCTTGCAGATGATTACTCTTAATCAATTACTTTACTGGCTGAATATTATTATGAAATTTAACACTTCTAAGATTATAGATATGCTTCAATTGAGTTCACAAATAACGTAAACAGCTAAGATTCCAGATTATTGAGCAATGTTAGTAATCATGTTATCCCAGAAAGAGATATCTTCCATTTATCACCACTGACCCTCCTGGTAATCTGTCAGGATTTTGTCACCTGTTTCACATGTTTTAATGCTCTCTGCAAGTTTAACTTTGGCAAAAATGTTTAGGATATCCAAACAAATAAGATCTAATGAATCAGTCTTTAGAACTAGTACACCAACATTATAATAAGCTGAGATGTGACCATTTTAAAAGCAATCTGAGTGCAATCTACTACATCTGTACTCATCCAATGTATATTCTAGAAATAAATTCATCAGCCAAAATATTAAATTACCACAAAAGCTTACCTGTTTGTCTTTTACAATAATACTTGGCATCTCAATAGAATGCTCCTAATCCACTGTTCTACATTTGCCAAATATCCAAAGGACTGTATCTTCTTCCTCTTCCCCTACAATTGTAATATTATTATTCTTGTAGCCAGTGACTCACTCTACTGTGAAATTTTGCAGTTCTCCAATCCCTATTAATGGCTCACATGAATTCACATACCCACACTAAAACCTACAAACCCATTACTGCTGAACTATCTTTTAAATGATGCCAGAGTTCTCACCTTCACTGTATCAGAAAACTAAAAGTATTGTGTGGTACATTTCTTGTTATGACTCTAAAAATTTTATAAACCTGGAGTAACTTTTCCAATAGTTACTTGTAACTGTTTAATTGTTAGTAGTGTTTCAGGAACGGTTCCATCTCCTTGGTTTCTGCCTCTGCCATTAAGTCACTTTCAGCCAAAAGCTCCATGGAATTTCAATCCTTTCTCATAATTCAGGCTCTAAATTGAATGGTTCTTTCCTACATAGCCTGCCATGTGTGAATGTCTTCCTTTGTTAGTGAGCAACCAGAACAGGAAATGAACTGCTCGTTCTGGTTAGAGCACTTAACAGTTTGGCCACATCTTTCTATGGACTGGAATTTCACTGTACCAGCTCTGAGGTTCAATATTCCATTAGCTTTGTTGACTCCAGTTTTGCACTGGTTAGTCATCAAGTCTGTTAAATTTTCTGGATTTCTTTGAGCTTCAATACCCTGTGCAATGCTTTAAACATGCATGCATTAAATTTCATCAATTCCTTTCCTACGCTCTGCTTGCTCATTTTGTGATTTCAAAGTTGTAGCCTTAAATTTTGGTGTTCTAAGTTTGTTTTTGTTTTCTATAGGTACCTGTCTTCTACAGTCATCGTTTACAACAGGGGAAGTGAGAAACAAAATTCTGCACACTGTATTTCATCATGGCATCTGTTTACAGACAAGCACAGATGCATAGTGAAAGATGGACCTGGTAACACATTTACCTTCAATACTTTTAACCCTAGCTATTTTAGATGGGCTTATTCATAGGACTATTAGTATAATTTCAGAAAGTAGGCTAAGTTGTAGAAGTTAAATTTGTATATAATTTCAGCACTTAGAAACCAAATGCAATTAGTAACTATATGTATTATGCAAGAATCAAATGTGAAAGTCAAACCCATTTGTATCCACCTCTTAATCAACAAATAATAAGACATCAGCTACAACAAACAATCTGCTGGAGGAACTCAGTGGGTCGAGCAGCATCTGCATCAATTCCCTTCCCTCTCTCTCACAGCTCGACCAGCTAAGTTCCTCCAGCAGATTGTTTGTTGCTCCAGATTCCAGCATCTGCAGTCTCTTGTGTCTCTCCAGACATCAGCCTACTGGGAAGCAAAATATCAAATAGAGTATAGAATACATTCAAGAGAAAAGCACAGAACCTGCTGAGCTTCAAACACTAGACATCTGAATCTGAGCACAGAACAACTTCCGGCTTCACTCTGCTTTAAGGGGATGATTTCATTGGTCAACTGTCAACATAAATAAGACCTCAGCTGGTGGAATCAGTGGCCAAGCCAGTAGCATGTGTGTGTTTGAAATGATCCAAGACATTTTCTGGTCATCTCTCATCCTCCGCTCAGATTTCATTTTGCAACTATATTAACATCGATCCCACTCTCAGCACAAACTGCACTAATGGCTGAAATAAGATTATGATTTTTTCTTAATGCTGTAACACAATGTTAAAAGCAGCAAGATCTCTGATAACTCCTTCACTATCCAGTTACAATCTGAAGAACAGACTTTATAGGCAAAATTACAATTACTTATGAGTAAGTATATTTTGCTAAAATGCTGTCTAGAAAATGTAACCATGCCACCTTAATGGAAATCGAGGTCAGGACGAAAGCATTTTAAATTGCCAGTTTTACAGTTTAAATCATTGACCATTTTTATTCATTTCAGCAGAGAAGGGATCTTAGCTTAGAAAATCAAGAAGTAGAATCAATTTGTGTGGGGCTGATAAACAGCAAGCAGAAATAAACATTGGTGAGCATTGTCCAAAGCTCCCCAAACAGAGATGATAATGTAGGCCACAGTATAAACCAGGAAATTAGAGGTGCATTTAACAAGAGTAATCCAATAATCATGGAGGACCTTTATCTGTATAGACTAAGCAAACTAAATCAGCAACGATAGTGCAAAAGACAGTGAATAAGAGATAGTTTTACATATAAGTAAGTTGAAGAACTAACTAGGGAAGGGGGGTACTTTAGAACCAGCATTGTGCAATGAGAAAAGGTTAATTAATAATTTGGTAATTAAGGGGCCTTTAGGAAAGAGTGATCATAACAAGACAGAATTTTAAATGAAGATTGAAAATGAATTTGTTCAATCTGAAACCATGATCTAAAATCTAAGCAAAGATAATTATAAAGATGTGAGGCCTGAATTGGCCAAAGTAGACTGGGAAACTACATTGAAAGTACATTACAGTAAACTAAGGAATAACTAAAGACTTAAAGAATACATAATTCACAGCAAATATATACCGTATCCCCTTATAAGGCACAAAACCCCAACAGGTGAAGTGGTCTGATCATGGCCAACATGAGACATTAAAGGCATTATTAAACAGAAGGAAAAGGTTGATCATGTTGCCAAAAAGAACAGTGAGCCTGAGGAATGGGAAAACTTCAGAATTCACTAAAGGAGGCATTGACAAGGAAAAGGAATGTAGAAATCAAGAGTGATCTAATGAGAAACACAACAATACTGTAAAAGTTTCTAGTGATATACGAAAGATAAAAGATTAGCAAAGGTCAACACTGTATCTTACAGATAGAGACCGGAGCAATTACATTTGGGAATAAGGAAATGGGAGAGGAACTAAAGAAATATTTTATGGCTGTCTTCACAGAAGATACAGAAACCTCAGAAGCAACAGGTCTAGAATGAATGAGCAATTGAAATAAATTAACATTTAGCAAAAAAATAGAGTGATTAATGGGGCTGAAAATGATAAATTCCCAGGATCTGATGGCTTGCATTCCAAGATTTTAAAAGAGGTGGCTGGGGAGATGGTGACGCATTGCTTGCCACCTGGTGAGATGGCTTCAGGAACATTGTCTACAAGTCTGATCTTCCTCCCTCAGGAAGGATGTACTTGCAATAGAGAGTGTGCAACTGACATTCACCAGCTTGATCCCTGAATGGACGACTGGTCTTATGAAGAGAGATTAAGCATACGAGGCCTTTACTCTCTTGAGTCTGAGTGAAAGGTAATCTTATTGAAACATACAAAATTCTTAAAGTGCTTGACAGGCTAGATGCGGGGATGATGTCCATAACCAGCTGTCACAGACTCAGATATAAAGGGTTGGCCATTCAGGACAGAGAACAGACAGAATTTCTTTATCCATTCTTTACTCTTTAATTTTTTTTAAACTAGAAAGAGTGACACATGAACTGTAGCACTCAACCCAACACTTGCATGGCACGAGTTGTTTCCTGAAGACTTCTGTAAACATCACCATACATTGAGTGCATTGGATAGACCAAAGGCTATGTGACCCGACAACATCCCCACTGTAGTTCTGAAGACTAGTGCTCCAGAACTAGCTATGCTTATAGTCAAGCTGTTCTGGTATGGTTATAATGGAGACTCAAGAGAGATTGCAGATGCTGGAATCCTGGAATGTGAATTTAATGCACAATCTTGCAGATGCTGAAAGCTGGGAATCAGTCCTGATGAAGGGTCTCAGCCCAAAATGTCGACTGCTCATTTCCCTCCATAGATGCTGCCTGACCTGAGTTCCTTCAGCATTTTGTGTGTGATGCTCCAGTATGGTTATAACACTGGTATCTCCCCAACAATGTGGATGCCCAGCTATGTACTATTCATAAAGAAGGACAAATTCAATCCATAAAATTGCGAGGTGAGACCACTTAGCCTCTCTGCTTCTCAGCTGGAAAACTCTGCCATGTTTACAAGCAACAGTAGGTTTTAGTACCTACTTTTTAAAAATCCATATCCATTTTAATCTATATTTTTGGTCTACCAGGATGTATTCTTATACTTACGTTCCTGACCACTGGAGCACTCAGGTGTTTGGCCAGTAGGCTACCTGCCTGGCTGTCCTTCCCAAACATCTTGTTGTTCCCCATCTCAACCTTTGTCTCAACAGAACAGATATAATTGACATTATTTTCCAACTTTATTTCACACCCATCTGTTGGCAACCACACCCATACCATCAGCCCATGAACAATTATTATAAAAATATTATAGTGTGCTGATTAAACAAATAGGTCAATATTTGTTGCACTCAGCTTTTACAAACACCATGTTAAATTGCTTTTGAGAAGATATCCAGAGTGGGGTTTTCAAAATTGCTATAATAATCAGAGAAAAGGCAAGAGTAAAAATAGAAGACCTTACCAAGAAGCATGAAAATTTTTATACCAGAGTATAAGACAGCTGGGGTGATATCCATTACTGGCACAAGGGAAGAATTCAAGCCTGGGGATCAATGTTGTCAGACAATGGAGATCCAGAACCAATTTTAACAGCTCCAAATGTTCCTTATGAGAATTCAGACACTGACAAGCAACAAGTATTCTGTGAAGTCAGTGACACATCCCACACACTTACTTGAGCTCACAATTTGTTGGGTAATTCCACCTTGCAGGCTGTGCAGCACAGTAGAATCTTAACAGCATTTCTAACTTTCATTAATTTTATGCACAATCCTGCATTTTAGAATTGTGACTTTAAACACCTGGCGCTTGAAAGACTAGACAACCAGACTCAAGAACAGTTTCTCCTCCACTGTTACCAGACTTCTGAACCGATCACCTCTTTCACATCCCCTTACTGGGGTGCTGCCACATGCTCAAGACTTTTAATTTTACCTCTCTTGGTTATTCTGGTATTATTATTTTAGAATTTCCTTTTGCACTACTTCAGATTGCACTACCATCCTCCACACCATTCTACTGTTTTGTGCTCGTTGCTGTATTTATTGTTGTATTTATTATTACCATGTATACTCTTTACTCTGTGAGCTTCATGTGAGCAAGGAATTTAATTGCACCCTAGTGTAAATGACAATAAACTAATCTAAATCTGTTTCATTTCCAGCTGTACATACACACATTTCAGTGGAGAAAAATGCAGAACAAACACTATCTGATAAATACAATCGAGCAACCTTATTCACTTGCTCCTTTTTTGAGTCAGAATGCAAAGTGCAAGGTACTGCTGAAACTGTGTTATAAAAGATTTGTAAACTGATCTCTACTAAAACAAAAGGGCTTTCACTTTTAATATAAAGGCACCTCAAGGTGTGAACTAGAACACCTGTATCAAAAAAAAGTAAGCCATGGAAGGAGAGACCTGAGTAAAAGGAAGATCAAAGAAATGAGTTTTGAAGGTTTTTTTGGCAAGGAATAGAGAAAATAGTACAGCACAGGAAAAGGCCTTCAGCCTCACAATGCCTGTGCCGACCATAATGCCAATTTAAACTGCACATCTGCCTGCATGTGTTCCATATCCCTCAGTTCCCTCCCTGTCCTTACCTGCCTGTTCCCTCGAAAAGGACTTGGGTAGGGCAAAGGGAATGGAGTCATTGGGTTTTGAAACAAAAAGTGACAACGTGGCATTTCGTCTGCAAAGATCTCCAAGCTGCATCATGTAGCTTGTGAATTAGCAAACCAATAGAACACACACCTTCAGTCAGATTGTTACAGTGCTATTATTGTGTACAGGACAACTAGGTACTGACCATTATTTTTTAAAATTATTGTTCCAAGACAATTAAAGAATGAAAATAATACACAATGTTGAGGTCAATATATGATATTCTCTAGCTAGTTGGTAATTGTGCACTGTTTCAGCTGTGACTCAGTGGGCAGCACTTGGGTCTAAGTCCAACTGCAGTGGATGAAGTAGAAGTGAATGTTGGTCTGTTGAAGAAAGACTCTGACATGGTGGCCTGCACAAGGTCATTATGTTTCCCTTGTGATCTCCTGCCACCACAGACAATGGTGGGGGGGGGGGGGGTGGGGCGCGATGGAGAGGGGTGGGAGATAGAAAGACAGTCAGGCAGGTTGGGGTGAGAGTGGTCCAACAGGTCAAAATCAGGGATTGCGCTGGTGGGGTGAGGGTTCAGGCTAATGGGGGAGAATGGTCAGCAGGAAGAAATGTGGGGTGGAGAGGGTTATTCATTAGGTGAGACAGGTGGGGCTGCAATGTGGACAATTAACTAGCACTGAGGACTCAATCCTATGAGAGAGACTCAGTTCAGTGCTCCCTTATGCATGGTATAGTTTAATACGAAATGGATGTTCTATTTATTCCTCATCTACAACACCAATTAAATGATCTAATATTATTGCATTGCTGTTTGTGGGAGCTTGCTGCAGTCAAATTGGATTCCTTGTTTTCTACAAGTGATGACACTTCAAAAGTACTTCAATTTTTGAAATGGTTTGGCACATTCTAAGACTGTTAAAAGGAATATTTTTTTCATGTTTTGCATATTTTTCCTTTAATTCTGAATCTACTCATGAATCTTTGTGAATATAAATGTTAATTTTAAATGCAAGGAACCCCCATGGGATAGCAATGTTTGTGGGAGAGGTGGAATGTCAAAGCTGTGCAAATTCGTTTTCACAGCTTGGTTATACTATAAATCAATGAATTACACTAATACAACTTACACTTCTGAGATAAATTTCATTTACACTGGCTTTGATTTAATATGTACAAATTAACATAAATTTATAATGTAAACAAGTTATAGTCATGGCAACTGGATCTTAAAATGCAATTAAAGTCTTAAAACACAGAAGGTAGTCATTCCATCTATTGCACCAGTGCCAGTTTGCTAAAACAGCTCTCCAATTGTTTATAATTCATTCATGGGATGCATGGTTTGCTTGCGCATTTCAGAGGCTGGCTATATTATCAAGCAATATTGCTTGGTGTAGTAGGATGTACATGATTTGGTTCCCAGTCAGTGCCAAATTTAGTTGAATGGCAACTGAGTCTGGACAATGAATCTCATAGTCAATACCATGAGGAGGTGTGAATGGTAGCAGAGGTAAATGATGGGGGAAGTAAAAGGAATTAAATCACCGTTTCCTTCTCCTGGTCACTTTTTACCTTGTTCTGCTCCCAGTGTAAAGGTATGATAGAGAAACTTGGTTACAATACTCTTCATTTGCAAATAGCTAGCCAACACTTGGTAAACCCAGCCATTTACGTAGCCAGTTGGGTAAGGTGGTCTATAGCGGCTGTTGATCAAAAGGGGGAGAACCTTTGGGTGCGGGGTTGGGCTGGCAGATGGGTGGTGATACATAGAATCGGTGTGCAGTTCTGATCACCACGCAACAGGAAAGATGTGATTAAGTTAGAGAGGGTGCAGAAAATGTTCACAAGGACATTGCTTGCATTGGAGGACTTGAGTTGTAAGGAGAGATTGAATAGTCTGGGTCTGTTTTCCCTGGAGCAATGGAGGCTGAGGGGTGACATTATAGGGAAAATATATGAGGAACAATATATAAGGTAAATTATCTGATAATTATTGCAATACTGTTTTGGGAGTTGCAGAGATCAAATTGAATTCCATGTTTCCTACATATGATGACACTTCAAAAGTACTTCCATTTATGAAATGGTTTGGGATATCCCGAGGTTGTTAAAGGGGCTATGGAAATGCATTAATAGAGCCTGTTTCCCAAGATAGTGGTGTCTAAAGCTAGAGGGCATCAGTTTGTGAGAGGAAGGAAGTTTAAAGGGGATCTAAGGGGTAAATCTTTCACACAACAAGTAGTTGGTATCTGGAACAAGCTGCCAAAGGAGAAGGAGGCATCTAAACAGGTACTTGAATGATCAGAGCATACAGGGATATGGAACTAATTCAGGCAAACCAGATTAGCATAGATAGGCATGATGGTTGGCAAAGACATTGTAGGCCAAAGGTCCTGTTTTTATGCCATGCAACTCTATGACTTTAGAAGTGTTGAATCCATTCAACTAAAGTTAAAAAGATCTCCATTTTAAATGAAAGATATAGAAAATTACAACCCAATTAAAAATCTATGATGCTTCACATAACAATACAGCCTTGGAGTGGAAAATAAGGCTTAAGGCAATGGTTCATGTTACATTTTAAAATGCCTGGTAACCTTAGAAAGAACTACAGCTGCAAGTTCAAATGACACCACTCGAGGGGATCAAGGATCTATAATGGTTATCTACTTCAAGGGCAAGTGATGCAGTGACGTGTAGAGTTGAGAAATGTGTGTGGATCACAGTATTGGGTATTTGTGCTTTAGAAATTGGACACTCTCCACCATGCAATGCATTTTTCCAATCGGAGGAAATATGTTATATGCTTACTGCCAAATTAACTACACTCACAAAAGTCCTCTCAAAGGCTTCAACGAACTTGTATAAATTGTCCAACAAAGTTTGGGCCATTAAATCCTTAACTTATAAACATTTAAGGTCTTGAATTAAAATTTAGTTTAAACAGGTTTTCTTCCTTGGTTTCAATTCCTTTCATAAACTTGGCCCTTTCTCTCTCTGCAGTCTCCTCTGGCTCCATAACCCTCGGAGATTTTCATGCCCCTCTATTTCTGGCCTCGATCATCCATGAATTTAATTGCTCCATTCCTTGTGGTCATGCCTTCAGCTGCCAAAGCCCAAGTTCTGGGATTCCTTCTATATTTATCTTCACCTCTCTAGCTCACATTCCTTCGTTAAGGTGGTCTGGAAAACCTAAATCTTTGACCAAGTCTGTCCTAATATTTCTTTATGTAGCTCAGTGTGAGATTTTTTTAATATAACAATCTTGTAAAGCACCTTTGAGATGTATTATAATATATTGCTATGTGAAAAATACAAGTTCAGGTTGTTGATATAGTTTAAGAAATTAAAAAGAAAACATTTTGCACAAACCTTCCACATTTGTGGAGCATTTTTCCAAGTGCCTAAGAAACAATCAATCAACAGGCAAATCTGGCATTCACCCTCTCCACCCGTTTGATTGAATCTCTGAACAGATCTCAGAATGGGCCAGTTTAAAATAAGTGAATCAAAGCCCCGTGCTACTGGACTATCTCAACTGCAATTTTAATAAGAAAATTGGCAAAATTTTTTTTAATAACATTAGAGACCCACTATTTCCAGTTACTGAGGGACCTAAACAGCAGTCCTTAAAGAGATGGATTAGAAAGTCTTCTAATTTGGTGGACCCAGAGATTAAAATGACACCTCTCAAGGGGATCAAGGATCTGTAATGGTTACCTACTTCAAGGGCCAGTGATAACATTACAGTTGAGAAATGTGTGTGGATCACAGTATTAGATATTGATACTTTAGAAATTAGACACACTCCATAGAGTACTGTTTTTCCAATCAGAGGAAATATGTTATATGTTTACTGCCAAATTAACTACACTGACTAAAGTCCTCGCAAAGGCTTCAACAAACTTGTCTCAGTTGTCCAACAAAGTTTGAGCCATTAAATCCTTATCTTCTAAACAGTTAAGATTTTGAATCTCCCATGCACTACAGTCTTGTTACCAACATACCTCACCCACAAAAGGCGGCACTTGTGCAGTGATGAACTGGTGTGCCGAAGTGGAATAACCGTTTAACCTTCATAGTTTGGTGGTAATATTTAATCAAGGCCTTCACTTGAAAGCAGTTCAAACAGTTTGTCTAAAGCCTTGGAGGATGCCACCATTGATATCAGAAGCCTCCCAATAAATTCTTTTCCCTTCTGTTCCTTCTTTTGGTTGTAAACCTTCTGTAGTTGAAAGGTGATGGAAAATTTCTACTTTTGGCAGGTCACAAGGAAGAAATTTCCCATTAATTTTCCTTCTCCTGTAGAGAGATAACTTACTTGGCAAGATTTTCTGCTGAAATCCAAGTTTCAGGCTCACTAACTGGCAGCATGCACCGACGTCAGGAGAGTATGTATGTGAGTCCATACACATGTATATGAACACACAGTTTTGGGTGTGCTACTGTAAGGGAGTGATATACTGTTACAGAGTCTTGACGCAGGGTTCTGACCCAAAACGTCAACAATTCCTTTCCTCCCACAGATTCTTCCAGCAGGTTGTTCTTTGCTACTGTTAGAGATGCTTTTGAATGAGAGCCTAACCAAAACCATCCTGCTTCATTATGAGAACTCAAAGATCTATGATACTATTTAAACAGGAACCAAAATTCTTACAGTATCCTAACCAATATCTATTTCATAATTACCTGATCTTTTATTTCATTGCTGTTTGTGGCATATTGTGTATTGACTGACTGATGCATTTCACTACATTTAAAACAATGACTACACATCAAAAGTAAATCATCTGCTGTGATAATAGTTACTATACAAATGCAAGTCCTCTTATTCCTTAATAAAAAGATTTCTTTTTTGTTTGAGAGAGATCTTTTGTTGCTTTGCACCAACCCAAGGAACCAGCTTTAAGAAGATGTGCTGAGGTACCAACAGAGGGCAATCCTATTCACCACAGGAATTATGAAAGATAAAAAAAAATCCTCTCCCAGGTTCAATGGAGATTTCTTGTATTTCTAAATCTCTGGTGACATTGCCAAACAAATCCTGCCTGCTGGAAGTGTATTCCCATCTGGCAGCTGTACCTAATCTACAAATTTTTTGAAAAGGAGAAACAAATAATCAGATATGTTATTTCCTTGCTGGTGTTTTAGTGGCTCTTCAAGATGCTATTTAAAATGGCTAAGGCACATCCACTTAAGCTAAACAAAAGTCCTGAGATCAATGCTATTTCTGCCTTTCCTGAACTCAGCCAGACTGAAAATAAGCTTGTTTCCTGAGACTTACTCCTTTCCTTGCTAATTCTCTCACACAATGGCATTAAAGTATATACTATACAGTTATACTGCTTGGGTACAAGTGGTAGTCACTGCCGGGTGGCTTGCTTGAGAGACTACAGTGGATATGTGGACCTACATATAATTGATCAGCACTGTATCACCTATCACCAATTATATTCCACTGGAGAGATCACGAACAAAAAGTCTGGCCAACAGTCTCCTCCCTCACCCTAGGTTAAGCTGAATGTGAGCTCCCTGTTCACAACTTTGGCTATGTCAAGTTAACAATGCAGGTCTAGAATCCACCCTCATCTGATTCTACATCACTGAATGAACCTACTGATGCATCAGAGAGAGACTAGATAGCTCTTTAAACACACTGTGTGGAATTGACAATATTTGACATTAATTAATCAGTAATTCATTGGATGTCAAATCCTGCAAGATCACATTCTCAAAACCACATTCACATCAGATTCCAGACCTGGTGGTCTTTGTATTCCTGCTTGTCAACCTCCAGCAGCTGTCTTCACCTTCCCCCTCCTACCTCCATCTTCCTCCTTTTTTGTTGTCTGCCTCCATCTATCATCGATCTCCACCCCCCCCCCCCCACCAACCTTGGACTACCTCTGACCCCTGTCTCACCACTCTCCCCCTTTACACTGGCTTTCTCCCCCTAGTCCTGATGCAGGGTTTCAAAATGCAGAGATTTCCTTTCCCCCATAGATGCTGCTCCACCCACTGAGTTCCTCCAGCAGATTGTTTTTTTGCTTCACATCTTGAAAGTTATGGCTAAAATGATTAAGGACATTCACACATGGAAATAAAGAAAATAGGAGCAGGAGGCCATTCGACCTTCTGAGCTTGTTCCACCATTCAGTATGATCATGGCTGATCATCCAAGTTCATCATTCTGTTTCAGTTTTATTACCATATCCCTTAATCCCACTAGACACAAGAAAAAATATCCAGCACCTTCTTAATGATTTAGCTTCAACTGCTTTCTGCGGTAGAGAAGAAATTTCTCCTCACGTCAGTCTTAAATGGCATACCCCTTATTCCTGGTCTGTAACTCCTGGTCCTGGACTCCTCTGCCATCAGGAGCATCCTTCCTGCCTTCCATCCTGCTGGAATTTTGAAGTTTCTATTAGTTCCCATCCATTGCCCCCACCGCCAATCTTCTAAACCCTGGTAAAT
>JAUZTB010000072.1:25323714-25336820 GCA_034780895.1 Rhynchobatus australiae
CCCATCTCCCTTAAACTTGTCCCCTCTCACCTTAAAGCTATGCTCTATAGTACTTGACATTTCTCCCCTGGAAAAATGACGTTAACTGTCTACCCATTCTATGCCTCTCATAATTTAAAACAGCTCAGCCCTCAGCCTCCGATGCTCCAGAGAAAACAGTCCAAGCTTGTCCAACCTCTCCTTATAGCTCATACTCTCTAATCCAGGCAGCATCCCTACAAATATTGATAAACGTTGTTGCTGATGTGTACTGGTTGTTTTAGGTGAGCCACTGGTATTTGTATATCCACCTGAGAGAGAAATGGGTGATCATGTTTAAGATCTTATTCCAAAAGACAGCACTCTTTCACTACCACGCTGAGCAGCATCTGAATACTTGTCCATATGGTGCTAAAGCTGAACCTGTACTCACAACTATTTAACTCAGAGGTGAGGGTGCTACCTGCAAGGAATAGCAGACACTTGGACACAGTCAAAGACCAATACCTTATAAAGTAGGCCACAACTAGGTTTGAATAATTCAATGCTCACAAATTATTAAATTATCCTTGTGAAATTATCTATGTGTATGGTAACACCCCTAACACCTAAGCCAAACATACCACAGGTTGCTGGGTTTTTGGAAGACTTCAGAGCATTATTCATCTTATTTTCATCCAATATTCCAACATCCAATATTTAAGCACTGCCCAGATGATCTGTAACATCAATAATGATCATCCAGCTGCTCTCAGGCACCTTGTGCTTTTCCAGATTTTGAATGTTCCAATACTACTTATAACTAGTACGCCCTGAGACTGCCCCAATTATTTTTTTCCCCATTTCTAGTGCAAGAGAGCAAAATAACTGGATCAAGCAGCTGTGCAGCACAAACCAGTAACTGAGTTTGGGGCCAATGTGGTGTATCAAACTGGATGGTACATTTGCCATCTGGGAAACTGCAGACCTATGCAATGTTGATGCTTATTAGCTAGAGTGCTGTGGAACCCCACTTGATTTGATCACAATGGGTGATCATTCAGAGTCAGGATCTGGTCCTGTGCTGCAACTCAAATTAGAGCAGGAGCAGGCCACTCGGCCCCTTCTGCATTTTCTGCCATTCGGAAGGTCGTGGCTGGTCTGATTGTAACTTCAATTCCACGTTTCCATTTATCCGTGGTAACCTTTCACCGCCCTGTTCAGCTATAACCCGAAGGCTTCTGCCTTAAAAATATTCAAAATCTTTACTTTGTGCTTGGAGAAAGGACTCACGACCCTCTGAGAGGAAAAACATTTCCGTCATTTCTGGCTTAAATGGGTGACTCTTTGTGTTTAAACAATGACCACTCGTTCTAGATTCTCCCACAAGTGGAAGCATCCCCTCCACATCCCCTCCACATCCACTCCACTCAAGCACCATCAGGACAATACATATTTCAATCAAGTCATCCCTCAGTCTTCTAAACCCCAGCAGATACAAGCCTGCTTTGTCCAACCTTTTCTTGTAAGACAACTGGCCCATTGTAGGAATTAGTGTAGCAAACCTTAGAAATGCTTCTAGCCCATTAATACCCTTAAACTGAGACCAATACTGCACATAGCTCTCAGGCACCTTGTGCAACCAAAGCGTCCCTATTTTTATATTCAATTCCTCTTGCAATAAATGAAAATATTCCTTTAGCTTTCCTGATTGCTTTAGCAGAGAGACTTTTAATATTGCTTTCTTTTCCCTCCCACCTTCTAAATCATGTATAAGTTACTGGAATAGCACTTGAACTGTTGATCCCCCAGAGACATGAGTTTGATTGAATTTTAATTCAATTAAATAAATCCGGAATAAGTAGCTATTATCATGAACCTACCAGCCTGCTGAAAAACCTCATTTAGTTCACTAATGTCTTTCAGGCAAGGAAATCTGCTATCCTTGTCAGGTCTGGCCTATATTTGGATCCGATCCTAAGAGTTGACTCCTAACTCCCTCACTAATGGCCTGGCAAGCCACTCAGATCAAGAGCCAATTAAGGAAGGACAATAAGTGCTGACCTTGTCAGATCCTGAGAGTGAATAAATATAATTATCTTCGGTTCTTGGAAGTCTCATCTAAACATTTCACAGGGGAGTAGATAAAAGACAGCTTAAAGACAGTTGGATTGAAAGACCTTTGTTCAAAGTGTCATTCTCAAAACCTGCTCTGCCATTTATGCTTCATTTCATTTACATTAACAGCAACAGGGAATGTGCAATCAGCAGCAAAACCATATAATCAAAACCCCTCAAAGGTCAGGCATAAAGGTCCAGAGAGGAGCAAATGGTGACAGCTCTTGCTGCGACACTTCTTGTTGTTCGCAAGGTTGGATTTCTACATTAAAATCTCCCTCATTTTATCAACTTCTGAATTCCCACAGTGAATTAATGAGGCCACTTTCTGCAAATGCACCAGATTGACTGAGCAAATTATCTTTTAAAAGGATTTCTAGACAAAATTAACAATTTGAACAACTACTGAGACAGTAACAGTTTACAGAACATCGAGCTGAAGGAATATTCTGCTGCTTTGTAAATGTCCCTATGTCTGCTTGGTATTCCAAGTCAGAAACCTGCAGAGCCTCTGGCAGATGCAGTGCATGACCCTTTTGAAGGGAGCAAGAGGAATTCAGCTTTGAAGCTTATAATTTGTCAAATCTTTTATAAAATGACACAAGTAATGGAAACAATTCAAAGATATTTCCATGCTTCTGATTGTCCTTTGAAGGGACCCTGATTTATTCTTATTGCAGAAGAAAAAGTTGTCGAAGGAGTGATGTCCAAAGTTATTTAAGTCAAGAATCAATAATATGGATGTTTTGCATTACTTTGAACAGAATCATGAAAGGATCACCATGGGACATGATCGGAGGTTTAAAAAGCCCATGGGTGATGGTAACAAGCAATGAATTCCTCATGGGATAAAAACGGGTGATTATTCTGTCCATTTCCGGATGGTAAACACGTGCAATGTTCTCAGTGTGGCATCTCTCCTCCCTGACACATCTGATAATAATCCAATCACACTCAGTCATCTTTCTGGCAGCTGCCTCGATGTCATTGGTTCAAAATATTACCAAGCTGGGACAGTTCAAAGCTTCTCTAAGGAAAGGCAGTATCACCATAGGGGTTCAGAAGGATTGAGGTTATTTTATTAGATTAGCACTAAATTCAGGACCACTTTTCCAGAGTTCAAATCCTACTATGAAGCTGAGGAGTTTAAATTCAAGTAACTGAATAAATCTGGACCTTTAAAAGAAAACTGTTCTTGTAAAGTATAACACTCCTAGATTGTTGCAAAGATCCATCTGGTTTAATAACATCCTTCAGGAAAAGAAGTTTGTCATCCTTACTCAATCTGGTCTATCTGTGACTCCAGACCTGCTAGAGTGGTTAACCCTGAACCCATTAGGGCTGGAGTTGCTAGCAATGCCTACATCAGGTGGACAAACACATGAAAAAAGACTGTCAAGATCTCAGGCACTCCACAGGACAATAAGCCACATAAAATGAACTTTGTCAATGCTCTCATTCAGCTGGCAGGGCCAGCATTTGTTGTCCAACCCTAAAAGTCCTTAAACTGAGTAAATTGTCTGGCAATTGCAGTTAAAAATCAATCACCTTACTGAAGGTGCAGAATCACACGTAGACCAGACCTGGTGAAGCACGGTAGTGTAGCAGTTAGTGTAATGCCTTACAGCGCCAGTGACTCAGGTTCAATTCCGGCCACTGTCTGTAAGGAGTTTGTACGTTCTCCCCACGTCTGCGTGGGTTTCCTCCCACATTCCAAAGACATACAGGTTAGGAAGTTGTGGGTGTGCTGTATTGGTGCCAGAAATGTGGCTGCCCCCAGAACACTATGCAAAAGATGCATTTCATTGTGTGTTTCAATGTACATGTGACTAATAAAGATATCTTAAGACTTTAGTGAACCAGATATGGTTTTCCAACAACATAGTAGTTCCATTGTCATTGTTACTGATAATGAATTTGTAATTTATTTAATTAACTGGATTTTAACTTCACCAGTTGACACAGTCAGATTCAAACTCATATTTATGAATCATAGTCTGGGTTACTAACCCTGTAACATCACCATCATTCCCCAAAAAACTTCTGAGAGACAATCCAGGTACAAATTGAAATTTAAACCCCAGCGTTAGTGTCCATGGGCATGGCCCCTTCATCCTCTTCCTGACAGCAGCTCCATATTTCATGCTGCTCGACAGCCAAGCAGTCTTTTGTATATTGATGATGAAAAATCAAAGTTGCAATTACTACACAAGGATTTCCATGCAACTAATCATCTCTAATGGTAAACCATTAGGATATCAATCCTTTGCTGGCCTGGAACTTGGAAATGTTATTTTGATTTATCGGTAATTCATCAGATGCAGACAGTTTTTATTGCCCTTGATAGTGAGCCATCTCATTGAATTGCTCCAATCTTTCCGGGAAAGGCCCTCCCATGGTGCGCTTAGGTCAGACTTTGGCCCAGCAACGTTGAAGGAATGCGATACATTTCCGTGGCAGGATGGTGCGGGAGCTGGAGGGGTAGGCACAGACCGCAGTATTGAACAGATCTGCTGCTTTCATTCTCCTGTTTGTTTCAGGTGTACAGTGCAGTTCGTAGATAATCTCACTGCTGCAAAGGTGCAATGGTGGATGGAGCGGTTGGAGGTGGTGAACGGACACCAATCAGTCATCCATCCCAACGCGCCAGACTGACGGGGCCAATAAAGGTATATACAGTACATTAGGCAAAGTGGGTGATGTAACTTAACGTGCAGGATTCTGGCCCCTTCATGCCACCTCTCTTCATCAAACAGACTTGCAATTTTCACCCTGGTTGCCCAGTCCAAGTTGGAAGTAAAACAATATCCCAGTTAAAACTTTCCTCAAACTATTTCATCATACCCAAAATGATGTTTATACAAGCTCCCCACTGCCCTCCCAATAACTAATGCTTATTCTTCAGGACCGTGCATTATTTAAGAAACTCTGGCATAAAGGGATCTTTTGGTGCATTTTAACCACAATGCTGTCAAGACTTGCATTTAGCTAGCACTTTCATAATCTCAGATAATTTCATAGCCAGTGAAGTACTTCATGTAATTAATCATTTATCTTGGAAAATAGCAGTCAATTCAAGCCCAGTAGGCTTCCGCATGAAGGAACGTGATAATGATCACAATCTACTTTAGGGATGTTAATTGAGGGATAAATATTAGCCACACAAGATTAAAACGCTCGGTCTGGAAGAGTACAAGTGGCTAGGAGGTGATTAAATAAAAAGGGCTAGCTTACAGCAACAAATACAAACAAAAAAACAGTATCCCAAGAAATAATAATGTCTTGAATGAGGTTATCTCCAAAATTATTAACATTAATTCATTTATTTAACTCTAGTTCCTAACCATTTCCCACAGAACAAGAAAGCCATCCTCAATTTGGGAAAATTTGGAAGTCTATTAACCCCAAGACACTTGGTCAAACTCTCGTCAACCAAATAAGTACCCATTTAAAATCAAAATCCAGTAGATGTTAGACATGCAAAAGCTGGCTTTATCTAGACTGGAATAAAAAGAATGAAGGAGGTACATGAAGATCTGGATTTTATTTTATAAAGGAGATTAATTCAAGATGCTAATCTTAGTGTTTAAAGCTGAGTACATACAGAAAATACTTGGAAAGGTTATGCATACAAAACAACATGTATGTACAGGTTCTAATTCAACTTTACATTTTGTTCCGGTTTATTCAAAAGTCAAACAGGACATTAAAATACAAACAAAGCAAACAGGCAGTTATGTGGAAAACTGGAATACAAATCACTCCTCATTTCTTTGTGATCTCTACTCCCGAACTGGCAAGGGCAAAGACTTTATCTCCTGTTCCTGCAAGTTTAAAGAAACATAATTGATTATTGCTGAGACTGTACATTGTTCATAGGCATCCTTTCTGGAAATTAAATCCACATAACATTCTGTCTTGTTCATTTCACGTTCTTTGATATTATTTTGGGTATTTCAACCCCATTATCATCTTCCACTAATGCACTCCCCTGGGCATTCAGCTTTGGTGCAGCCAGTGGAATGACTGGATAACATGTCTAGGCCTCAGTTGTCTGCTTTGAGATTTCTGGCAGCTGCCAGAAAGGTACAGGGGTGCCTCTACCTCTCATCACAGACCACCATCCCATATTTACTTGGCCCGTGACCATCACTTGGTGAAGATGTAAATAAACAGCAAATGCATAACACTAAACACTGAAATTGGCATCAGAAACCATTTTGCATTATAAACTCATGCAAAAAAATTGGTTAATTTTATCAAAAATATGCTAATGGTTCACTATGTGTATAATTTCAGTTTTAGTTTAAAAATCTACCATATTTTTATATCTAATTTGCATAAGTAAATGCGCCTATTTGTCACCATTTGTTCTGAGTGTGCTTTCTATACTAATCATGCTTAAATTAATGGGAAAGATCTACTTGCACACGCCATGAGTCTCTATTATTCTATTACTAATAGTTGATCCATCAGAATAATTGTTATATTAAAAATAACATCTTTGATTTGTTAAAGAAATTATGGGAAAAATGGTGTCACTGATGAACCTTCTGTGTAGCTCCACTAATATAAAGTACTCATACACAGAAATTACTTAATACCCTGAAGAACAAGGATTGATGTGAAGAATTTAAGGTTTTGTGAAGATTATTTCCCATGCTATTTGCTAATTGGATATGTAAATAATCATCTACGAGATACTTTAGAAACTGGGTGTTTTTGAAACTTCACCACTGCTGGTCTTTACCAACTGCAATGTGAATACTTTGGTAATAAGGTGCAAGAAAAGTTGGATTCTCCTCTGTTCATGCTAGAACTCTGTTTCTAGTCAGTTTTCACTGTTAATGTTAAGCCCACATAGATGCACTAAAAGCCCTGCAGTTCAACAGCCGGCTGACACTCACTGTCCAGAGTGGCTAAAGCAGCTTCAATGCTCATTTGACCTCAGACGCAGTTGTAAAAGGGATCGTGCAGTTAGTTGATGCACCTTGAGATGTGGTAGGGGAAAATTAGTGGGGCACAGTTTCTCATGGTGGCCCATGGTAGGTCAGAAGGCAAAGTGAAGACAGAATTAGACTAGGGACAGAATACTTGAGTGGAAGAGTAATCTGCTAATGTGGTGCATGTGCCTTTGTGAATATCAACTGCTTGGTAAGAGCACAAGGAGCACCTCAACCCATTAAACTGGTAAAGGGTGTGGAAAGGGAAAAGGAAAGTGAAAGAACAAAACTGATGAAAATAAATCTTATTAAATCAGTGGTGCACAATTTTCAACCCAGGTAATGGTCCATCTGGCCTATCCACTCCATGGAGTCCTAATTCACACCAGGTTAAAGTTTAATGTTGATTTGTTAGTGAAATGGGTTCCATCTGAACGAGCCTCCAGTAGCGCAAGTCTGCACTGCACAACACACAGCTTGTCCTTGGGGCTCAACACAGGGTTCTGGTGTCCCACCTTGTTAACACCTTTGATTGGATCATTCACTTGCAAACTCTTCCTCCTGAACAGAGGCAGATTTGAGTGCTTTTAAAGAGAGCATGAGAGAAAGAGTTCATCGGAAAAATAAAAGCTGTGAAGATGCAGCAAGGGATGACTTAAATGATTAAAATTCAGTTTAATTTGTAAAGCTGTGAATATTTTAAATTTAATAATAAAATTTAACTTTTATTTAGCATTTGTATCTTTATAAATATTGACTACACATCAATATCTGGTTAATATATCATCAAAATATGTTTTTTGTGGGTGGCCCTTGGAAGCATTTCGGACGGCAGTTCTGACACTTGCTCAACATAAAACAAAATGTGAACTACACGTTTCTGAAACTCTGCGAAATTTCTCACTAATCATTCCACCAAGCTGCAAGATTTATAGGATGCGGCTATAGTACAGACTCGGACTTACCAAGACTTCCGGAGACTTTCTCGAAATGACTGAGTGTAGTACTGGCGTTCGCCAGGAGGAAAGCTTCTTCTTCTGGAGTTAGCTGAAGATAAAGTCAGAATATTAATTCTGTGCTGCCTCAGGAGTACAGCACCAGGAACTACAGCCTGCACAGCAACACAAGCTTATGAATCCCATCACATCACGAGCACTAGTGACCACAAAACCACATGCAGCAAGCAAGCGACACTGATCACAAAACAAGGCACAGTTCTGCTACTGGTCCAGCATTAGTCCTCTGATGGTTACCTTTTCTTCCAGCTTCCTTAGCGCTGTAAGTACCTCAACTTTCTGCTGCGTGTAGACATCTCGTGGCAGTTTTCCTACTATTACATCTCGCTCCATCTGAAGGAACACAGTAACATCAAACCTAGATTTTTAAGAAATATTTACTACAATTATTTCACACTGATATCATGGATGCTGCATCTCTCAAAATACATTCAGATTTTCCTGTGAATAGATGCATTGAGATTCACTGAAGCTTCCCCTTCAGGCCAGTTGGCCAAGAAAGTTTGAGGCACAGACCAGGAGGAGCAGTGTTTGATCCACAGCCTACACTGCAGCTATAAATGGTCTGAGCATTCGCCCACACTGGGGGCAAAGATCACCTGGAGGTTACTGTCATCACTCAGTTGTTAACCAATGATTCATACTGCACGTTCTCTGCTGACACCTTCGTATTGGCTGATGAGCTGGATAAAGGGCGGGACATATATCTGACCTCACGACGTAGAGTCAGAAACCAGTCTATTTAAAGAGTTACAGAGTTGTACAGCACAGAAACAGGCTTTTTGGTGCTCTGAATCCATGTCAAACATCAACCATCCATTTACACTAATCCTTATTTTTCCCACATTTCCATCAAGTCCTCCCAGATTCTCCCCACATATTAGAGGTGATTTACAGCGGCCAGTTAGCCTACTGATCTGCACGTCTTTGGGATGTGGGAGGAAACCAGATCACCTGGAGCAAACCCACACAGTCACAGGGAGAACGTGCAAACCCCACACAGACAACACCCGGTCAGGATTGAACCCAGGTTTCTGGTGCTGTGAGGCAGCGGCTCTACTAACTGCACCACTGCGCTGTCCCCAGAAACAGAACTTACTAAAGAAGCTACAGTGATTTCTCCCTATCTAAGCAAGATAGTTCTGCTGAAATGGGGAGAGATGGAGTAGAGGATAGTTAGAGGAATGTGCTTCAATTTGATCTCAATCATCAACAGCAATTCAGTCAGATGGCTTGACTGAGAGTAGAATTATCCAATCGTGCCTTCGATAGCTTAGAATAGAATTGCCACAATGTTCTGTGCGCTGGAAGAGTGCACATTTAAAGCAAATTCAGTATCTGCCTTCACAATGAGGTGTGCTCCAAGATTGGATGATCAGCCTACAGCTGGGCACACGGTTCACTTCTGAAGAACCACATTGGCAGCGGCCAACCACTTCAAGATCAAGTGACAAGCAAGAGACCAACTCCTGCAGAGAATGAGGGGTAAAAACGTACAAAACTCTTTATCTGTGGTGTCCAACACACCAGTCTCAGCTCCTGAACGTGCTTCTGCCATCCATTAAAAGAGCTATACATCCATCTGCGATTCTGATTTCTCCAGGAGGTCCGTGACCACTTGCTACAACATAGGAGGCTATTCAGCCCATTAGGTCCATGGCAGCTCCCAGCAGAGCCATCCCATTAGCCCATTCCCTCCTTTCCTTTTATCCCTGTACTCCAGCAACTCTGTCTCATGCCATCATCAACCCTCTCTTCATTCTTTTGCTACTAACCTACACCGAGGAGTGATTTACAATGGCCAATCAACCTAACAGTGTACGTGGGTCACAGGAGGAAACCAGTGGAAAGTCATGCAGTCGGGGAGAACGTGCAAACTCCGCAAAGACAGCACCCGAGATCAGGATTGAACCCAGGCCCCTGCGCTAAGTGCTGCACCATCACGCCATCCTTGAATGCAAGGAGTTTGTCAAAAATAATGAGCACTAAAAATTGCATCAGCTACTTTATAATTGATGCAATCCTCTCCTTTAATTATTATTCACAGGAGTACAAGAATGTATTCTTATTTTGTTTCTTTTTGGTTTAATTTGCACAGGGCTGAAAATGGTTAAAACAATAAAAGAATGGTGAAGAACCATCATCTGTGAAGCCATCTGTCTCTGACAGAAACTCCTCACTTAGGATTCACAAATATCAAATGCATGACTTTATAGCAGATTAATCAGCATCACTGTGGGGTACTTACCTCCGCCAGTCGAGTTCGCAGCTGTCCCGGCTGCTTCTTTGCAAACATTCGGATAACCTCTGGAGTTTTAAAAGCCTGACTAATAGCTGCCTGGATTGCCTGGTAAAGATGAGAGGGGAAAAAAAAAATCAATTACTTTAAAAAGGCTGCCACACATACAATCTACTCAATTCCTGGAACATGATCCCACATAAAACTTGATCCTGGCTATTGCGCAGGGAATTAAAGTGGAATTAATCCTCATTTAGTTGCCACATTGGGATAATCCAGCTTCAGACCCATTCCTTTCGGGCAATTTCTCAGGCTGGAAAGAGATACAGATTACATTTCTGTAGCACCTTTAACAAACCTGCTTAAATGGAAGGAAGTTACTCCCCCCACTCATGTTCAATGGCTGCAGGATGTTATGTCATATCTAAACTTTAGAGAAGATCTGTTGTTCAATTTCTGGATCATACTGGACTTTCAAATATTGTGGGGACCTTTTCTGAACTACTTTCAAAACCACTGGTTTGGTGCTTGAAGTACAGATACTGGCTAATACTTTAGGGCTTTTTTTTGTCTTTTTTTTAAACCAAACAGCTTCAGTCTTGGTAGTGGGTTTAGTTTTTTTTAAATAATAAAATTATTCCAATTTATTAATATTAGTTATCATTTCTATTTATCAATATGAGGTATTGTGATCTCAAGTGCGATTCAATACAATGCATTTTGTAACATCTTGGCTTTTCTTTTGTTTCATGTACTTTGTATTTTCTATCTGGAATTATAAAAAAGTGTAAAAGAAAAAGAACAAACCTATGACATTCCAAAGTGCTTTATAGCCAATGAAGTGTGACTACAGAAATATCGGAGCTAATATGTACACAACGAAATCCCACAAACAGCTACGTCATAACAACAATATAGTTGGCTTGTGATACTGGTTCAGGGATAGCTGTTGCCCAGAATGCTCCAACTAATTCAATGGCACTTGCTGAAAATAGTGCCCCAAATAACAAACACAAAGGCCTCGCCCTGCTTCTTACAAGTTGCATTCCACTGAGTTCATCAACTAATGTCATATCTCCAGACATGATTTTCTTCAGAGACTCATTGAATTCACTCAGCTGCTCCAATGTTTCCTGCTTTGTTTCCTCATATTCTTCAGGTTCAAGTTCTTCCCTAAAATATTGGGGGTAAAAGAAATAAATCAATGAACGCATTTAATTTCAGATCCACAAGATAAATGTTTTTACATTAATTCTCCGCCATTCAATACAAGCCTATAGAACTGCATCTTTCTACATACTTTCCAGAGATTTAGCATCCAATGCAAGAAATTTCCACGTACCTTATACTTAAAAGACTTTCAAACTACGTCTCCTCATTCAAGATTCTCCCACCAGTGAAAACTCTGTCATTTTTGTGTGTGACATTATTCCTAGGAAAACACCTTGGGATCTGTCACTGCACCAAACGTGCCATGGAAATCTAAGTTTTCACTGCCTCATCAGAAGGTTACTTGCCCCCATCCAATAAACCTCGACAACAGTAGTAAGGGCACAATTCACGCATGAAGAAATGTTTCGGTAGGAACCAAATTAAAAAAACACGAATAAAAACAAAAGCTTTTGACAAACAGTTTCCTCTCATACCTGCACTCCTCGAGATCTTGTAACTGCTGCATCAATCTGTCCAGCTGCTCCTCTAAGTTCTGCTTCAGTTTGCTTGTTTCACTCTTTCCTCGTGAAGCCATCCTTATCCTAGACCCAGGGACAAATGTCACACAGGAGTCATTCCATTAAAATCAAATCAATTGCACTATTGTTACATAAGAGTACCGCACAGGAACAGGCCCTTCATCAGCACATGATCTACATCCCTCCATTCCCTGCACATTCCTGTGCCTGTTTAAAAGCCTCCTGAACACCACGATCGTTTCTGCTTCCATCACTACCCTGGCAGCCTGTTCCAGGCACTCACCACTCTCTGTGTAAAAAAAAAATTTGCCCCATACATCTCCCTTGAACATTCCCCTCTCACCTTAAATGCATACCCCCTGGTATTAGACATTTTTACCCTGGAAAATAGATTCTGATTGTCTATGTTATCTATGCCCCACAAAATTTTATAAACTTCTCTCAGGTCTCCCCTCAGCCTTCAGAGAAAACAACCCAAGTTTGTCCAACCTCTCCTTATAGCTGATACTCTCTAATCCAGGCAGCATCCTGGTAACCTCTTCTGCACCCTTTGCAAAGCCTCCGCATCCTTCTTATAATGGGGTGACCAGAACTGCACATAATATTCCAAGAGCAGTCTAACCAAAGTTTAATGCAGCTGCAACATGACTTTCTTACTCTGAAACTCAATGCCCCAACCAAGGAAGGCAAGCACGCCATTTCTACCACCACACCCTATCTACTTGCATGGCCACTTTCAGGGCAACATGGACTTGGGTCCCAAGATCCCTCTGTACATTAATGCTGTTAAGTGTCCTGCTATTTGTACACTTTCCCCTTACATTTGACCTCCAAAGTGCAACACCTCACATTTGTCCAGATTAAAGTCCACCTGCCCTTTCTCCACCCATAGGTTTAAGGTGCAAGAGGGAAAGTTTATTTATTTTTTTTACACAGAGATAGATTTTTAGAGGGGCACATGAACAGGCAGGGAATGGAAGGATACAGACAGATGGGATTAGTTAGATTGGCATCGTGGTCAGTGCAGGTATTGTGGTTCCTGTGCTGTGCTGTCCTGTCCTATCGAGAGAGAGAGAGAGAGAGAGAGAGAGAGAGAGAGAGATGGGGTGGAGAGTTCTTGTGGAATAGGCAGAGGTGGAGG
>JAUZTB010000072.1:26023912-26033925 GCA_034780895.1 Rhynchobatus australiae
GCTGAGTTTTTAATGGCATACTAATCATAACCATGGCATAGTTGCCCTTCTGGCCCTAAAAATTTTTATAGATTATAAACTACCCTCAGTTTATTTTTAAATTACTTGCTTTTACAAATCTAATTTTTTTTAACTTGACATTTTAGCTTGTACTGTAATTTCTTGATGGTCTCAATTATTTCATTTTGCTCTTAATTACATTTAAAAAAAAGTCACTTACCAGTTGATGCTTATTTACTCTTTGCTTTACAGTCTGTGAAACTACATGGCTATGCAACCAACATGGCATATTCCAACTCTCATATACTGGGCAGTTTCCGTTAAGGTCAGCAGTGAGCTTTAGTGCTACTGACTATAAAATCCCAAGTCGGCATGTATTTTGCATGTGCAGGCAAAAAAAACTGTTTCTGAAACACTGGGGCAAATGTATCTTTTAACAAACTGAATTAAATTCATGATTTTACTTCTGATTAACAGTCTTAAAATAAGATTATTTGTTTAACTATAGCCAGTTTTTCTTTGTTTTTATGTAATAATGAATCCTATTTAGGTAATGATGCACAGTGCACAACCATTGACTGGAACCAATGGAAGAAGGTGCAAGGAAGATGAGAGATTGATTAATGCCACTCTACGGGCAGGGAAGCGTGGTTATATAATTGACACCAGATCAATTACTACTGCTCAGCAAGCAAGAGCCAAAGGAGGTGGTTTTGAGCAGGAAGCACATTATCCTCAGTGGCGACGAATTCACAAGTCCATTGAGAGGTAAGTAATCACCACAGCTGTTCATTTTATACTCATTGTATAAGCACTTGTTCATGCTGTATGGTGTGCGGAAGGATGTTGTTTTTGTTTGGAACAATTTGGCTAAGAACACTTAAAAATGCAAGCTTACAATCAAAATTATGTTGGGTCTGAGTTCTCTAAAAAGGACCACTAAATAAAACATTGCCTCCTGAGCTTTGGAAACTAGAATCCATGAGTATTTTAATGAAATAAAAAGATGTAATTAAACATAAAACCAACCTGCTTTATTCCGTGTAATATATACAGTATAGTACTAATTCTTACATATGATGTACATTTTCTGATTATATAAACCATACTTTGAGTTTTTAATGTTTACACTATTGGTGAGAAAAGTAATATGTCAACATTGATTGTCCCACAGTAACTGTTGGCATTTGATAAGGCAGTGCCCTCCTTACTCATTTCCCATATGTACTCTGGAATCTATAAGAAACCAAATAACTTTTAAAACACAATTAACAAATATTTATATCCTGAGTGAGACATGACGGGTGGGAACTATCCAGCTCAAAGAACAAAGTGGAGGTGCAAGAGACTGCAGATGCTGGCATCTGGGTCCTGATGTGGGTCTCAACCCAAAGCGTCGACAATTCCTCTCCCTCCACAGATGCTGCTGAACCTACTGAGTTCCTCCAGCAGTTCTTTTTTTTTCCAAAGCGCAAGGTAGGGGTATACCTTAAGTAGTGGCAAACTGGAAGAGGAATTCTAGGGGTAGGATTCATCTTTGAGAATGAGCTAGTCCAATATTTTGGTGATTTCTTTTTTATTATTTCTCTAATGGGATGAGCAAATGTGTTATGACAAACATAGTCATAGAGCATTGAAACAAGCCCTTTGGCCCAACTGGTCCATGCCAACCAAAATTCTCATCTAAGCTAGATCCTAGACAAATACAAGGCTTATGACAGTTTTGAAGATGTTAGTTTTGCAATAGCTAGGGGCAACAGTGAAGTACAGTAAAACTCAGATAATCTGGCACCTTTGGAACTTTGGTGCCAGGCAGGCAAATTTGTAAACTATTGGTTGTTATTCCTTTTAATACACCAACACGCTTTTAATTTGCCCTTATTTTTTAGATAATACACAGTAATATTGATAAATTTCCTAGTACACAGAATGAGTTTAAAGGGAATGTGGGAAACAAAACATAGTGTTTTAAAGGAGCATGGCCTATGTGTGTTAAAATGAGTGTGGGAAGAAGGCCTTAATGAGCCAGGTGCCGAACCATTTCCCCCAAATAATGGGATAGTGGAGTTTTTCTGTAGTATGTGTGACATTCCTATTATATTTATTGTCCACCATGCTTGACTTTGACTACTTTTCACTGCTATGTATTCTTTTATTAGAAATGTGCAAATAAAATTGACAAAAAATATAAAAACTGGAAGGATAAAATTGTCTCAATTGTGACTAGTAGTTTCCCAATGTCATTATTAATACAATGTGATAACATTCCCTCCTACTGGATACATTTAGGCTAATGGGGGAAAAATAAGGCAGGTGGGAGGGAAGGTTTGTAACAATGCTTTACCACGAATGGAAAAATGTCGTCTTCCAGCTGAAAGGAAGACATGAAAGAAAACATAAATGACATGGTTGAAATAACTGCTAACTGTAAATTATTGAAAAGGAATCCAGATCTGAAATAGAGCTTCATGGACATGATTGGGTTGGGTAGGATGTGGTTAATTAGGTCATACTTAAAACCAATTTTAAAGTCAAACCGTTTAAAAGGCTAATATATTTTGGTATGCTGCAGTCTTTTTAAGAAAGTGAAAGCAAATTTTCCACATCTTTCAAAGCAGCCAGAATCGAACCTGGGTCGCTGCCGCTGTAATGACGTATCCTGTCAGTACAATAGATTATCTAAACCACATTGGTTGCTCGATAATGCAGCGTTCCCTATTATAAATAACTTGCTAGCAATAAGATTGATGTTATTTGAAACAAAACAAAGAAACTAGGAGCAAGATTGGGCTGTTCGGTCCTTCAAGTCTGCTCCACCGTTCAACGTGACTGTGGTTGATCATTTCTTCATTGTCATGGCTGACACAGCTCATCCACTAACATCTTCTACAAACCCTTGTATTCAAACCTACATCAGCAACGCTCCCCAACTCTTTCTCTGCTACGTTGACCACTGACATTGGTGCCTCTTCCTGCACCTGTGCAGAACTCGCCAATTTCATCAACTTTGCTATCAACTGCCACCCTGCCCTCAAATTCACGTGGTCCAACTCTGACACCTCTCTCCCTTTTCTTGATCCCTTTCCCCATCTCGGGAGGTAGATGATCCAGTGGCATCTTCTACAGACCCTTATTCGTGTCTCCATACCATATTCTTGCTCCCCATACCCCTCGATACGACTCGTTTAGGAATTCACCAGGCTCAGGTTAGTTTATTGTCATAAACACCAGGGTGCAATGAAATTCCTCGCTTGTGTAAAGCTCACAGAGTAAGCAGTATATATGGTAATAATAAATACAACAATAACAAAAGCAACAAGAACAAAACATGCGTCTCTTAGACAGACACATGAATGATAGAGAAATGGGGGGCTATGTGGCAGGGAAGGGTTAGATAGATCTTAGAGCCAGCACAAATTTGTGGGCTGAAGGGCCTGTGCTGTAATGTTCTGTGTAAAACAACGGTGCAAAGATAGTAGTGTAATATAAAGCATGCTAAAGTGACAATAATAGCATAAATAGGAGTCCAACAATGTGGTATCACCAACAGTAAGGGGATGTGAAAGAATGGATCGGTTCCTGTCTTCAGTGACTTGGCCTCGAAAGCCTTCTGTGGTGGTGGAATCCGCAGCGGTGAAGAAATTACTCCCAAGTGCCTTACCCCATTGGTCCAACTCGGACACCTCTCTCCCTTTTCTTGATCTCTGTCCCCATCTCGGGAGGCAGACTATCCAGTGGCATCTTCCACAGACCCTTACTCGTGTCTCCATGCCTGACAGGGGGTTCTGGAAGTAGTAGACTGTGACCACTACTTCCAGAACCCACTACCCTGGGGAAAACATCCTCCCCACCTCCAGTCTGTCCAGCCCTGTCAGAATTTTGTATATTTCGATGAGATCCCCTCCCATTCTTCTAAACTCTAGGAACTGCAGACCCAATCAATCCAATCTCTCCTCAGGTGACAGTATCTCCAGGTGCTTTCTCACAGAATAAATGCTGATGCTCTATTGAGAATTGAAGATCTACCATTCTATTTAAGATTACTCAGTATTTCACTTAAATATTTGAAAGACTTCAATCAGAACAGTCAGTCATACAGCATGGAAACAAGCCCTTCTGCCTTACTGAGAGTGCTGACCATCAACCAGCCACTTACCATTTCCGGGTAGGTTAATTTGGGGTTTAAAATGGGCAATGTGGACTCGTTGGGCCGGAAGGGCCTGTTACCACGCTGTAAATAAAGTTTAAAATTTAAATTTACACTAATCCCATCCATATAAATGTAAAATATGCACACCCAGACATAATTACAATGAATGACTACAGTTGAATCCCTCCCAATTCAATGGACAACAATCTACACCTCATTCTCAAATGGACAGGTGTCCAAATAAAGATGTCTATTACTTAAATAATGAACACATCACATCTGAGCAGGGTGCCGCAGGGGTCGGTGCTGGGCCTGCATCTGTTCACGATGTACATTAACGTTTCAGAAGAAGGGACCGAGTGTAGCGGATCTCAGTTTGCTGATGACACCAAATTGAGTGGAAAAGCAAATTGTGCAGAGGATGAAGAGGGTCCGCAGAGAGATATAGATAGGTTAAGTGAGTGGGCAAGGGTCTGGCAGATGGAGTACAATGTTGGTAAATCCAAGGTCATCCACTTTGGAAGGAAAAATAGATCAGATGACTATTTAAATGGTGAAAGATTGCAGTGTGCTGTTGTGCAGGGGGACTTGGGGGTGCTTGTGCATGAATCGCAGAAGGTTGGTTTGCAGGTACAGCAGGTTAACAAGAAAGCAAATAGAATGTTGGCCTTCATTGCTGGAGGGATTGAATTTAAGAGCAGGGAGGTTATGCTGCAACTGTACAGGGTACTGGCGAGGCCGCACCTGGAGTACTGCGTGCAGTTCTGGTCTCCTTACTTGAGGAAAGATGCACTGGCTTTGGAGGCGGTGCGGAGGAGGTTCACCAGGTTGATTCTGGAGATGAGGGGGTTCGTCTATGAGGAGAGATTGAGTAGTCTGGGACTATACTCGCTGGAATTCAGAAGAATGAGATAGGATCTAATAGAAACACTTAAAATTATTAAAATGATAGAGGAAGGAAGGTTGTTTCCACTGGTAGGTGAGATTAGAACTAGGGGACATGGCCTCAAGATTCAAGGGCAGTAGATTTAAGACAGACATGAGGAGAAACTGCTTTTCCCAGAGAGTAGTGAATGTGTGGAATTCTCTGCCCAGGGAAGCAGGGAAGGCTACCGCATTAAATATATTTAAGACACAGTTAGATAGGTTTTTGGATCTGAGTCCACGACCAGATCAGCCACGATCTTATTGAATGGCAGAGCAGGCTCGACGGGCCAGATGGCCGACTCCTGCTCCTATTTCTTACGTTCTAAATCGAAACGACTGCTGATTCAGTGTGTGGTGGCCTCACTGTATCTCCCCCAATGCAAATACCTGAAGCAATTAGAGAGGGTGCAGAAGAGGTTCATCAGGATGTTACCTGTATTAGAGAGTATGAGCTACAAGGAAACGTTGGACAAACTTGGATTGCTTTCTCTAAAGTGTCAGAACCTGGAGGGGTGAACTGAGAAATGTATTGAATTATGAAAGGCATAGCGTAAAAGCTGAGGGGGATAAAGTTTAAATATTTAGGAGGAAAGTCTTTTTGTGGAAAAAAACAGAGGGTGATAGGTGCCTGAAATACACTGCCAGGGGAAGTGGCAGAAGCAGATGTTTAAGAGTCATTTGGACAGGCACGTGAACAGACAGGGAACGGAGAGATAAGGGACCTTGTGCAGACGATGGGATTAGTTACATTGGTGACTTTGGCACAGATATGGTACACCCAGGCACTTGTGCTGCACTCTACTGTTCTAGATCCATTTGGTGCAACATATACAAAGTTAACATAAGATTTCTTCATTAGTCACAGGTACATGGCAGCCAGCACAATCAAAGACCCCACCCATCCGGGTCATTCTCTCTTTCATCAGGTAGAAAATACAGGAGCCTGAGGGCACGTACCACCAGGCTCAAGGACAGCTTCTACCCCGCGGTGATAAGACAATTGAACGGTTCCCTTATACGATGAGATGGACTCTGACCTCACAATCTACCTTGTTGTGACCTTGCACCTTATTCCACTGCACTTCCTCTGTAGCTGTGACACTTTACTCTGTACTGTTATTGTTTTTACCTGTACTACATCAATGCACTCAGTACTAACTCAATGTAACTGCACTGTGTAATGAATTGACGTGTACGATCGGTATGCAAGACAAGTTTTTCACTGGACCTCGGTACAGGTGACAATAAACCAATACATTGGAACACACAGTGAAATACATCTTTGCGCAGGATGTTCTGGGGGCAGCCCTCAAGTGTCGCCACACTTCCGGCGCCAACATAGCACGCCCACAGCTCCGAACCCGTACGTCTTTGGAATGTGAGAAGAAACCAGAGCACCCGGAGTACACCCACGCAGACACGGGGAGAACGTACAAACTCCTTACAGGCAGCGGCCAGAATTGAACCCAGGTCTCCGGTGCTGTAATAGCGTTATGCTAACCGCTACACTAACCGCTTGCCAAGGGTGATAGGTGCCTGAAACAGACTGCCAGAAGCAGACGTGATAGCATCTGGACAGGCACATGAACAGGCAGGGAATAGAGAGATATGGACCTTGTGCAGACCGATGGGATTAGTTATATCGGTGTATTTGGCACAGACAGTGGGCCCAGCCACTTTTACTGCACTGTACTGTTCTATGTTCTAGATCCATTTGGTGCCACCTATACAGAGTGCTGTCACAATTGAGAATTTCTGGTTTCAGGTTTCCTTCTTGTTAGGCAGCCCCTCAGGATTGGGGATAACTTGTTTTCCCACTTTGGTTTAGTGGGTTCGTTGGTGGCTGGTGAGGGCAACATTGGAACCGTGGACTCGTCCGCAGCTTTGGCAGGTGGTGGGTAGCTTGCGAATGGTTCACTCCTGTTGCCGCTTACATGGGGCCTTTGTGCGTTCCCAATTCATGGCACTGATGTCCTCAATATCGTGGGCCAGAGATTCCCAGGACTCAGTGGGGATGTTTTGAGAACAGGCTTGAATGCTCTCCTTTACCTGCTGGTAATTTCCTCCCACAAGGGAGCTTGGAATTAAAGTCTTTTGGGAATGTGGTGCTGGGCATGTAGGTACACGACCTGCCCAATGGGCAGTTGGGGGGTAACTAACATTTGTACGTTGAGGACGTTGGCCTGGAAGGCAACACTGTTGTCGGTTTACTTATCCTTCCAGTGAATGCGGAAGATTTTGCAGAGACAGCAGTGCCTCGAGGTGCCTGCTGTAGGGAGACCATAAGCTTTGTACCAGGTCTGAGATCTTCACCTTCAAAAGGCCCTTTTCCTTAGAACGTTACAGCACAGGCCCTTCGGCCCACAATGTTGTGCCGACATTTTATCCTGCTCTAAGATCTATCTAACCCTTCCATCCCACATATCCCCGCATTTCTGTCATTCATGTGTCTATTTAAGGGTCTCTTAAATGTCCCTAATGTATCTGCCCCCACAACCTCTGCTGGCAGTGGGTTCCACGCACCCGCCGCTCTGTGTAAAGAACTTACCCTTACATCTTCCTCCAATCACCTTAAAATTATGTCCCCTCGTGTCAGCCATTGTGGCCCTGGGGAAAAAGTCTCTGCCGGCCCACTCGTTCCTTGATGAGCCAAAGCCTGGGCTGCTGAATTGAAAACAGTGGTGAATTTCACCATAGATGCCCACCTTCACTAAGAGGTGGTTCGCATGAGATGGGAAGTCATCCACATTTCCTAAAACTTCACCATGAACCTGCAATGTTGGAAGGCAGGGTGGTACAGCAGGGGCAGGACCTTAATCTTGTTGACGATGAGTGCAAGGCTCATCCTCTTGTGGAGTTGAGTCAAAGTCATGCGGCAGGGAAACAGGCCCTTCAGCCCCACTGGTCCATGCTGACTAAGGTGCCCATCTCATCTGCTTTGGTGAAGCAAATGGTACCTTGGAGCTTGCAGCAAACACAAGCATCAAGAGCACCCTGCAGCTTGACTTGAGGTTCAGATGACCATGATTTTGCAGCATAGGTACCACAGGTTGAACAGTTTTCCATTCGTTCTCAAGATTAGGTCAACTCACACAGGAAGTTTGTTGGCTGTGAAGTGCAACAACAACAATGGAGATAAACACTGGGGGAATAATGCAGCTTTGTCTGCCACCAGTCTTCACCGAGATTGGCTCTGTTTTCAGGTACGGTGCAGAAAACAGGCAAAACCAAACCTTATTGTGTCGATGGCTGTTGAGCAAAAACTTGGATCACCACTGATGTTGACTCACCATCTGCCATCTTGCCAGTTCAAACATCCAAGTTCAGAGAGACAATGCAACAGGTGGGAGTGGGAAAATTGAAAGAAAAACTCAAATACCACAAAGAAACCTCAGGGTAAAGTCAGATAATAAATAAAGGCTCAGTGTTTAGTTTTGTTTTGGCAGAGAAGGTAGTCAACTGAAAGGTTCCCATCAAAGGAAGTTTAGCACCGCTCTGAAGAGGTAGACCACACTTCGAATGGGTCTCAGATATCCAGCACTATACTGCTGCCACAAAACAAATTTCACATCATAAGTCAGTGATAATAAATCTGATTCTGAACAGGTGACAACAAAGACTATGCCTTAGAAACATCAACCGAATGAATCCGCTGGGTTACCTGACTATTCAGCACCAAAAGGCTTGAAGCTACAGCTCCTTTGGCCTCTCATTTCCCATCTACCTTTTACAACCACCAGCCCCCCTGCCAAGAACATCTGAACGAAGACAAAGACAATTGCACTTGTATACTGACAACATACAGCGATCTCTCACCACAACTTGTTAATCTCTCCAGCACATTTAAAACTATCTGTCCTGTTTGTCTGATATTTAGATAATAGATGAATAAATATTTCTCTCAGCTACAATATTGGGAAGACTGGATATTGCCTCAAAAGAAACTCTACCCTAGCTCCTGTCAAACCAATCACACTATTCACAACTCCAGGTGAGCTTGTTCATGGTTTTAGATATTTGACATCAAGTACGTCTGCTTCCAAGTGAGTCCTCTTCATCGAGGGCGCTTTCTTACCATTGTTGTTTATACCTTCTAATACCAAAGCTCCAGAATTTCTTCCTTGAACATTTCTGCCCCCCGAATGCCCACATTTTGAAGCCTAGGACAGATCAGCCTCGATCATATGGAATAGTGCAACAGGTTTGATGTGCCACTAGCACGTGCTGCTTCTAACTTCTAGAGCTCTTCAAACTTCTGTTTTATTTCCAGGGAAACACAGTTGGTAGCAAATGCAGGTGGTCCACTATCAGAAGTCAAAATCTCCAACATTTACCAGAGGAAATAAAGTCATTCATATTGGCCACATCAAGGACTGGATCTATTGGATCTGTATTGTTGGGATGCTTATTATTGAGCAATACTGGATCTTCATCTGACGTTACCCCAGCATTTAGAATGATAAAAGATATTACACAGAATACACATCATGGCATATCCCTCCACACCACCTCAAGGCAGCAATATCCATAGCTGCCCACCATCCAGGCCATACCATTTTCTCACAGCTCCCATCGGGCAGGAGGTACAGAAGCCTGAAGTCCCACACCACCAGGTTCAGGAACAGCTACTTTCTTTCAACCATTTGGTTCTTGAACCAAACAGCACAACTCGCTAATCACTACCACAGTACAGCAACACTATGACCACCTTGCACTACAATTGACTTCATTTTTTTGTTCTGATTGTGTTCTTTCTTGTATGTAGTAGTTAGCGTAACACTATTACAGCGCCAGCGGCCCAGGTTCAATTCCGGCCACTGTCTGTAAGGAGTTTGTACATTCTCCCCGTGACCCCATGGGTTTCCTCCGGGTGCTCCGGTTTCCTCCCACGTTCCAAAGACGTACAGGTTAGGAAGTTGTGGGCGTGCTATGTTGG
>JAUZTB010000072.1:26034025-26044293 GCA_034780895.1 Rhynchobatus australiae
GTACAGAAGCCTGAAGTCCCACACCACCAGGTTCAGGAACAGCTACTTCCCTTCAACCATTCGGTTCTTGAACCTACTGGCACAACCTTAATCACTACAATTTAGCAACACTATGACCACTTTGCACTAAAATGGACTTTGTTCTAATTGGGTTTTTTCTTGTAAAAATGATTTGTTTTTCCTGTGAATCTGACTCCTATGATGTTAGATGCCTGTTAGGCTGCTGCTGCAAGTTTTCATTGCACCTGTGCATATGACAATAAGTTTGACCTTGACCTGTCCATGCTAGCATTTGTGTTCCATTCAAACACCTTCCCAAGTGGTGTAAACCTGTTCCATTCTCTCTCTCACACTTGTCTAGCCTCCCCAGAGGTACAATTAGCATTTTCCATGAACAGAATGTGGCCAGTCAATGAAGAAAGCATTCCCATTGTTTACAGGCACAAGGGGCAGACACAAGTAAGGGATAAGTATTGATGCTGGACACAGGGATCTTGCTTGATTTTTTTGGGGGGGGGAGAGAAGAGGGAAAAAAAAGGAAAAGAACCTTCAGAACCACAGGAAAAAAATGATGCAAGTTGCATTATGTTAAAAATTTGAATAACGAAAACAAAACACAAGCATTCTCGATCCTCCTTTCATTTCTGATTCAAGATGGGGATTGTACTGTTAATGGAAAGGATTGCCCCAGAGAATGAATTTCAGGGTAAAAATGGAATGAAGTTTGAATTCTCATGAAGTGGGTAGCATAGTAGCTAGTGGTAATGCAGCAGGTGTAGTTTATCGGTTTTCCTCAGGCTTTTGATATGGTACCCCATTAAACATCACTGAGCAAGGTCAACAAATGCTGGATCAGTGACAACACATTGAATGAATGCACTCTCAACATTTCAGGAACTGCTTCTTCCCCTCCATCAGATGTCTGAACGGTCCATGAACTACCTTGTTATTCCTCTTTTGCACAATTTTATTTATTTTTTGTTAGCTTTAGTAATGTCTCGCTAAGTACCGCTGCCGCAAACTACGAATCTCACAATGTACATCAGTGATAATAAAGCTGATTCTATTTCTTCGCCTCCACAGATGCTGCTCAAGTCAAGATCCTCCAGCAGCTTGTTTTTTTTGTTCTAGTATTTGTTCCACCTTAGGCCAAAGCCCTTTTCTGTACTGTTTGACCCTGACTCATGCTCAGCCCACCACAAGTTTTAAATCATTACGCTGATACAGGTAATGGTTTGAGAGCCTCATCGCTCCTACCATTTATCATTTAACAGTGTGTCAGTTTGTGAATATTGTTTATTCCAAAACCCTCACACAGACCAAGGTTAGTGTATTGCCATCTTTAATTGACTCCAGATCCACAAACCACAACACTACTCTCATCCATTTCAGCCCCTCAATCAACCCCCAATTTAATCTCGCCACCCTTAGCAACCTCAGGTCATCTAAAACCTCCATTTCCTATCCAAACCTCCACAACCCTCTTTAACCAAACTGTTAGTCATGGCTTAAACTGTTACATTTTGTGTTAAATCTCCCACTTAAGGGTGATTCACCACACTGAAAATGTGTGGTTCTTAACATAAATTGGTGTTTCTTTTAATTCTTGAAGTGCAAACCCTGGGAGGGAACAAAATGAGCTTTAATTTTCTCAGAACGCAGTTGATTTTTTAAAGCACAGAATAACCACACAGGAGCAAAATGTGTAAAAATAAACTTTTAATGAAACAAGGTGTACATTTAAAATATGAGTTAATGCTCAATTCAACTCTCCAATCACATGGATCAATTTAATGAAAATTAGATGGAAAGATGCCAGAATGGTGCATGTCTTTTAATATTCAGAATTGGAAGGTGATTATATATAGGTCTGCTTATTGGCACCAACTTCAAATACTCCTGCAGCTGTGGTGGGTCTCAACACGGCAACTGGAGAACTGGGTTTTGAAATTCTGCAAGTGAAAACAAGAGAACTTGCAACACAATTTAATGCATAGTGTATTAAATGAGCAGATAATTATTCAAGTCTCTCCCTTCCTGATCATCTCCACAACATTGCAAACCCATCTGGACACCAGTAAAACAGGATCAGCAAGTTTAAAAACTAAACAACTTGCATTTATATACCATCTTTGGCATCCTTTTCAGAATGACCCAAAGTTCTTTGCAGTTCATTAAAGTCCGTGAGCACAAGAGGTCACATCCAAAGGCCTGGCTTGGAATTGCAATTCTTTATCTTAGAGTACAGTGAAGCACCATTAGTGCAGAATGCTCATGACTTGGGTGCAAGATTGGCAGTGTTTCCAGACTATTAAATATTATTCCAATATGCTTGTACTTCACTTTTAAGATGTTACATAGTATGTGGTTAAAATTTTCCAGTGAACTCAGCAAGTTTCAAGTGAGTGTGGGAACAGGAGTCTTGGTAAACCAGACACCAAATTATTAATTTCTGATCAGATAACAGATTGGACCTTTCCATACACAATAGATCTTCCACATTTCTTGATGATCTAAGCTACAAGCAAAAGTACGGTTCTTGAAACAACCCCATGCAGCTCCAACATTCAGGCAACATTAAAATCCTACCTGCAGAAGCCTATTGTGTGAAAGGTCAAATGTGGCTGATGTATACAGCAGGACTCCACAATTTTACCATCATGACCTTGACTGTAATCTAAATGAATCTAGAAAGGTCCTAATTAAGCAGTTTAAACAACTCAGTTACTGGGCTCATACTCACTGGATTTAATAAGATACATTACAACATCACAACTCAAGGCTTGCATAACAGAAACGATGCAATAAACAAAGTAGCCTCTCTCCAAAAAAGCTCTTATCCCTTCAAAGTGGACACCACTGGAATTTATTCTCTCACTGACTGCATCTCCATTTCAGGGACCAATTTATCCACAATGTACACATGGTGTCTCAGGTCTAGGCATGATGAGCATTATGCCAGATGTTTAACCAAGGAGTTTCCTATTCTATTACTAACAGCTTTTAATTTCACATTTAATTGCTTGAGTTTTTTGACTCCCAATTCTCAGGACCAATAAAGGCCTTGTGGCATCTTAGTCATTCTACAACCCTAACCATTTTGTTCAAAGGTCTGGGGAATGATAATTAACATAGGGCATTATTATGAAAGTCATCTTTTCTGTAAGGGGGAGGATTCACAATCCATCTAAACAGTGAAGGGCTTCTACTAATCCATATCACTGTCAGATGCATTGGGACCTCAAAACATGGATGACTTTCCACATCTTGGGAATCACTTCCCAAAGCCAGAGATGGATGAAGTTCACATTTCCAGGATGGTTTCATAGCCCTCAGCCAAACCACAGTGTGTTAAGGCCAGGACCTCAAATCCAGCATCCAAGCTCAGTCTATCAAGTTGCAGTGATGATCACTCCTGTATTCTTTGGAGAGAACAACCTCCAGCAGGTGCCTCAGAGGCACAGAAGTAACATCAACACCATCTACCCCAAGTCCTCGATCCACTGACAGGAACACTATCCGAAGGTTGAACCAGTTCTCCAATGTCATTTGAGATACAAGAGACTGCAGATGCTGGAATCTGGAGTGAAGTCTGCTGGAGAAACTCAACAAGTCAAGCAGCATCTGATGCTTGGCCCACTGCACCTCCAGCAGGTTGGTTGTTGCTCCAACATTTGCCTGGTTGAACAAGTCCTCACATTGAAATCCAACTGCACTTAATTTCTCCAGAGCAAAACACATAGCTACCAGTACCTGTGGACCCAAACTACAGCCATCTTTTGTGGGAGTCTTCACTTAGCATATTTGTGCCCCCTCCCCAAACTTTTGTGGTACAAAAGACAACTGCAATAGGGCTGCTTCCTGCTCACTTAGAACTTAAGACTTCCATTTTTTCTTGTCATTTTCCACTCTAACCTTGACATGGTCCAACTCTTCCCTTCCTGCACCTGTACAACTAGGTGATAGGCTAGTCAAACAACCATTACATGCCCAGTTATCTTGACTATACTTCCCCCCACCCTGACTATTCCACTCTTAGTTCCCATTTCTATCACATTTGCTCCAATGATGAGACATTCCTCAAGTCTTCCCGAACCATTGCTTCCCCTCTACTATCATGGGCAGAGCCCTTGACCACATCTCATCTGTTTCCCACACTCCATTCCCATCCCTTCTTGTGGACAAAACTGGTCTTATGTTACACTCCAGCAGACTCCACACACAGACAGATCATCCTTCACAATTTTCACCAGCTCCGAGATTCCATCACCTGAACATATCCCCCTCTGTTCAATATTTCTCCCCTTATGACCCACTGGTTTGTTCTTCCACCCACACGAGCCACTCCTGATCTAGTGCACTTCCATGCAACTGCAGAAAACCTTACAGTGGCCCTTTTACTTCTGTTCCAACCAGATGAAGTAATAATTCACTTGTACACCAATCTATGATGACAAAATGGCCTCTGCACAAGAGGAACCAAATGCAGATTGGGTGATTACTTTACAGAGCACCGGTGTTTAGTCCACAGGGCAGATCCTGAGTGGTTGCTTGCCACTTGAATTCACCATCCATTGCCGACCTGTCTGTGGCCTCTTGCACTGTCACAAAGCCCATGCCAAGTCTTGTAACAGGCCACCTCCCATCTGGGGCCCTTGGAGAATCTGATAATCCAGAAGGTAACAACTTTAAACAACTCTCCTTTTGTCTGCACCAGAACTGGTAATCTTAAAGAACAGTACAGAAACAGACCTTTCAGCCACCATGTCTGTCCCAACCATGATGCCAAATTAAACCACTCCCATCTGCCTGCATATGACCCATATCCCTCCATGTCCATGTGCCTGTCCAAATGCTGCAATCCCTCTTGTATCTGCTTCCACCACCTTTATTCGTTATAAAAACTATAAACACAATAATACAGTTCAAACCTCTACATTAGTGTACAGTTCTGTTCTTAGTGTTACTTCTTATATATAAAGACACAGCACCAATGCCACTCATGTGGCTCCCTGGGGAGATACCCCAATCCTGAATTTACAATATTTGAGGGGCTTCCTCATCTGACCCCACCCCTCCTCCTGTGGCAGAAGAACCCTAGACTGTCATCCTTCCCCACTGATCTGCTTCCACCACCACCACCCCTGGCAGCACATTACAGGTACCTCCACCACTCAAAAAACCTTGCCATGCAGATCTCCTTAAAAATTTCCCCTCTTACCTTAAGGTGATGCCCTCTGGTATCTGACATTTCCACCCCGGGAGAAAAAAAATGATCTACCCTATCACTGCCCCTCACTTTTATAAACTTCTATCTGGTCATCCCTCAGCTTCAGATACTAGAGAAAACAATCCAACCTCTTACAACCAGAGGTGTGTGTCTGTTATCATGAGCTGGTCTGCTGAGCACATCCACCAGCCTTGCCATTAGCAACACATTATACAAAGCAGCACAATCTGCTTCTCACTGCCACATTAACCCATTTGGTCTCATCTTAGAGATGATCTTTTTCTACCAATTCCTCCCCCATATTCTACTGAAAGCTATTTCTTCCCTAATTTCAAAGTCTCCAACCTGAAGTGTTGTTTCTTTCCACAGAAGCCACCCGACCTGCTGCATATTTCCAGCATCTGCAGGTTTTTCCATTTTCTTGTACTAATCTCAGCATCCTCTTCCAGGCCAAGATGTCCAGCCATCTCCAATCGTAGTTAACCATGCTCAACACCGGTGCCCCAAAACAAGAAACACTCTCCAAACTCAGACTTCAAGTTTCCCTTATAAAAGTTACTGCCCTCAACTCATGGGAATCACTAGCCAGAGTTCAGAATGGAGTATCTAGGAAAGGTACAAATCCCCCAGCCCTCTCCAGAGGATTTTACCTGCCTTTCCCATCAAGATCCACCTGTGGATGTCCACAGGTCCCAAATAAGCCTCTCAAAAGATTTAATCAGGTCCATTATGTCCACAGTCTATCAAGCACCCATTTACAGCAATCCCACACCAATGCCATTTTCCCCACATTCTCATCAACCCCTAGATTTTTAACCAGCTAGACACCTAGTTAACCCATCAAACCACATGGCTTTGGGGTTTAGGAGTCTTCAGCCACCTTAGAACTGAAGTGGAAGCAGTTATCCTCAATCTCTGAACGACTGCTTAAGACTCCCAGAAAGTTGGATGAGAACAAGACCTCTATTCAATCCAGTATGAAGACTAGTGTTGATATCCAACTGAACTAGCAGTTAAGATTTGAGTGAACACAGTCAAAAGCTTCTGCCAAATTCTAATTACCCATGTGTAATGAGTCAGCATTTCAGATAAGCCCGTGATTTCTTTAAGAACTGTTTTTATTGAAGGCTTTACCAGCAGTTGCCAATTAAAGTGTCTAAGAACTGAGACTGCAATATTTTGCTACATTGTCCTGTTTAAACAGTGAGCACATCAAGCTCAGAGAAGAGGTCATTTATTAAAAATATTCAGCATAGCTGGAACTAAATCCTGTTTGGGTGTCTGGATTTTACAGTGCAATTTTTTTGTTGTGAGGCAGTTTTCAGATTTTAAAGCAGACATTCCAAAGAAAATGTTTTAGGAAGCAGTCACTTAGAACCCATTTTACCACATATGGTAAAATGGGAACTACTGATAATTGGATTAATTTTAAATTCTTACCAGCAGCAAAATTCAAAAGGAATTTTAAGCCACATTTTTTCTCCTCTTTGGGTCACGAACGATTAGCATTTAATTCAGACTTTAAATAATTTCAATTCCAATCACCAATCACTAAGCTTTGAAAGCTGATGTAATAGTAACCATCTAAATCAAATCCAAGTGAAATTCAGGTAGGGGTAGAGGTGAAACTCAAGGTTAACTGGACTAGCTCAGAGCCATTGATCCAGAGACAAGTTTAAATTCCTCATCTGCCGAGATTCAAGTTCAAGAAACTAAATAAATCTGAATTGAAGGCTCATCTCTAACAGTAAACATGGAATTACTGGATTGAGGGGGAAAATCTGCCATCTGCAGGAACATCTAGGTTTTCTAAACTCATCCCTACCCAGTCTGATCTAGTTGAGAGCGGAAGTAATGTGGCTGCTTCCTCCATTCGAGGGGCAATTAGAAAGACAAACATTGAGAGCAAATCCCACCAACCACCACTTGGATTAAGAATAATGGACAAATTGGGCCAAAGGGCCTGTTTCTGTGCTATATTACTCTATGATTCTAATGCAGAAAAAGTTGCAAGAGTCAGCCTTGTTCTTCCAACTTCATAACCATTCCCAAAAATAGCTACTAGATAAGGTACCAAAATGTGTCACTGCAGTATAGTGTACAGTATATCACTAGACTATCAAGGTAGAAACCTGGAGTTACACAAACTCAAATTAAGGTATTCACTTTTTGCACTTTGTTTATTGTTACAACTGCTTTATAATAAACTCCTACTGACTTCACCACTGGATATAGAAATCAGGCATCTTTACCTGGTCTGATGCAATCTGGTTGCCGATATTAGCTGGAAATTAACCAGGTTAATCCCAGTTCTTGGTCTGTGGCTCTGCAGGTTATAGCTCTTCAACCAATAGTGTACTTTAAGTACATTAAGAGATGGACAGTCAACAGCCAGAGCTTAATGAAACAGATACTTAAGGTCTGTATCCATTATAGACCTCTGCAAGGATGTCTCAAGTGGTTAATGGAATTTTCCCAATTGAAATAAGCACTTTAGTATATAACCAATTTAGCCACTAGACACTTAACAGACAGGCAAGTCATATCTTCTTTGACAAAACCACAATAGTCATTTGTTCCATTAGGATTAAGTTATACCAAATATATACAGAACAGATCTATAGCAGAAGCCATCTCCCTGGCCCTACACTCATCTGTTGCCCCTGGACAGTAAAGACACCTATGTTAGACCATTGTTTATTGACTACAGCTCTGCCTTCAGTACTAAATTTCAAGCAAATTCGTCACCAAACCCTAAGACCTGGGACTCAACACCACCTTTGCATCCTTGACTCCCTGACCAACAGACTACAATCCATAAGGACACGCAGCAACACCTCCGCCATGATCATTCACAACACCGGTGCCCCACAAGGCTGCGTCCTCAGCCCCCTATGCTCTCATACTGCGTGGCCAAATTCTGCTCCAACTCCATCTACAAGTTTGCAGATGATACCAGTGTAGAGGGATCATATCAACAACAATGAGCTGGAGTACAGGAAGGAGAGAGCTTAATGACATCGTGTCATGACAACCTTTCCCCCAGTGTCAGCAAAACAAGGCTGATCATTGAGTTCAGGAAGGGGGGGCAGTGCACATGCTCCTGTCCATATCAGTGCTGAGGTCAAGAGGGTTGAGAGCTTCAAGTTTCTAGGAGTGAACATCACCAATAGCCTGTCCTGGTCCAACCACAGATGCTATAACCAAGAAAGTTCACCAGCACCTCTACTTCCTCAGGGAGGTGGAAGAAATTTGGCATGTCCCCATCAACCCTCAGTTTTTTGAAAAGTTATAAATCGATGCACCATGGAAAGCATCCCATCTGGATGCATCATGGCTTGGTTCATCAACAGCTCTGCTCATGACCACAAGAAACCGTAGAGAGTTGTGGACACAGACCAGCGCATCACGGAAACTGGCCTCCCCTCCACGGACTGTCTACACTTCTTGCTGCCTCAGTAAAGCAGCTAACATGATCAACGACCCAATCCACCCCAAACATTCTCTTCTCCCCTCTCCCATTGGGCAGAGGATACAAAACCCTGAAAGCACAAAACACCAGGCTCAAGGACAGCTTCTATCCTGCTGTTAAGGCTATTGAACAGTTCCCTAGTGCAATAAGATGGACTTAACTTCAATCTACCTCATTATGACCCTACACCTTGTCTACCTGCACTCTGTAGCTGTTAACCTTTACTCTGCATTGTTTTACCTTGCACTACCTCAATGCAGTATGTAATGAATTGATCTGAACAGTATGCAAGACAACTTTTCAACTGTACCTCAGCACATGTGACAATGATAAACCAACTCCAATTCTATGGTCCAGTCAAAAAATCTGGAACTCAAATCCTGATTTGATGGATACGAGGAGCTTGGAGATAGTGAATAAACATCAGGATCCACAGTAGTGTAGCAGTTAGCGTAACACTATTACAGCACCAGCGACCCGAGTTCAATTCCAGCCACCAAGTTTCTACATTGTGTGTGTATGGGTTACTTCTGGGTGCTCTGGTTTCCTCCCACATTAAGATGTACAGGTCAGGAAGTTGTGGGCATGCTATGTTGGTGCTGGAAGCGTGGTGACACTTGCGGGCTGCCCCCAGAACACTCTACGCAAAGGATCACCTGACTCTCTGTGACAGCTGATGCATGTGACTTTCCAGAACCTTTGTACATAGTACAGCAATAAAAAAGAAAGAGACTAATAAATGAAACCCAGCATAGGCAAATCATGTCATTAATCCTGACAACAACTAAATCTAATTCAATTACATCAAAGCTATTTGTAATTCTTCTTTCTGCATACAGCATAAATTGATGATGGAACATTTTGAAATACATTGATTAAATGCCAAATAACCTTGCTCTTTTAGTTAAACATTGATGTGAAGTGATGATGTCTGTATTTCTGCCATTTTGCAACTCGATTAACTCGTGTAAATACAATCAAAGATAATGTAGAAAACATCATCCAAAATCACTGAAGCATGTGTTGCAATGATCACAGAGGGGTAAAATGTGCAAGAATTTCTTTCTCCTTCTCCCCCTTCCCCTTTCATGCAATACCCAAGGCAATTTGATAGCCTGTTCCTGAGAACCTCATTATCAGTATAAAGTGTAAAGCAAAACAAATTGAGAATTTGAATCGCCAAGCAATTTTCGGTAAGTTTCTAAGACAAGGATTTGGAACACAGCATGCTGTAAATCATAAGAAAATATTTTTAACAAAGCTGACATCAAACAAAATCTACTAAAACTGTGAACACTTGATCTAACCTGTATTAATTTAAAGAAAGTGAATTTGTAAATTTATTCTGTGAAGGAGATTATCATTCAGAGAGAAATTATTAGACTTTGAGACATTCTGCTTACACTTTCCAACATCTTCCATGAATGCAGAATTAACTAAAGCCAGTTTTGCCTGCCTCAGGGGTTGAAGACTTACTTTCAAATTTTGGTAGCATGGCTGTGGATCGGGTGGATATTGGTATTGGTATTGGTTTATTATTGTCACTTGTACCGAGGTACAGTGAAA
>JAUZTB010000072.1:26088750-26101709 GCA_034780895.1 Rhynchobatus australiae
AGGAGACTTGCACATGGTCAAATGAGTTGATAGCAACTGAGGGGAGAATAAAGCAAAGGATTTGGGTAAATGGGGGCTAGATGGTCAGTGCAGACTTGGTAGGCCAAAGGGCCTACTACAATGCTGTACAGATCCATGAAGTTTCACAATGCAGTTCCAAGTGATATATTCACACTACAGAGGACAATGGATTTAACTTGGCCAATAAGTCACATCAAGATCCTGCTGGTATTTAAATTCAACTATAGTATTAAATACCTGGACTAAATACATCAGCCAAACACAAGACTATGGGGCTACATTACTTTAATACATTTTACAAATAATTCTGCTCTAATCAGTGACAAAATTCCACAAAGATTTCATGGCAGAGTAAACCCTTAACAAATTACCTGCTTAAAACAAGTTCATTTAACAAATTCATTCTTTTTTCTTTTATTCCTCACTTCCCAACCTCTGAAGCCCAAAATCTACAGCCACATCTGCATGTTTGCTGGATCGACTCCACTATCCTACAGCACTGGGAAGCTAGATATTCAACAATCCAGTTCACCTCAACATCACATACAAAGATCACTATTCATGTTCAGAAATGGAACATTAAAAATTAAATTTGCCCAAATCACAATGTGACCAAGCCAGTGAATGCAAATTAAAAGCAGTGTTCTGTAACTTCCAGTTAGGCTCAAGAACTTAAACTTTACTGTTAATTGAAGAGCAATAACAAATTGTGCCAAGAACAAGATTCAGATGGGAGTGTAACTGATTGTATTTGCATCTTAATAAAGAATCTTGTCAATGGCCCAGATCACCCTCATCTCCACAACCAATAGGTTAGTTTATCTTGGACTTCATGCATGTGCAGCCAATCACAAAGCAGATATCAGCACTTCCAGTCTCCTACACTACTTGCAATGGAACACTTGTGCTGACTTGCACCAGGATTATGACCTTTTATTTGAAAGGCACGGGAACAATGAAAAAAATTAATAATTTAAAATTAAGTGTTTGTGAACTAGCATTTCAAGTGAACACAAACCATTCCATTAGATAAAATAATTTAATCTACAGTGAGCATTCAAAGGTTGACAGGGAGTTTCATGGCTAGGCTTTGAATCTGACAACTGCTCTCTCTTGCCAGATGCATCAGGTACCAAGGTTAGCTCAGCAGGGCATCTGTGTACAGAGCAAGGTAGGCAGGCACTGCAGGTTTGGGTGAAGGACCAGATCCAGAAAGATGTGGCTCAGAGCTCCTCCCATGGTCATGAAAACAGAGCCAACCTGTGGGACAGTAGGGGGAAATTGCAAAAAAAACCACATGCTTCCTCCAAAAGATATACAAATCAAGAACAATGAGTAAACAAAAAATGACTTTAGGACAAAAAAGTTAAAGAAACAAGCACAATGCAATCACAGGCCAAAATCTGTACTGTCAAAACCATCTGACATTGACTGAATCATGCAAATGTGCAACCAATCCTATTGAAGGATAAATTGAATAGTACTAGTTTAAGACAAGTCTCCAGTGATGCAGACACCGTAATTATACAAAGACTTTGACTTTAAAAATGCATCCAAAAACCTAATGACACTGAGACAGTAAAGCCCATGTCTGACACAAAACAGCACTTACTGGATTATGCCCAAGTCTGAATTCCAACACAAGGCAAGGTTACTTTGGCAATTTGCCACCATTCTCTGCACAAAGCACTTGAAGAATTTCACATGCCGAATATTAACTTCTGTAATGCATGGAAAAAGAATCTTTTTGGAAGGTAGCAGCTATTAAAATAGAACAGTCATTACCAAACACTGGGACCCATAGTACTGCTGCTTGTAGTCCATAAAAGGAAGATGAGATTTTTCTAGTCTGGTGAAGTGTTTCAAATGAATTTGCCTAGTCACAGGTAGCCAAAAGGGTATTAAGCAATTTGTCATCATTCAAGCCAGCAACTGTGGCTCTAAGATGACAAGGCACCCCTTTTTTAAAAAATATATGAAGTTACTTTGTTTTAAATCAGCTTTTGCCTTCATGCTGGAATACAAGTTTCATTTAGAACAAGGCAGACGTCAACTTGCACTGCAAACCATTCACAGAAGGTTTATTGGATCATACAGTTATCAAAATGCACACCAAGATGTCACAACTAATGACACGTTTCTGCACTTCAATTTACATAACATTCAACAGCTACTTTTGGAACCTTTACAGAAAACAAAGTTAACACAGCTTGAAATGCAGCACCAAGCCACCCAAGGAGGTGAAAATAAAACAAGCAGACTGTCTTTGGGTTTTACAAGGCCTTTCATGTCCCTCTCAGTACATGAAGTACTTTCCAGCCAAAGTATTGAAGTATAGGCACTAATCTCTAATAAATTTCCATGTTGAGATTTAAAAACTAGTAATATTCTATATCCAACTGTGGAACAATGCACCACAATGAGAGACTGAATATTCAATAGCATTTAAACTGAACTTCTGGCAGAAAATTTGAACTGCACTGCAAAGTTTGATTAATTGCAGTTGGTTTTAGTTTCTGGCTCAATTCTCTAAAGGAAATCATTTCTTTCCTCATATGGAATGCTCAAAGGAATCACCTCCATGTACAATAAACTCCAACTTCTGATTTGTCTCCACCATCTACATTTCATGCAAGGATGAAAAGGCTTCAAGCCCACTGCAATTTTGCTGCACCCAACCTGAGATTCCTTCATTTTGCCTTAAGTATTGAACTGATTTGCAGACATGATTTTGTACTCTGATTATTCCTTCCCACTTCTCAAACTGTTGTCCACTGATACAATTTATGCTGTTCCAGACAATCAGCTTTTCTAGTCTGATTTTGATACCTAGCCTCAAGTTCTTTGAATTCCTTACCCCCTTGTAGTACTGTACACTTCTTAATTACACCTCCAACAGCCAATCATTCACTCTGATCAATCTTTGTTCTCTGACCCTCTTCATTTCTCTGGAACTTAAAGCTGGTTTTTATTTCTAACCATCCTTGTTCTGATGTCATTGACCCCAAAACAAATTGTTCCTCCCTCCATGGATGTTGCCTGCTTTGCTGACTGGTCCAATGTTACTATTTCAGGACCATTTTGCATTTGGAATGCAAGTGTTTGTTTTGAAATTTCTGTTAGTCAAAATTGCTGTTCCATTCACCATCAATTCACTCCTCGCCTCTAATCTCTTGCTGAGCGAGACTCCCAATGAAGACTCTTGGCTCAGAAAGGCACTAAGGAATGAAAGTTACTTCTATGATATTCTGAACAAAATTAAACTAGCAGATTCTTTAAAAAGGGACATGATTGCATACTGCCAAAAAAGCAATTTGAGATTTAGCGTTTCTGGAATGGTGAACAAATACAAGACACCATCAAACTAGAAGTAAACCCACTGCAGGCCATTCTAAAATACACTTTGGATTGAATTAAGTCCAGATGACTGTTTCCTTTCAAAAATTAAATTTGTATACTTGAAATTTATCAAATCCAAACCTCTAATCCTAGCTTGGATACACCATTATTTTTCTTCTTCTCCTGTTAAAGTTTTGAAACCAATGTTTACAAAAACTTCAGCACAAGATAACCAAATAGGAATTGGTCACAACTGACAAAACATTAAACCATTCTTCAGAATGGGTGATCTATATTTTTCACGACAATCTTAATCCCCAATGGGATATTGTTGTACAGGAGTCGGTCTCCAGTATCTCATCCAAGCTGCTAATTTTCAAGTACTGGCAGACTAAACAATACAGGAAACCAATTTTTTTTTTGGGGGGGGGGGTGGTTTGCATTCCAAAAAATGGTCATATATGGATTTTCTCTTTGCAAAGCCATGTCATCTGTGCATGCCAAGAAATGAGTTGAAAAAGAATAGTGTTAACTTCTCCGTCCCCCCCCACTACACAAATTTTGAGCACAATTTTTTTTATTCTGTATCCCAGATCTTTTGGTGGCAATTTGCAAATTCCAAAAAGAAACGCGTTAGTCAAAGTGGTTACCTGCATTCACATCTCAATATTATGACTACCTGCAGACATGCAGTAGCAATCACTAGAAAGCAAAAGGATTGTAATAACATGCCCATAAAGAGTGCCAGCTGCAAGGTTGACGATGCATACAAGGTGACCATTGAAGTGTAAAGCAAAGGAAATGTTCCCTCACAAATACAATGAGATCAGAGCAACAAAGTTCCAATGTTCTGTGCTGCATCTCAATTGTTAGCTGTCACTCACTTGGCAATCTCATTCATGTCAGAAAGTAATGGGTCTGAGTCCCATCTTGGGATTGAAGTAGCAATCAGGACTGACAATTATAACATTGACTTCTCATGCCTAGATTCTCATTACAATTTAAGGAGCAGGAAAATATCCAAACCATGTCAGCACAGTACCATATTGATTGAAGAACACCCAAAGGTGTCAAAAATTGTTGTTGGATGGTTTAGGTAAGTGGTTTCACTTTAGAATTGTATCCACATGTACCCCATCCCCACGAAAGATGGGCAAAGCAGTTAAATTTTTCCTCAACTAGAATAGTTTTGTGGCACATACACAAATTATTTGCTAGATCACTGAAGGGACCATAAAAGATCCAAATCATTTGTTTGGCCAATTACCAAAGGTGCCCTTCCTGGAAGGTGCTGTGGAAAAGCTACAGCAAGTTTCTGTACAGCTTCTCATTAGAACAAAATATCCAAAACAGTGGATAAGATTTCAAAGATGTGCCTGTCCCCAAATGATGCTGAGCTGCTATGGTGATGTTTCAGTCATCCCAATGAAGAGCATTCCCCTCACTGACACATCTTGTAGGAAAGACTTTGCAGAATAAGAGTCAGTTAATTGCACAAACAGGCCCTTTGGTCCACTTGTCCACACTGACCAAGGTACCTTCCTGAGCTAGTCCCATGTCCCTCTAAACCTCTTCCATCCACAAACCTGTCCCAATGTCCTGAAAATGTGGCAATTGCATTCACCTCTCATCCTCTGGCAGCTTGTTCCAGATAACAACCACCCTGTATGGAAACACTTGCCCTCAAGTTCCCTTTAAATCTTCCCACTCTCATCTTAAATCGACACCCTCTAGTTTTTTGATGCCCCTACCCCAGAAAAAGGCTAGCTATCCATCTTATCCATGCCCCTCATGATTTTACAAATCTAAACAATGTCATCCCTCAGTCTCCTTCACTCAATGGAAAACAGACCCAACCTATCTAGCCTCTCCTTACAACTCAAACCCTCAGTCCTGGCAACATCCTTCTGAGACTTTTCTACAACCTCTCTAGCTTGATTATATCCTTCCTATAGTACGATGGCAGAACTGCACACAATATTCCAGGCATGTGGTCTCACCCACATCTTGTACAGCTATAACATGATGTCCAAATGTACTCAATACCAGAACCAATGGAGGAAAGCATGCCATATGCCTTCACCACATTGTCTAACTGCATTGCTACTTTCAGGGAATGATGTACTCTTCGACAACACACCCCAGGCCCTGTCATTATTCACTACATTCTACTGTGGCTTAACTTCTCAAAATACATCATTTAACATTTGTCCAAGTTAAATTCTATCTGCCATCCTTTTGCCCTCTACTTCAGTTAATCTAGATCCTGTTGTAACCCTAGACACCTTTCACTGCCCACACCATTAACATATCTGTAAACTTGCTAATCATGCCACCTACATTCACATTCAAAATCATTAATATACACACAACAGGGGACTAGGCACAGATCCATGGCACACCACTGGTCACAGGCCTCCAATATGAAAAAATGATCTCCCTAACACCAACTCCTTCCACTACCAATCTTGTATCTATTGTCTAGCTCACCCTGGATACCATGCAATCTCACCTTCCAGACCATGCAGAACCTTGCCTAAAGCCTTCCTGCAATTCATTTAAAATGTCTACCACCCTGCCCTCAATCCTCAGCCACCTTTTAAAAAAGCTATTAAATTCTAGGGACCATTTCCCATGCAGAGGCATGCCCTAATCAGTCTTTGCCTTTCCAAATGCAGATGGATCCTGTCTCAGTAGGCCCTCCAGTTCCCATAACTGATGTTAGGTGCACCAGCTCAATTCCCTGGCTTGTCAGGATCATACAGCACAAAGCTAGGCCCTTCCTTGCTTAAATCAGAAGGCAAAATGCAAAGCACAGCCTCTTAGTCTTGCAGCCACTGAAATGATACAGCTGAATCAACCAAGTTTTTGATTGCTTGTAACCACCAGGATGCTGCATTGTACATCTCTTAAATACAAATCACTGACTAGAACTCCAGTGGTGTTGCAACACAAAATGCTGGAGGAATCAGGCAGCATCTATGGAGGGAAATGAACTGTCAATGTTTCGGGCAGAGACCCTTCATCAGGACTAGAGCATCTGCAGTTTATCTTGTGTCTCCACAGATATGCTTAATGTCCACTGGTATTCATGCTTCACCTCTACTAGTCCTTCCATTCATTCATCTGACCATCAACCTTCGTGGAGCCACAGCTTCATCCAGTCAACCATGCCATCTGCAGCACCACCTCCCCCACCCCCCAGCTACATCCAAGCCACCAACTGCATTCCAGCTGTTGCCTCAGCCCAACAAGACTGATAGTCTCAGCAAGAGACAAGTTTCTAACTTCACATCTTGCTTGCACAACAAAATCTGCTTCCACTTTTTTTTTTGGGGGGGGGGGGGGAAAAGAAGGAAGAAGAGAAAAGATTTGATCACCTCCAACATCTGCTACTGAAGTCTTAAATACTGACCCCTGAATTCAAATCATACTACATTATCTAGGCCAGTGCTATGACTGAGCTTAAGAGACACTGAAGCTGGTGATACAAGTCTTTGTTCACCACAAGCAGACATTATCCCAGAGACCCTCATTAGACTCTCCCACACTCAAAGTACATCAAGTTTTTGTACTCAAGATCAGCAGGTGATTCAATACAATTTCAATAGCTACAATTACATCATTTATTTCAATATTGTTGAGTCCAAATGCTTCCATTGAGTTACATATCTACAATGAGAGACACCTCTGAATGTTCAAACATCTTTGCTGGAACAAACTAATTCACAGATGTCTAAAAACTGAGAGGACAGAACAGAGAGGCTCAAAATTAATGCCGAGGGCTGACTCGCCAAGTACATAAATACCTCAACTGTTGAGATCAAATCTGCCTCTGACCACGTTTGATGTGCCAAGTGACGATTTCAGTCTGGTCTGCAAACTTCCTTAAACTCAGATACAATGGTGCAAAACAACTTAACCATAGTTGCCTGATTTAATGTAAGCCAATTTACATAATACTGTCTTGTGTTTGCTGATGCATCCAAGAACAGCTCATGGGTCACTTTGCAAACCACAGCTCTTGAGCAGCCAGCCCCCTGTGCTCTGTAGACAATACTGGTTTACAAGGCTGTCCTTTCAACTTCAAACTGATTCCTGCTTGCAATTTACATTAAGAACTAAAAACTGGTTCTTGTTTGAATTAATATCTGATATATTCACAATTCCTTAACAGCCAGCACCCTTACCCCATCCTGTTAAATTGAGCATATTTCAACTGCTCCTATACACTGCACCCCCCACCCCCATTCTCAACACCCATGTTCAATCTTTCACTTCAATGCTTGACATTAAAGGCACTATATAGAAACATTCTTCCAATACCAAGTGTACAGATTGTTAGGTTAACTAGCCACCAAATGACCCCTAGTACATGGTGGGTGAGTGGTAGAATCTAGGGAAGAAACTGATGGAAATCTGGGGAAAATGAGTTAGGGATTAGTGTAAAAGCATATGCTTGGTCAGTGCCTACTCAGTGGGCTGTAGGTTCCCTTTCTGTACTGCATCTCTGCACACAAGCAACTTTTGATTATCTTTCATTCCCAGTCCTTCACTGAGGAACAGATGATAATAATTTGGAGTTTCCCCAAAACAGTTGTCCACATTTTACCAAGTGATCCAGTATTCTAGAAGACTTAAGAAACAACTAAACAGCAAGTGGAAGATCACCTCAGTTTTTCTAAAGAGGTTACTCACCAGAGAAAACCACCATGCTAAGAGGTTTGCTATTTCTCTAACCCAGATACCAGGTGTCCCGGCAACTAACCACAAGGATCATGAATCGTGCAAGGATAGGGCAGAACTGAACAAGTGACTAATCAAGCCAATATCCTAATCAATTCAAGGAATTAACACTGGAGTAGAGGTAACTCTTTGCTAAGCCATTCCGAGTTAGGGGTAAAGTTAATAAGTACATTTTAGTAAAAGACTGCAAGGCAGCAGACAATGATCAAGTCACTGACTTCCAATGGTAACAAAATTAAACCAATGAGGCCAGATCTTACTTCAAGGCCCTGCTAAGTTAATATATTCAAACTTGGGCTGTGGCTTTCCACTTCAGGAACACCCTGCAAGAGATTTATGCAAGGAATGGAGCCAAGTTTTCCACCACTACCCAGAGTATCATTCTTCGGCTAAGTCTCCACAACAAGTGGAAACAGGATTTAACAAGTATGAAAGATAACCAGTACCCCTTCTACCTTTCTGCAGTCACTGAACAAGTCTAGTCGACAGACATACACACCCTTCGCAAACTGAATTCCAGGAAGTGCAGGAGGTGACAAAAATGTGTAAAACTAAATATATTATTTCACTATTACAACACTCCTAGGAGCTGTTATTTTTGTATTGCATCCAGCGATAAGCCAGCAAAGCCTTGATAAAATCAACACTAAAAATAATCCCATCTAGTAATAAAATTGATTTGCAAATGAATTAGATTTTGCACATAGGACAACATGAAGTCCCAGCAGCCATTCTCCAAATCAGTCTCTGCACACAATGCTGTTCCACTTCAGCTTTTCTTGCACCAATAACTGCTGTAGTTGGTCTGGAAACCCAGAAACCTCTGGATCCCTGCTGCCTTCTGCACATCTACTGACCTGCTTTCAATCGTCTCACTGTATTAGGCAGTTTTCTATTGTCCAAAAGGCACTCAAAATAATTTAAACACACTGGGCATAAGGTTTAATCACAATTGTGAAGCTGGTCACAAATTATGCTGCCAATGGTAGGGTTAGCATTAGGTTGTTCAAATGACTGACTACTCACTCGCTCAAAAGTTCCAAAACTGATCATTGCAAGAGAAACATCCCAACTCAAAATGTTACCCATTTCTTTACAGAAGTTGTCTGAACCTACCAGTTCTTGCACTGCTTTACATGATCTTCAATTTCAGCATTTCTCCTCTGGCAACCTACAAAGTTATTCAGAACTATATAGTCAGCTGTAGACATTAGCTGCTAGATTGCTTCAGAATTGGAGGCTACAGCAAGCAGTCTAAGTAAGCAATTTAAAACCAGACTGGATGTGAAGATTCCAGACATCAAGGAGTCAGGGCAAGTAGTAACTTAATTCAAATTTATACACTCACTTCCTTGTTGTGATGAGTTATATTAACAAGAGCACCGTCCACTACAGTGCAAGCCATACAAAGGCAGCACTACCAATTATTTGCAAGAGTACAATTTTGAATACAATAAGGCTCCTGTTCCTACTGACCACCCAGTGACCCCAAAGCAAAAATTCATACTTGAAGTAAAGCAGGAGGCACGATTCCAAAAGGATCTCAAGGTTGCAACTCACCATACAGATGCGCTGTGCACTACCATAAATCCTCAGCTTTCTGGAAAGCAGAGAAGAGATTCATTAGCTTCATGTTTTTGAATACAAATAGTACGATGAATTTCATCAAGTAATTTTGGGACAGCTGTATGTGTTTGCCATTAAGCCTCTAAAATAACCAAATGTCCATGGTTCAAGTTCCACTGAAGTGTTGTTAGTGATCATGCATCATAGTTAACACATCATTGTAGAAATTAAGTCTATCAGAAAGTCAGCATTTAACATTCTCCAGCAACAAGATTCACCACAACCTTCCAACAATATTTTCATTGTCCTGTCATTGATCTTAAACTACTTCCCAGATGTCCAGAACCTCCTTCCAATGAACATGATAGAAGTTAATTTCCTACAGTGCACCATCACAGCCTCTGGCTGGCTGAGGCAGTAATGCTTGGGGGCAGGGGAGAAGTCAATACCTCAGTCAGTACAGAGCTGTCTTCGAGTCAACATTTCAACCTGCTCTCGTGGACTTCTGGGACTTGCATGACTTGGAGGCTCTCAAAAGCACTGAAGTGGCCCATAGACCATCTCTGCAATATCCCCCAAATCTGCTGGCAGGATATGCAAACCAAAATCGGCAGCCTGACCCAGGACAACAGAGGCCCCAATTACTGTTAGCTCTGATAGGCAACAAACCCCCAAAATGGTAATGGCAGGTCCATTCCAAGACTAAGTCAACAAGGTCCTCAAAGCCTCCTTGAGGGAAGTGCAACATTCCACTGATTCATGCACATCTGGCTTGTGACTGTTCAAATGGTCTTGAACAGCACACAGAAGCCAAGTGAAAATAGTGTATGAACCACCACCTCCCAAACTAGTCAGCTACTGAACCAGAATGTCCATATCCAGCTCAGAACCCACAGAGCAGGTGGAAGTCCTCTATGGATTTCCCCAAGTGGTGAAAGGAGACACTTAAATACTTAACACATTTTTCTGGTTTAAATGCAAAATATACAAGGAAAAGTCTCAGCTTGGAGGTGGTGGTGGTATTTAATTCTGGAGCCCATGTTAACTTTAGCAAGATCAATTCAGTTAGTCCCACCTCAACCTTTGGATAGTACTGCAAGGCTATGGCAATCTGTTCAGCTGTCGTGGAATTGATTCCACTCTTGCAAGCAGGGAATTCCAGAACCAAACTTGTCTCCAGTAAAAGCAGCAATGACATGAATTCCATCCTCTGGCAGGTGACCACCCCATCAAATGGGAACAGTTGCCCCACTCACTGCCCACTCAGTTTTGAATATGACCTTTGCCAAGGTCAACTATCCCAGTTTATCCAGATAACTGGAGTCCCTTCTCCACAGCAGCATTCCAGTAAAATCTTTCCTGCACTCTGAACACCTTTCATTTTCTGCTACCTCAACCTGACAATGCACTCAAAATGCTGGAGGAACTCAGTGGGCCAGGCAGCATCCATGGAGGGAAATAAACAGTCAACATCTCAGGTTGAGACCCTTCCCTCCATAGATGCTGCCCAACCCATTGAGTTCCTCCAGCATTTTGTATTGCTGCTCCAGATTCCAGCATCTGCAGAACCTCGCGTCTCAATATCTGAATGACTACCCAGGAAATCTGAAGTCTTTCACAGAAATGTGTTGACCTACAAGGCTGTTGCTATCCAATCTTAAAATTAAATCCAGAGTTTAATCACCAAGTTCCTCCTTCAGACATACAAACACATTGTTTGCTTCAAAACAGTCACTTACAGGACCACGCACTAACAGTTCCTGAATACTTATTAAACAAATGTAGGGAAATGGTACATAGTTTAATGCTTTTACTGTTAGCAGTGCCATTTTCCAGATTAAGCTTTTAGTATGCCCTCAAAACAAAATCTTAACCACAGTAGTAAATTTGCTCCAGTGATTTATCTGCTTAAGGTTAGCCTCGAAGAATTACACCACTTAGTGAATATCAGCTTAGAGATGATTTTAACAAGTTCACTGTGGCACTGAAGAACATGGGAAGCTGAAAAGAGCCTGTAAAAAGTAGAACTAATTATTGATCCAGAGACTGAATTCCCCATCTGTCATGGTAGAGTTCAAACCAAGTAATTAATAAATCTGGAAGTTACCTTATTAACAGCAACTATGAAACTACCAGATTGTGGTTAAAAATCCATCTGGTTCAATGTCTTTCAGTAAAGGAAATCTGCCAATGTCACCCAGATTGCACATACTGCTCCAAACTCAATGTCATTCAGTGCTTCAGATGCCAGCAACATCCATATCCTATGAACATACATCATCACCATTCTGTTAGAAGAGATACTCTCACATGGCCAGCAAACTCCAACACTTCAGTCAAATTGGTAAATGAGTACATCTGCAGAGAACAGCTCGTAACAAGTCATGATTCTCCAATACCAACTTGGCAATAACATTAAATTTACTTCCATCTGTTTACAGGACACCACACCTTCCAGAGTTGGGAAGCCAGAGGTTGCATTCATTGACATTTGCTAATTTCACCATCACACCTAGAAACAGGTTTTTCTGGCACTTCACTTGGCTTATGCCTTTAACTCGCTGGGTAACTGTGGTCTCAAGAGGTGATGAGCCAATTGTCTCATTGTGCAAGTGACATTTGCAGTCTTTCGCTATTAACCACAGCTCCCATCAACACTCAATTGCAGATCTCATTTTAAGTAAGGAAATTTAAACACGCACTAAACCTCTATCCTCACTTGCACACCCAGGACTACAGGTCATTTTGGTTACAAAAACTTCTAAAAGATTGGCTGAACAAATGGTAGCACTGCAACCCCCAAGAGGGAATATGTTACAAATGTGGCAACTCAAGATCAGCATAGTCCTTTAAATTGGATTAAGAGATTGAAGCTGTGCATGCCAGGAGTGCCCTCTCAAGAATCTCCAAGCAAGCAAGTCCAGAAAATGTTTTAATACTCAAGGTTTATTTGGTGGTTTCACTCCAGTCTGTGTCATACAGAATGCTTTGACCAACCTTGCTTCTCAGCACTTCCTTGACAAGCCTACCTCTCATCTTTAAGACACTATAGCACTAGGGCAGCACGGTAGCATAGCAGTTAGCGCAATGCTATTACAGCACCAGCAATCAGGGTTCGATTCCCGCTGTCTGTAAGGAGTTTGTACATTCTCCCGTGTCTGCATGGGTTTCCTCCCACATTCTAAAGATGTACAGGTAGGTTAATTTGGGGTTCAAACGGGCGGCACGGACTCGTTGGGCCAGTTTTTAAATTAAAAAAATTTAATTTAAAAATTTAAAATCAATCC
>JAUZTB010000072.1:26816676-26831019 GCA_034780895.1 Rhynchobatus australiae
ATTGACCTCTAGCAAATTTAATTGTGTCTGATGCTCATTCTGATCGCTGCTCTCATGGATACTGGTATATTAGGCCTCTGCTTGGTGCCTCCTTCTGAATAATTGGTGCAAAGGCTATGGCGAGGTAGATTGTGAGGTCAAGGATTCATCTTTATCATTACAAGAGGTCTGATCAAGAGTCTTATAACAGTGGGACAGAAGCTGTCCTTGAGCCTGTTGGTGCATGTTATCAAGCTTTTGTATCTTCTGCGTGATGGAAGAAGGGAGAAGAGAGAATGACCAGGATGGGAGGGGTCTTTGATTAAGTTGGCTGCTTTCCCGAGGCAGTGGGAAGTGTAGACAGAGTCCATGGAGGGGAGGTTGGATTTCCTGATGGACTGAGCTGTGTCCACAACTCTCTGCAACCTCTTGCACTCTTGGGCAGAGCAGCTGCCATACATGATAGGATGCTTTCTGTGATGTATCTATAAAAATTGGTGAGGGTCAATGGGAAGATGCTGAATTTCCTTAGCATTCTGAGGAAATAGAGGCGCTGAAATACAGTAGATTGCTGGATTGCAGCTGCAAGCACTGCTCTGATGAGATGTGTTGAGCATCTTCCAAGTGGCTTTTGACTCAGTCTTATGTATTTCAGAACAAAGAGAAGCAGAAACCTTTGAAGTTAATGTGATATCAAATTTAAATTAATGTTTTCAAAAACATGTTGTGGGAGACTGAAATCTGGTGAGGAGGATGGAAGTTTACTCAAACTTTTTCTAGAGATGAAAGAAGGCTATCCAGAACAATGTTTGCTACCAAACAATGTCATAATGCAAAATGCTGACAGCTTCTTGACTATATTGAATGCAGACCACACAGGTCAGGACAATATGCACTACGTTAAGGGGTATTAGAAATGGTTTCAGTAGCAGCAGTCACGGGGGAATTGGGTATGGCTTTGAGAAAGGAAAAATAATTAATGGGTTGTGGAGCAAGGATGGGGAGCAAGATGAATGGATTACAAAGATCCAGCAGAGACAGACTGGGCCAAACTACCTCCTTCTGTGGTATAACAGCAACAAACTCTGTTCATTTAAACACATGCAACATATTCAGCATGTACATAATATATAATATATGCTTTGGTAATTCTTACTGAATTAAAATAATGGTAAAGAATTAATTGAAATTGAGCAGAGTATTGTTACTTTTAATATTATTTCTTGATATTGCATCTAAGAAGGAACTAAGATTGTCATTGAAACACTTGTTTTGCAGTAATAAATTACTGGAGGAATGCAATTAATTTCTTGCATATGAAGTGGTTTCATACTGATGAGCCAAATTTTTTGCGACTATAGCTGTTCCTATTTAGTGCGTGGTTTTTAATTGTGAGTATTGTGACAACAGTTTACCAACTGACCAATGTAAACCTGAAGTGATCTTGGTTTGATGTTTGTCACAGTACCCCCCTTGATAGGGCCCTTTTCTTTCAGCATTCTCGCTAAAGCTCCCTGGAGCTGGGAGCTGGTTCTGCATGCTTATTTAGAGAACATAAAGGGAGAGATTGATTGCTCTGTATGTGAGGGAGACAGGGTCATGGCACATGCTCAGTGCTGACATTTTGAGGGGAAGTTTTTACGCTCTGCGTGGTGGCTGAGGTCACAGCACAAGCTCAGTGAAAGCTTTCTAAGGTCTCTCAGAGACTGCGTGTGCCACCATTTTGAGTACTGAGAGTAGGAAAAAGGGAGAGTTTTGCTTTCAGTGCAGTCTGTAGCCAGACTTGGGGATATAATTAAACCTAAAGGACTTGTTTTGACCATGGATGATCTCTTCAGCCCTCGGAGGTAGGCTTATTTATTTTGGCCTATCCTAAAAGGCTGCATTTTGTGGATTCCTTGCCTTGTCAAATATTTATTATGAAATCTTCATTATTAACGCTGCAAGCCTTTTTGCTGCTGTTTTTCAATGTTTGATCAGCATTAAACAGAAAATGGTGACCCTTTCCTGAACAGCTAGCTGTCTTTCTTTTTCATTTTGGAAAGTAAAAGATTCAGAGCAATTTCTTCTGGTTTGGGGAGAAAAGGGAAGGAAATCAAATCATGTCAGTAAAATTTATATCATTATTTTTCTGGCATTAGTTAAATTTTCTCTTTCAGGGCTATTTAAAGTAGGTTCGTTTTTGTGCAATTTGCCTCTGTAATTTTCCTCTAAACAGAGAAACATACCATTTTGGGACATCCGTAGGTATGAGAACTATTTGGGCCTGTCAGTTTGGTTAGGGAAATGGTAGGGGGTAGGATTTGGTGTGGACCACTATTGGTGGCTTTCAGAGATGGGTGGGGCTTCAGTGCTTGTTCTTGTGCATATGTGGTTAGGTCTTTTTGAATTCAAATTTCATTTACAGAAGGAAATTAAAAAATACAAACTTAATATTTAGAAACAAATGCATTGTAATTTTGTAACTTTTTAAACAAAAACTTAAGGTATGCAGCTGCAAAGCTGGTAGCAGAAGTTCTTTTGATCCAAAACTTGCACATTAAGGACATTGTTGCTTAACCCAATCTCCATTGATAATTACTTGGATGAACCTTACATCTTGATTCCAATCAGCACGTTGTTAACCAAGTTCAGATGAGGCATTTTGAAAGCAAGTTCAGGACTGGTACATTGTTGAAGCAGAGATATTATAGACATTTTTGTAAACATAGTGGATATGTTTGAACATCACGGCATCACGTTCCATTCATATGTACCTTTATTGAAGGAAGTCATTGGCAGCTATTAAACTCTGATCAGTACTTTCTGATAACTTTGGTAAGTTGGGCATCAGAATGACAAAGCAATCCAGCAGTAGTTTGAATAAAAGTTGCTCCAACAGTGTTTGAAAGAATCTGGATTTAAATACAGCAACTTAGCTGAAGAATTTGTAAATGATCCTAGTTAACTCAGAGGATCCACAATATTGCAGATTGGTTTTGTACTGAATTTTCATTTTAAAAAAAGCAAAATTTTTCACTTAAGTATTTTGTACCAGTGCCCATATACTGGACCAAAATACATTTTTAAAATATTTTTGGGTTGAGGTGATGTGGTCCACAACAAAACAGTTTTGTAAATTTAATACATATCAGCTTGGCCAGTGTTTGGTGCTATTTGATTTACCTAAAAGTCAACAGTTTTTTTCATTGTTAAATTGTATTTTCTTTGTGGTTTCTTATAATGCAATGGTAAAATATCCCAAGTGCCTCACAGGAATATTATTAAACTAAAATTGATGCTGAGACATAATGGAGAGATGCAGACATTTATGAGGGAATTCCAGACCTTTGGGCCTTTACTCTATGAAAACGCCACTACTATCTGGTACTGATTATATTTTGGTAAGGTCATGAGACTAGAAATTGAGCATTATAAGGGCTGAGGAGTTCCAAAATGGGGACATGACATACCACAGAGAGATTTGAAGATGGGTTCGGGCATCAAGGTTATGGATGAACAGAATTTGATGGGTGTTTAGACATGGGAAGTGGGGATTCAGATGACCTCAAGGTTATGGAGAGTAAATTGAATGAGGCAAGCCAGTGTTGTGCATGAATGGTCACTGTTGGTAGTGATGAGGTGTGAACAGGTGTTTTGGGCAGGGTTGGGATTGGCCAGGTTTTGTGCATTTATAGAGATAGAGGTTGCCTTTTATAATGATAACATGCATATTTAGTCTCGAGCTTAACTCTGGTTCAGATCAATGCTCTTGCAAAAGTTCTGAATCAGTTTCAGATACCTACTATTTGAATGGATTGATCTGGTCACAAGGAAGTGGGCTTAGTCTTGGACACCCAGATGATGGCTCATATATTCCCAACATTTAAGAAGTAGAAATTTCTACTCTGGCATTAGATGCCAGACAAACAACCTGATGACACTGAGCCATCAAAAATGTTTTGTTTTAACCGGAGTGATCTTTTTTCAGTTACTCCTCCATGGTGCTGTTGAGTAGGGATTTCCAGGATTTAGTCCCAGCAATGAAATAGGAACAGCAATAAATTTTCAAGTCAGGATGGAATGCTTCTTGGAAGGGAACGTACAAATGGTGGCTTTTCCATGCACCTACTGGCCTCATCCTTCCAGGTGATAGAAGCAGGTTTGCAAGTTTATGTCAAAGGAGATTAGGACATGTACCTGTACATGCAGCTGCTGTGGACTTTTGGATGACAGTGGAGGGGCAGAGTAAATGTTTAGGGTGGTGGACAGGATGCCTATCAACCATCAACTGTGTCATAACTAGAGTCGAATTTAAATGTTACTGAAGCTGCACTCATCCAGGCAGGTGAAGAACATTCCATCATACTTGTGTGCCTTGTAGATGATAGTAATGCTTTGAATGGTCAGCAGATAAGTGAATCACTGTAGGAAGCGCAGCCTCTGTCTGTTCTTGTCGCCATAATGTATTATGCGAACTTATCCAGCATGGTTTCCAGTCTGTAGTGACCCCAGGAAATTAATGGTGTGGGTGTCAACAATGGTGCCATGTTTAATGATAGGTGGTTAGAATCCTAGGTAGGGATGGTCATTGCCTAGCACCTGTGTGGTACTAATGTTACTTGAAATGGCTAGATCTTATTTCTTCATGATCCCACGGCCTACTTTATTTTCTGCTAATGGAATTGAACATTGTGTCTTCATTGGCAAACATTCCTATTTCTTACATATTGATGGAAGGAAGGTCATTGATGTATCAGCTGAAGGTCTTTGAGCCTGAAACATTGCTCCAAATACCACCTACAGCAATGTTCTAGGGCTAAGTAGGCCTACATCCACAAACGTCCTCCTTTGTGTGAGGTAAGACATTGACTAGTGAAGTGTTGATCTCCATCAAGTTCAATATCATCAGGACTTCTTGATGCTTCATTCAGTCAAATGATGTCTTAAATTAAGGGCAGTAAATATCTTCCTCTATCCTCTGGAATTTAGCATACAATCATGGTTTTAATGTCGTCTAGAGCCTGTGGTCCTGGTAAAACCCAGACTGAGCCTCATCTAGCGACTTATTGATGAGTGTCACTTGGTGTTTTGCATGACAGCAATCGTTCCTTTTTTATGCTCAAGACTACACTGATTCGGCAATAATTAGCTGGATTGGATTTTTCCTGATTTTTGTGCACAGACATACCTGTACAGTTTTCCACATTGTCATGTAGATGCCAGTGCTGTAACTGCACTGGATCAACTCAACTCGTTCTGGAGTACAAGTCTTCAGTAGTGTAAATGGAATGTAGTCTGGTCCCCTGACCTTTGCTACATCCAGTACTTCAAAAAACAAGGTGCCAACAAGTGAATCAGACTGCATGAGTACTGGCTTCTGCAATGGGGGATCTTGCAATGAAGCTGAGATGGATTATCCACCTGGCACTTTAGGCTGATGATTGCAAATGCCTCATCCTTGTCTCTGTCACTCACTTGCTGAGCTTCACCATTGTTTGGAATGGCAATATTCTCAGAGTCCACTCTTCCCTTCACTTCTACCTGGACTGTAGAACTTCAATCTGATCTGTGGGTTGTGGGTTGGACATAAAAAGAGCAAATGTTGGAAGCACTCAGCAGCTCAAGCAGAATCCGTGGAAGGAGAAGCAGATTTAATGTTTGGGCCCATATGATGAAGCATCTCAGAACAGAATGCTAACTCTGTTTCTCCTTTCAGATGCTGCCTGACCTGCCAAGTGTTCCCAGTATTTTCAGTTTTTACTGGAGGAGTTCTAAGTCCATTCCCTCCTACCTGTCAGTCACTGAGCCACCATCTCTGGTGGATCTGTCCCGTCAGCACAGCAGTACATACCCAGGTATTGGGCAGGAGGAGTATGGGTCATTGTCTGTAATTCTTGACTGTAATTAGCCACAATTCTTTGAGTATCCTTTGTCACACTGTTGCTTAACTAGACTGTAAATACCTTTCCCTAGCTGTTCATGAAGAGGATTTTACAGATCACTCCGACCAGGAGTGAATTTGCCATGTCCAAATCCAGTGCCTAGGTCAATGTTGGAAGATCTTTCAACATATTGCAATATATATCTTGCTTCAAAAACTGAATGTTTCGATGCATCTGAATGACTTGCTAGGGTACTTTAAAAGACCACTTACCGTGGTCCTGGATTTGCATATAGGCCAGATAGGGTAGTGACAATAGTTCCTCCCTTAAAGGACTATGATAAACTCGATGTGCTTTACACTCGTTCTATACTCAGCATGATAAAGTTAGTTTTGAAAAAAAAATCCACTTTTTTTTAATTAGCAATTGAGATTTCAAAACTGCCTTGCTGGAATTTGACAAGTAATTCTGGATTGTTGGTCCAGTAATTTAACCATTAGGCCATTATTTCTGGCGTTTCAGGTCTTTGGAATTCATTTTGCAGCTGGGACTTCACCATTGGGGACGTTCCACAAAAAATTCATTAGCTCGGAGAATGTGATGAGCTGACACACAGGTCCATTGCTATTTAGCTGCACATCTTTCAGCATGCTGCTGTTGGAGGATAAAATGATGAACTCAAATAAAATAATTATCCTCAGTCCACACCAAGATTGGAATTGCTTGTTGACTTTGATTATAAATGTGAAATGGTAACAAAAGTAAAATGGTCTAGAAGATGACCACTTGGAACATATATAGGACTTATAATTAGCTGATTATAAGAGTATAGGAAGGAATAGATCTAGACCATTCGCCCTCTTGAACCTTATTCCATCATTCATTCAGAATATGGTTGATCTTTATCTCAGCTCTATTTACTAACTTGGGTTTTATATTCTATACTGCTTCCTTAACAAAATCCATCAATTTTTCTTCTGAACTTTTCAATTAAGCTTGTCTGAATGGTTCTTCAGGGGAAGAGTGATCCTTTGTATTTGCAGTCACTCTCAGAAATGTTAAGGATCATGACCCAACAAATCTTAATTATTTGTTAAATAACAGCAGCATTATAACACAGAAGCAGTTTAAATTATACAGCCCAAAATAGTGAACTAGTAACTTGAATTCTGTTAAGTGGAGCTCAGCAATTTAATTTCAGTCTCAGTTCTGGTTTTCCTATTCATAATATTTCCATTTGTATAGTGCATTATTTGTTTAATTTGAATATTTGTTCCAGACTTAAAAAAATGGCCAGTGAAAATTCTAACTTATCAGCCAATTTTTATACTCGTTTGAAATGTTTAGTTACCATTAATGTAACAATGGTTGATGTTGACTCACACCTACCTGTTAATGCCCATGAGCATGCTCTTAGAAGGATTTGAGTAGTGTTAATTCATGCATACGATGCGTCAAGACTGTGTTATGGATTGAATTATGCTAGGTATTTCTAGAAGAAGCAACTGTGTGCAGAACTGGAATTGTGCTAAATATATTCATGCACAAGATATTTCAAAGTGGGTGGTTGAATCTTGCATATGAATTGTCTTCTGCAACAGAAAAATCTGTAATTTTATTATCCTACCTTCTCATTTGATGAATGCATACTGATATAGTTATTTCTTTGATAATATACCTGCTGCATTTAATTTTTTGAGGGTAGCAATTTGTTTGAAGGTGGCAATAAAGTAATTCTGGCATTTGCCTAAATAGGTACAATCTGAAATCAGCCCTTGGAGTGAGTCAAGTTTATACTGTGTTTCTTCTGCATGTTAGAGAATGGGTTATTAATGGTTTCTGAGCTACTAAAATCTTCCCATGCTTGCTTAATTAGATGTTATATCAAGAAATTCCATTGGCTGATTTTCTTGGTATCTCTTCCTCCCTGACTCCAGTTTTTCTAAAATTTGTTTTTCTCCCCTATTAATCTTGCAAAATTAGGGAAACTTTAATTCAACCAATTCAATACCATTCTTTCCAAAAGTTTGATTAGGCTTTATATTTCCATTTTGTACAGAGGTTACATCCATTGATGGATGTGCCATAGTTGCAATTGTTTCTGAAATTCTGAAATGTGGTGATCATCATCGGGAATCTGTGTAATCATCGGCTTCCATAATTTTGTCCACTTCTGGAAACCGGTCTTGGCAAATGGATTGTGGCATGAACTTCCAAGGTGTGTTTTATTCTCATTTTGTTCAGGTATGGTGCCATAATTACTGTCAGTCCTGTAACACCTTACCAAAGGAGTTAGCTGGGTCTAGCTAATGCTTCCATAACTAGGGAAACATTAGAACATCTGGATTTTGCTGGTATTTGCCTTTCAAAATGATTTTGTTGTACGAATCATGGAATAACAGACTACGGTTTGAAGTTGGGATCTTCTATTCCAGTAAAGTGTCAGCCAGGGTCTTTAGACATGATTAACTGAATTCATGTGTTTAAATCTGCCCTGTTAGGTGTGAAACTCAGGAAGAATTTGATTCCTTGTGGAAGACTTGGAGGATGTTAATGTATTTTCAGTCTGCTAAAATGGGTGGAGCTTTGCTGGCTGTCAGTCCCAATGAAAACGTACAGCCTCATGGTGCTGAGAGTGGAAGTGGAAAGCATTATCCGTTTGTGAAATGTAGGTGGGTTTGGGTTACACAATCAGGCAACTTCTTAAAAATGATAGCCTGTTGTTTTGGACAGGAAGGCAAACATTATTATAATGAAAGACCAATGAATCACTAAATAAATATTTTGTTTTGAGTTGGAATTTTGTGGGTTGTATTCCTTGATTCTGTATTTTTGTATTAGAACCATGGGATTTTGATTGCTGAAAATGTTGGATATTAACTTTTATTGTCTGATATTCTAATATTTTCTATATTTTTGATAACTTACTCTGGGCTAATATTCAACCATTCTGTTTTTCTACGTGTATTGGGTGAGGTTATTATGTGGTTGGTCTGTGTTGTTATCCTTTTAACTAACCTGAAGAACTGATGATTATACAGAATGGGTCACAATTGGTTCTTCACTAATGATAAAATCGCAAGGTTCACATTTGCAAAGAAATACACTTAAGGATTATTTAACGTTTTGATTAAGTTCATGATGTGATCCATAAACCAGCATATTTCTGTGTTCTTACCACATCTGAACCTTTCAATTGTGGTATCTTGGTCTAGGCTTAGGACAACTTCATATGAATTACAATGGAATACAAGTCAAATAAAATGTCAAGGTATCATATGATAAATAGATCCCTTGGTAAATATGTTATATTTTTTAGTTGTATAGTGTTGAAACAATTATTGCTAATCTTTTTTTGTTAATTATGTGACAACATATAATCTCTTTAAAGAAAAAGAAAATGTCCAAGTATTTAAATGAATAAGATCATCTTGTTTTCTTGGACTAATTTTCTTTTAACTAGAAGCAGATACGATAGAAACAGTTAAGAGGCACTCAGACACATGAACAGTCAGGAATAGAGGGATATGGACCATGTATAGGATTAGTGTAGATTGACATCATGGTCGGCGCAAACTCAGTGTGCTGAAGGTCCTGTCCTGTGCTGTACTGTTCTATATTCTATGTTTCTGTTGAATACTGATAGTTGCAGTGCAGAATTGTCCACATAACAAGCAGTTCATCAGACTGTTTTCTGATACTCCCTGTGTTACTGATTGTGCATTTATGTTTGTTTTCCTTAAAGAAGAGGGATCCAAATTTGATTCCCTGTCATCTTTTGCGTCTAATCCCAAGGATTAGAATTGGAACATTTTACTCATTAAAAGTGTCATATAAATGCAAGTTGTTGTTGAGCTTCTGTCTACATTTCTGTGGCATCACTCAGACCGTGAATTATTACCCCACCCCACCACCTCTTCCCATGACAACAGCCAGTTCTACCCCTGCCTTGGGTCTGCTCTGTGCTGAAACCCTCATCTCTAGTGTTGATTTTTCCGAGGCGCTCCCAATTGGCCTCCCTTATTCTAAATCTGAGATTGTCCACACTTTGCTGCTGGTGTTCCAGCACAGCAAGTCCTGTTCACCCGTAATCCTGTACTTCTGACCCACATTGCTGCCTGGTTAACTCGTGCCTTAATTTTAAACCACATCCTTGATTTCAAAGCCATCCATGGTCTCTCACTGTAATCTCCACAGCTCCAGACAATCCTCTGTGATATCTGTGCTTTTCCAACCTGGCCTCTTCTATTATCTGTGAATGTAATACCTCCATCATTGATTGTTGTGTCAAGTCACTAAACTAAGAATTTCCTCTCTCAACCTCCTTTATTTTTTCCTTCAAGCTGTTCCTTTTAACTTTTTGACAGAAGCTTTTGGCTCCAATATCTCCTTGTAGCTTTTTGTCAAATTTTGTTCAGTAATGGGACATTAAAGGCCCTATATAATGACACTTTGGTGCTGTTGTGTTACCTGATCTCAGCTGGGTTTAGCCATTAGGATGCATCAGTTGACCTTCTGAGGCTGTTTATAGTTGCTGTTCAGTCATACTAGCTGGAAAATGTGAGCTTTGAGGAAGGGACGAAATTATAAGGGTGGGAGGTGACGGGTAATGTTTGCAGACAGGTTAAATGATGCACCTATGGTTGTTATATCTCCATACTCCAGGTTTGTTACCTTAATAGCTCAGTTGTGTGTTGCTATTTTCAGATTTCAAGCAAGTGAAGTTCTTTATATAAAACCCAAATTGAAGCAACATTAACCATGATAAATAATATCAAACGTATACAGTTGAGGGGTATAGGACGGTGAATACACACAGTCTTTTTCCCAGGGCTGGGGAATCAAGAACTAGAGGACATAGGTTTTGGGTGAGAAGGGAAAGATTACTAGGAACTTGGGCAGGTTTAAAAGATTTGACAGGAACCTTTTCTCCCAGAAACTGGTCAGTATTTAGAATGAGCTGACAGAGGAAGTGCTTGAGGCCAGTACATTAACAACTTTTAAAAGATACTTGGACAGGTATATGGATAGGAAAAGTTTAAAGAGATATGGGCCTAACACAGGTAAATGGGACTAGTTTCGATTGGAATCTTGGTCAGCACGGACCAGTTGGGCTGAAGGACCTGTTTCTGTGGTGAATGACTCTATGACTCTAAGTGGGTTATTTACATAGTGGCCTTTAAATCCTTGGATTGCAATGCTGGATGAGATCAGAAGGGTCAGTGAGATAGAGATAATCTAGTCTATTCAAAGTGGGGTGTGTGTATGATGGTGGTGTTCTGGCTAAATTACTGGACTAATAATCCAGAAACCAGAGTTCAAATCCACCATGGCAGCTGTAGAATTTAAATGTATTTAATAATCTGGAATTTGAAAAACAGAGTTAGTCTTACTAATGATAATAATCTTAGTAATGATCACCCTTCAGAGGAGGAAACTTGCCATCTTTTTCCTGTGTGGCTTCTATCTGACCCCAGATCCACAACATTGCGATTGACTCAAAATTTTCTCTGAAATTGCCGAGCAAGCCACTTTGTTCAGGGAGATGGACTTCTTCTCTTCAGGAATCGTTTGTCAGTATGGAATCGGCAACTTGGAGACCGTGGTGGCTGACCAGGCCAGCACTCTGTAAAGCTTTGTTAGGAAAACTTAGGTCCAGGCTCGCACCTACAGTGAAACTGTTGAAAGTTTCATTTTGGTGCATCGCTGCATGAAACCTCTTAATGACCTTGGTGCATCAACTCACTGACTCACCAACTCACTTGGTGCATCCTGACTTCCTGTCTGCACTTTAATGACTGAAGACAACCCAGAGGGTGAATTAATTCATATATATTGATTAATATTATTGTTTCTCCAAGTTAAAAATGATCAACGATGTTAAGTTTTTTTTTGGATGGAAGATATTTCAAGATTTTAGTTGACTAAATTCAGAAATGTTGGAGTTTCTGCCAGTGTCACAGTTTAGAAATTCTAAAGCATTGTAATAGCTGTTATACTAAAGTGTGTGGAGTAGCTACTTGTGGTATTAATGTAGTTTTCTGAAGTAATTTTGCATAGGAAAGGAAGTTCTTAAATTTTCATAATGCTGCTTTTATATATGGTCATTCAAATATTTTGTATGGTGTCCCCCTGACTTGCTCATGGTTCCTGCCTTTTGCTCAACTTTGTGGGTTCACGTCTCATTCCAGGACTTGAGCAGATAAAATACATTAGTAACTTAGTGTGGTACTGAAGGAGAGCTGCATTACTGGAAGTGCTGCCTTTGATATGAGATATACAATGGCCTTATACCAGCTAAAGTAAATGCTGCAGCTAGTGTCGTACAGAGGACAAGTTTTACAAAATAAGTAATTGACCAGGAAAAGTCTTGAGACTTACTGAAAATGTAAAAGATTTGAATAATTGCAAGTTCTTTATTTTTTGCTAGATGTAAGTTTTGTATTAATAGGTCATTGTATAAGCGACCTTCATAGACTAGACAAATGGGTTATGTAAGGGACCTTTGCAAGCCAGTAGAAGCAGAAGGCAATTTAACATGAATTTTATAGACATTGCTTTGTATAATATTGTCCCTTTTTTGCAATATAGTCAATTCTTTTCAATACTAAAGAAATAGGAGATGTATGGATAACAACCTTTATAAGAGCAGTTGGGCTGCCCTTGGGGTTGCAATGGTTATTTTTATTTTGCAATGATTCCAGAGCCAGCTGTCGAATGCTGCTGTGCAGAACCTCCTCAGGGAGCCCACTGCCTAGGCTCATCACTGCATTGCGTATGACTCAGATGCAGTATGTTGGACACTTTGTAAGCAAAGCAGAGTTTTTAATGTTACAGCAGAGGGCATTTCTCTCTGTTTCAAACCCATGCTGTTCCCGATCCTCCAATGGACGAGTGCACAGTGCACGATCTCGACTGCGTATCTGACATGTAGAGCAGGCCCATTTTGTGTCTGACCGGTGTTCCAGCATCGGCGGACGGGTATGATAACATCCTGCTTCGGAGGTTAATATTATGAAGCTTTACGAGGCTGTGCAAGAAGAGCTTCACCGTTTGTTTCCAATAATAACGTAATAAATACAGTTGGAAGATGGTCACCAGTCAAGAGAGTGATGGCTCACACATTACTTCCGCACGAACCTATCCCCTGTGATTCTCTTACTCTTCAAACGCGTTGAGATCTCTCTCTAAAATGTGCTCAGCTGCGGTGCCTCCCACTCTATAGTTTCTCCCCTGAGGTTGAGGAATTAGTTCTGATCTCTGTCCTGACCAGTTGATGTCTTTATCTCAGTCGGGGACCAATCATAATCCCTGTTAATCTTTCACTTTTTACCTGCACATCATGTCACTTATGCCCACCGCGTCCACACCGGGCGTGAATTTCCTCTGGCAGGTCGTTACGTGTATCGAGCGCCCTCTGTGTGAAACACCAGCAACTTCGATCGTCCTAAAATCGTTGCGCTCCCACTAAAATCGTCTCTCCGACCCTGGGAAAGGAGACTGTGACATCGAACCCATCTATTTCTCGGATGAATGTTTAATCCCCTGTCCGGTCACCCTCGGCCTCCCTCGCTCTATAGAAAACAGTCCGCACACTCTCTAAACTCTCCTTTTGTCTCAGAAATTCCAGTCCAGTCTTATGCCTCCTGATGACTCAGACCGCATAATACAGTCCGTAAATGGCGGATATTCAGCATTTCCAGACATTCCATTTGGAAACTTTGAGTACAGTTTGATATTATTTTCAGTTTGAGTAGTACCTTAGCAATATTGTTGCCATTAGAATTTTAGTCACGCCGATGCGGAAGACATGAAGCACAAACACGGGAACACAGAAAACCTACAGCAAAATTCAGGCCCTTCCACCCACAAAGCTGTGCCGAACATGTCCCTGCCTTGGAAATTAGTAGGCTTACACACAACCCTCTATTTTTCTCAGCTCCATGTACCTATCCAAAAGTCGCTTAAAATTCCCTATCGCATCTGCCTCTACCACAGTTGCCGGCAGCTCATTGCACGCAATCACCACCCTCTGAGTAAAACACTTACCCCTGGCATCTCCTCTTCACCGAGTTCCCAGCACCTTACACCTGTGTCCTCTTGTGGTAACCATTTCAGCCCTGGGAAAATCCTCTGTCTATGTACCCGATCAATACCTCGCATCATCTTATTCACCTCTATCAGGTTCCCCCCTCATCCTCCGTAGCTCCAAGGAGAAAAGGCCGAGTTTACTCAATCTGCATTCATAAGGCATGCTCCCCAATATGGGCAGCATCCCTGTAATTCGCCTCTGCACCCTTTCTATGGCTTCCACATCCTTACTGTAGTGAGGCGACCAGAAATGAGCACAGTACTCCAATGGGGTCTGACTAGAGCTCTTTATAGCTGCAACATTACCTCTCGGTTCCTAAATTCAATTCCGCCATTGATGAAGGACAATACACCATATGCCTTCTTAACCACAGAGTCAACCTGTGCAGCTGTTCTGAGCGTCCTATGG
>JAUZTB010000072.1:26853418-26868374 GCA_034780895.1 Rhynchobatus australiae
TGAGTCTATGCTGACCATTAACCATCCATTTACACTAATCCTACATCAATCCCATTTTTCTTCATTTAACGTTAAATTCAGCTTATCAAATAAATAAATTTATTTAATTAAATCTGAAGTCTAGAAAGAACTACCACAAAGCCTGGTCAACAACCCCCACATTCCATAAGTGTTCAAGCATCAAAAGAACATAATTGGAGGCTACCACATGTTATGACTCTTACCTGACGATCTGTACTTTGAAATGTTTTTAACAGCACACAGAATTTTGATCAGGACACAATTGAAAGTGGGGAGGTGAAGGCCTTTGTACAGCCAGTGGTGCAAGTGGATGTACTTCTTGAATGCAGACAACAACAAATATAGTGGCACTGCAAGGGAAGACACTTTTGCCAATGCTTTAAGAAGAACATCAGGTCTTTGAGTTACCTCAGTAGCCTAATGAAATATAATACTTCTGCAGGTGCTTTTTAAGCCAATTTGCAAAACTTCTGTGGTTGCATGGATGTTATTCTTGCCGTTTTGAACAATATCGGGGTTGATTAATCATACTCTATGACCTTGTGCTGCCTAATTGGTCTAATTTGAAGCCAAAAACAATTCATTAAATAAATCCAGATTTAAAAGCATGGTTAGTATCAGAAATGGTGACTCTGAAACTATTTCCTTGTTAGAAAAGCCTATCTGGTTCTTTAATCTCCTTTGGGGGAGGGAATCTGTATTTTTATAGCCTGCCTGGCCTTTTCGCGACTTCATACCAACCAATGGGGTTGAGTTTTAAATAACAACAGTAATTCAGGGATAGCCAATAAATGCTGGTCTCTTCAGCAATGTGCAGATCCAGTGAACAAACAAAAACAAACCTTCATCCCGTTGACAGCTTTACTCACTTTCATTCTCTGCTGCCCACGCGCTTGGTCTGTTCCACCATTACTTGCACTACATCCTGTGCTACTTATTCTGAAATTATTGTATCCTTGCTCGTGAGTGACAATATGTGAACTTCATAACCTGGAAGACTGTTAAAAGCTGCTTTTTTATTGGTAGAAAAGAGGTTGTTCCTCATTGGCCTAAGTTCATCAATGAATAAGAAATATATAATACAAGCACAAATTTTCTTTAAAAAAAATCAGGGCTTTGCAGCTGTGTAATACCAGTGGGATTCTCTTACTGATGAGGGTTTCCTTTATCTACTGAATTGGAAATATCCGGAACATACACAGGCATATCTCCCTCTTGAGTTTTTGCTAAAATGCACTTTAAAAAAATTAAAAACATCACAGCAATTAAATAATTAAAAATGTAGCTTACCTATCTTCCTATAGCCATGAATTCACAACGCACGTGAATGGACTCATGGATGTTTAGTCAGACTTGAGAAATTCAAGCAAGTCCATGTTTCACCATTGGACTCCACATGAAGTCCAGCAGTAGATCAGAACCTAGAAGCTTCTGAAAGAACTTGGCCACCAAATTCAGGACTTGCACACTTACATGGAGCTGCTGTCCTTCCTTAACAATTTCCAGCCTATTACGTATCACTTGCTTTTACTTTGTCATTGGTTTTGTTCTGATCTATTGTCAGATGACTGCTTATCTCCATCTCCAACACGCTGATCCTGCCGTCTAGCACACACCTAGTGTTGTAACTCTGTCAGGTTCGCACCTAAATTTTAGATGTGTCTGGAGTGTCCTCCAGTATTTTCTTCTACACTCCCCCATTGAACCTAGGTTGGCCCCCTCTCAATGACAATGTGCAAGTAAATCATATGCCAGACCATAGGGTTAGTATTTGTGATACCCAGTTATTCTCCTCAGATTCAGCTGGTGGTGACAATGACAATGAACTTACATTCACATTTTTAATGGCAGAATATTTGTCCTTTGAACTTGTTTCCCCATTCATTTACATCCTTGCCGAATTATATTTTAACTTTGTCCAGTCTTGCTTCAACAATCGTTAACTATTTGTCTACCAAAAGAGTGATCAATCTTGGTATTGAAATATTTCATTATCCTGGCGTCAGCAGTATTTGTTTTGGGGGGGGGGGTGTTTGGGGTGGGTGCAGTATTGTTCGGTTCCAATTTTAGAGTAGTGATGTAGTCCATTGACTTTAATGCCAGCACTCAAAAATTAGATTACACGTGTAAATCTGCAGAACTGTAGGGTTTAAGCGACATAAGTAGTGCTATTTGTGCTATAAATTTCTACTTATTACTTCATTGAAATTAAGAAATGGTAGCTTAAGATTAGCACAACCACTGATCTTTCTCCGAGCTGTCATGTGTTTGCGACCAAGTAGAGTTACAAATATAATTAACAAGCTGGTCACGGCAGCTTCTGGACTGGATGCTACTTCCAAAGTCCGGTCCATTTGCAGAACACACGCCCCAGTTTGTTCAACCCATCCACAATGATGTTGTACCCTTGGTGTTCCACCAAGCACTCAATTCCTTATTTATTTTTAACAAGTTGTGTGGAGTTTTATTTTCTGGCAGGTTGCTAGTAGTCACGCTGCACTCTCGGAGACTTGACGCTAACCATTTCCATATTGCCTGAGGCATGTTGCTCCTTTCATTTACCCACTACATGTAGAAGCCATGCAGAGAAGAATTTCATTGAATTGGCATCATGCAAGTTATGTTGAATGCTTGTTATAAAACAAAATGATTGCAAGAAAACCAAAGTAAAACAAATAACAAGTCATCACTCTTTGAAGCTCCCTCATGGCTTGGTTGGTAAGAAGACTGTAATACAAGCTGTAGAAACTGGAAGGGCATTGTTTGAATCCTGCTCTGAGCTGAGTCAGATAATCTCAGTTGAGACAGCATAAAAGCAGAAGATTGGGCAGCATCAGTGGAGGGCAAAACAGTTGTTTCAGGTCACTGACCTTTCATCAGAAACATGGCCCCAGTTTCTCATTCACAGAGGTTGCCCGAGAACGTTCAGCAATTTCTTTCAGGTTCCCAGTATTGTTATTTGTCTTTTATTTGAGGAATTTTGTTTTATTAATTTATGGTGTACTCTGGTAACTTGCTTTGCCCAAGCCCACAGAATTATATCGATAAGCTTGAAAGAGTGTGGAGAAAATATACAAGGATGTTGCTGGGACTTGACCTGAATTATAGGGAAAGGTTGAATAGGTTAGGACTTTATTCCCTGGAGCACAGAAGAATGAGGGGAGATTTTATAGAAGGAAACAAAATTATGAGGGCATGAATGCATGCAGGCTTTTTCCCCTAAGGTTGGGTGAGACTTGGATATGAGGACATAGGTTTAGGGTGAAAGGTGAAATATTTAAGGGGACTCTGAGGGGAAACTTCTTCACTCAGAGGGTGGTGCGAGTGTGGAACAAGCTGCCAGCAGAAGCGGTAGATATGGGTTCAGTTGTAAGTTTGGATAGGTACATGGATGGGAGGGGTTTGGAGGGATATGGCCCGGGTGCAGGTAGATGGGACTAGGCTGAAGATCAGGTTGGCATGGACTAGATAGGCCAAAAGGCCTGTTTCTGTGCTGTAGTACTCTATGACTTTAATGCTAATCCATTACAGTGTCATTAGCCCTGGAGTCTGAGCAATCACACAGGTAAGTACCCTACTGTACTTTAGAAAATGAATTCCAATCAGACTGTTCCAATTGGGTGTTGGCAACCTGGTGTGAATCCCAGCTGACTCTGCCACAGCTCAGTGTGGAAAGGTGTGTGAGGGCTGGTGTTGGACAGCCTGGGGTGAGTGGTCTGGCTGCTCCGCCTCTGAAAGGAATATGTATTTGTACCACAAACAGTCTGGTGGGGGAATTCAATGGGTTGGGCAGCATCTGGGGTGGGGGTGCTGCAGTCAGGCAGGAGGGAGGTACTGGGTATTGTTTGCATTTCGGGTCAAAACCTTGTATCAGGACTGAGCCTGCAGAGGGGAGATGGCTGGTGTAAAGAGGAAAGGATGATGGGCAGGTGGAACCAGCTTTGTGGGCGAGAGGGGTGGAGTTGGGAGACAGACGCAGGGTGGGTGATAGGTGGAGGCAGGCAAAAAATAGGAGAGGCGGATGGAGAGAAGTGGGGAGAAAGTGGAGACAGCTGATAAGCAGGAACACAAAGGCTACTAATGCTGGATTCTGATAAATAACGGAGGTGATAATGGGAACCATTGGGGGTGAGGTGAAGGGCAGATGGAACCCTCAGTTCCCACCCTTTGACTCCCTCCACCAAGTCCATTTGGCTGGCACACCCTGGATCCCATGTGATCTCACTTCCTGGAAGAGACTACCACAGGGGACCTTGTCAAAAGCCTTGCTTTTTGTCATGTGGGACAGTTTCTATCCCACAGTGATAAGACTATTGAATGGTTCCCCTATACGATGAGATGGACACTTGACCTCACAATCTACCTTGTTTGACCTTACACCTTATTATCTACCTGTAATGCACTTCCCTGTAGCTGTGACACTTTACCCTGTATTCTGTTATTATTTTTACTTTGTACTACCTCAATGCACTCTGTACTAACTCAATGTATCTGCACTGTGTCATGAATTGACCTGTACGATCGGTATGCAAGACAAGTTTTTCACTGTACCTCAGTACAAGTGACAATAATAAACCAATACCAATAACATCTACCACCCCACCTTCGTTCAGTTCTCTTGGTCACCTCTTCAAAAAGCTCAATTAAGTTTGTGAGACACAATTTCCCTCGCACAGGCCACGTTGACTATACCTTTTCAGTCCAGGCTGGGAAGTGTGGTCAAGCCAAAGGAGAAAGGGAGACAGCAGCTTTTATCACATTAATAGAATTGCAGGAGCTGGGTGGTCTGTCAACATAGAACGGCCCCTTCTGGTCTCCAGTAATGTACCAGTCACTGTGTCGATCAGTGTGCAGCCCTGAGACCCACACCTTGGCAATGAGTGGCCGCTCCCCCCACCCCTCTCTTTCTTAGAATTCATCTCAAGAGCTCAGTAAGATACCAGGGTATGGGCATCACTAACAAGTCCTGCATTTAATGTCTGTCCTAATTGCCCTCAAGAAGCATCAGAGAATTGTTTTCTTGTGCTACTGCCCTCTGTTAGTGAAACTTTGGCCACATTGTTGTGGGGAGGGAACTTTGAGTATGTGAATGGGTAGCAATTTTCAAAATCCTTGGATGTCAGATCCATGTTCAAAAACTTCCTTTAAACCATTCTATTCTTGAAACAACCTGCACAACTTTAATCATTACCTCACTGTAGCAACACTGTGACCACTTTTCACTACACTGAACTTTGTTTTTGTTCTAATTGTGTTTTTCTTTGTTAAAATATGTGTATAATTTATGTTTTTCTTGTGAATGTTGTGTATCTGATGCTATGTACCTGTGATGCTGCTGCAAGTAAGTTTTTCATTGCACCTGTGCATTCATGTACTTGAGTTTATTGTCACATGCATGACTTTGACTTTGAGATCAACAGTCTTTCTTGAACTGCTAGTCCTTCTGGTGAAGGTACTCCCATAGTTCCAGGGGTTAGACCCTGCGAAAGCACAGTGTGATTTGGAAGGAAATGTACAAGTGGTGGTGTCCTCTTGTGTCTGCTGTCCTCATCCCTCTAGGTCATGGAGTTTGCAGGTTTGTGGGGTGATGTCAAAATAGCCTTTAGTGCAACAGTGGATTCTGTGGATTGTGCATACAAGTGTGTTAGAGAGTGTGCAAATTTAGGATGGTGAATTAAGCAGCAGTTAAACCGGTTGCTTTGAACTGAACTTTCTTGAGCTTCTTAAATATTGTTGTAGTTATGCTTGTCCAGGCAAGTAGAGTGTGTACCCAATAAACGTGCATATGGCATGCTTGCTTTCACTGGTCGGGGCATTGAATATAAGAGTCAGGAAGTCACATTGCAGCTATATAAAACTTTGGTTAGGCCGCACTTGGGAGTAGTGTGCAGTTCTGGTCACCCCTTACAGGAAGGATGTGGAGACTTTGGAAAGAGATCAGAAGAAACTAACTAGGATGCTGCCTGGATTAGAGGGTATAAGCTTTAAAGAAAGGTGAGGCAAACTTGGGTTGTTTTCTCTGGAATGTTGGAGGCTGAGGGGAGACCTGATTGAAGTTTATAAGATTATGAGAGACATAGATCGGGTAGACAATCAGAATCTTTTTCCCAGGGTAGAAATATTCAATACTACAGGACGTGCAATATTGCAGGGGAAAGTTTTAAGGAGATGTGGGAGGCAAGTTTTTTTTTACACAGTGACTGGTAGGTGCCTGGAACAGGATGCCATAGTGGTGTTTAAGAGGCTGTAAGATAATGCATGAATATGCAGGAAAATAGAGGGATGTGGATCATGTATAGACAGAAGAGATTTAGTTTAATTCGGCATTGTATTCAGTGCACGTATCTGGGCTGTAGGGCCTGTTCCTGTGCTGTACTATGTTCCAGACTCACGGTTTGCGCCTTGTGAATATTGGAAAAGTTTTGATGGGTGGGTCACACTGTTGTATGCCAAATCTATCTTTGTGGTAATGACGTCCCAAAACACCATCATTGATGGTCATACACTTAAATGTCGGAGGTAGCGGGAGGGTGGTTAGATTCCTTGTTGGAGATGGTCATTGCTTGGCACTTGTGCGGCAGAAGTACTCGTTACTAAGCCATGCCTGAATGTCGTCCTGGTCTTTCTCTATGCAGGCTTAGATGCCTTAATTTTCTGAGGAATTGATGAACCTCTTGCAATCATCAGTGACCGACCCTGTTATGACTTGATCAGAGAGGAAGGTCATTGATGAAGCAGCTGAAGGTTACTGACCTTGGACGCTGCCCAGAGGATCTCCTGCAGTGGTGTCCTGGGGCTGGGATAATCATTCATGAAGCAGGTGACGATGATTGGGCCCTGAGGAATGCCTGCAGTCATATCCTGGGTCTGAGATAATTGACTTTCAACAGTCACCACCATCTTCCTTTGCACTAGGAATGATTCTGGTCAGCTTATAGGAACTACATACATTGTTCCTGATTTTTTTTTTCTTTCAGACTTCCAGTTATAGTTTGAAAGAAAAATTTGTATAAAGTACATCATCTTGATCACCAATATTCTTTCAAATAATCCTTCGTTCTTTATAAAAATTGACCCAAATTATTCAACTTTTGAGGTTTCTTTAGCTGTTTCATTTTAATCTTCCAATGTGTTTGATAATTTAGTGGGAGTTGAATGCAGTGGTAAAATGACAAGTGGTTTTGTAAAAATAGAGAACAAAGCTCTCAAAGTTTAAACCTTTCAGTAATCTCTCTGTCGTAATAATTTGTGGTTTAGAAGATATGACATTTAAACTTGCTTTGCCAAAGAAGAGTCGCATTTTAGTTGAAACACGTACAGGTGATTTATTTTCATGAGCCCAATCTTAATATAATTTATATCATTTTAATTAATTTTGTGCTGACGATTCACCAACTTGGAGTAAATGTATACTTCTCCAAAGATTTACTTCTACCACACCAGCCCCTAAAACAAAGGATCAAGGTTAATGCCAAAAATTATATTTTTGCTGACGCACTAGTGTGATATTTGCATAGGTTTCTTTGCCATGCTTGTGTTACCTGAAGGCTATTTTGTTGATCCCCAAGTGGAGCTAAATGAGTATCATAAAATATTAAAGCATGATAAATCATTCAGCTATACAATACCTATCCAAATGCTTTATAGAATAATGTTTCAAATTGAACATTACTTCATAGATTTGTTGATCTGTTTTAAAATTGTAACCATGTGCTATACTGAAAAAAATTAAAGGCTATTGCCAGAAAAGCAATCTACTATCTGTATAATGATCACCGGAATAAAGCTACTAATTAGACCCCTTGATGATAGTAATATTAATTTAACAGCAATGTCTTATCACTTCGCTATCCCCCTAATAACTATTTCCATGGGTCATTAGAGGTTATATTTAATGATTTACTGAGTGCTACACTATAAAGTGGTGGAAATGGTACTTAATGTTAAGGGAAATTACATTTTTGGGGAGTAATATGATTGTGCTTTTAGAAACAGAATTGCTGATGCATTTGCCCTCGATCACCAATCTCTAAAGCAAGTACAATTCCCCACATAAAGTCAATTTTAGATGATATATTGCTTACTGACATTAGGTGCACATATGTGTTGACCATTGATCTGGAGGAACTAAACAATTGGGCCTCATTACATGGATCTGCAACTGTTAGTCTGGCGAACTTAGTGTCATTTTTAAACATGTTTTAAAAATTGGGAACAATGTTTGATGTTCCCATAAGCTTAACCGAATCATTCCTGGTGCAAATGAAAATGGTTGTGGATGTTGAAAGTCAATTGTCTCAGACCCCAGGACATGTTTTAAATCTTTTGTCAATTTTAAGACAAAATTAACAACACATAGTGGAAAGTCTGCCACCAAGTAGCATGGTGTATAGATGCACTTAAACTAAGTGTAGACTTTCTTGATATTTGCATGGGAGCTGTATTGTCAACACATGGGCAATATGGTGAGACGAGCAAGTGTAACCAATGTTAGAAATTTGAAATGAAATCAGGAAATGCTGGGAATACTCAAGATGGAAAATATCTCTGGAGAGAGAAACAGAACTAATGTTTCAGTTTCCTGTCCTTTCACTGGAACTGTGAAAAATTAGTATTAAAACTAGTCTTAAGGTGTATAAAGGGGAGGGGGCAGGAGGAGGGAACAAAAGGAGAAAAGAGGAGAAATTATAAAACAAAAGCAACAACAGTGCAGGTGAAAGGTGCTGGTAATCGGACAAGGAAGGAAACAATACATCAGTCTGCAGGTTATGTAAATGTGGACAAAGGATCTGAAATCGTCAGTGGAAGATGGGGGTGAAAGCTGGAAATTTGGAGTAGAGATGCTGGAAATAACTGATTATCTGAAATTCTTGAATTAAATCTTGTGTCAGAAACACTGTAATGTGCCCAGTTGCATTGTGAGATGTTGTTCCTCGAGCTTGCATTGACCTAAATTGGGACAGTGTGGGAGGGTGAGGGCAGAGAGGTCAGAGTGGGAATAAGACAGAGAATTAAAGTGACAGACAGCTTGAAGCTCGAGGTCACGCTTGTGGACTGAGCAGTGATGTTCTGCAAAGCAGTCACATAATCAGCACTTGGTGTCCCCAGTGTGGAGAAAACAATGTAATGAGAACCGACTGCAGTGATATGAAATTGAAATTATGTCTAAATCACTGCTTCACATGTGAAGTGTGTCTGTATGGTGGAGAAGGAGGAGGTAAATGGCCAGGTGTTTTATCTTCTGCACTTGCACAATAGAGTGACAAAAAAATGGAGGTGTGGTTGTCATAGAGCCGTAGAGTAAAACAGCATGGAAACTGGCCCTTCAGTCCAATTCCTTCATGCTGACCAAGATACCCATCTATACTAGTCCCATTTGCTCAGGTTTGGTCCATATTGCTCCAAACCTTACCTATCCAGTAGATAAAACAGCAAACTGAAACATCAGTTCTGTGTCTTTCTCCGGAGATATTGTCCAACTTGAGTATTTCAAGCATTTTCTGGTTTTATTTCAAATTTCACCTTGTTGGTGGAGATAGAAAAGTGAACCAGGAGGGAAGAGGGAATGGTCCCTTTGCAAGGCAGAAAGGGGGGAAAAGAGGAAGATGCTTCACACTGGTGGCATTGGGAATAATGGAGAATAACTGTAAAAGGTAGGTGGGCAGGAAAGTAAGGACAAGGAAATCCTATCCTCGTGCAAGGGGGAGAGGGAGTGAGAGTTAAAGTGCAAGAAATAGAGTGGACACTGAGGGGCTCTTTCAGAATTGTTGGAAGATAATCCATGGTTGAGAATAAAAGAAGAGCATGGTGAAGGCACTGGTATGGCAGATAACTTCATCAGATCACATGAGGGGGGTGGATGGGAAAAGGAACAATAATAGAATCAAGTCCTGCAGGGAAACGTGGTGGGAGGGAATGTAGTGGGAATTGGTGGCATGTAGTAGATACTGATTGTTACCCAGTCCTGTGAAGTGGAGGTAGAGTGGAAAGTGGCAGCTAAAGTAAAGAAATGGGAACATGAAGCAGCACCGATGGGGTCACATACTTACTGGAAATGGAGACGAGAGGTGAGACCAGAATGGAATATTTATTATTTACATATTTATTTTTCATGACACAGATGTAGCTGAAAGCATTTATTACCCATCCTTAATTCCCTTTTGAGAAGGTGATGATGATATATTTCCAAGTCAAGAATCTTGCCTATCGAACTAATTGTTTTGGTTTTTTTGGACTTCTTGGCTCACTCTTCCTTCATCTTGCTCAGGGAAGATACATAATTTTAACATTATCTTTGCTCTAGACAGCCTTCTTTATGGTTGAGCCATTGCTTCTATTGAAATATAATTCTAACTAAATATTCCCTCTTATTAGGCAAAGCTTCCAGAATTGAAGCCTCTTCCCCTGTCCACTGGTGAGATGGTAACAGAACATGAGGAGCTGGTTTGGACACCTGGTGTCAATGATTGTGAGCTTCTGATGTACCTAAGAGCAGCCAGGTAAGAATGCACTGAAAGCCTGATCCTTCTCATGAACTGAGAGAATGCAAGAGCTTTAAATGTGTAAGAGGATAAAATAACCGTGGTTTTCATGATCATGTTCAAATATGATGATGAATTAAATGGTTAGCCACTTTATTCTTGCTGCTTTTAAGAAATGTTATATCCACCTTTGCCAGTTCCGAAGTGTTTCGCTCCCACATCATGTGGTGTCTCATCAGTAAGAAAGTGCACAGCCCTAGTAGTCTTGGCTCTGTCCTTGCCTTTCTCCATCTATATGCAACTAAAAGCATGCGTCGTACAGCACTCTGCAGTACTGGACTGCTTTTCTCTTGCAGAAGAGAGCAGGGCCAGCTCCGTTGCAAAGGAGTATTGTGTTCCACCTTGGTTATCAGTGGACTGTCCCATCTCATGTCTTTTAGGCATGCCAGAAGTAGAATTTAATGTGATTGTTGTAAAGAAGAATTGTGTTCCAAAGAGCCTACTGGTAGGAATAGGCAGTAGAATAGAGGAAAGTGGTACAAGCAAGAATAAAGGTTGACCAAATTAATAGTGAGGTTAAGAGGTTAGCATTACTTTAAGAAAAGCCTTGGTATAACAGTTATAAGTTCAGTACTCAGCTTGAAACTGAACAATACGAAAGAAAAGGGTTGTACTGAGTTGTCTGTTTGACAAATGCTGGAGGAGCAACAATTTCATCTGGGCACCTGGGTGTGGCAGAGCTGGAGGAGGATCTTGAGCTTTTGTGTTTGATCTCTAACCGTTGACTTGATATTTTAGATGTGTTGCATTCCATAGTAAAGTAATTTGCTGACATTTTCTGCCTGATTTTAACACATGGAGAGCAAGGATATTTAGGTTGAGTAGCAGTGTAATAGGTTACTGGTGCTTGTAGGACAGAAATGCAATTGGATTAGATACAGGAAAGATGTAATTGCATTGGAGAGAGTGCAGAGGAAACTTACAAAGGTGTTGTCAGGACCAGAAAATTGTAGCTGTGGGGAAAGAGCAGGCTGAGCAGGGATTTACCTGAACTGTATAAAATTATGAGGAGCATAGATAGTAAAAAAGAGGGGACCTGTTTCCATTGCCAAAAACCACATGGCAAAGAATTAAAGGAATAATAGACGGGGAATGAGGAAAAACCTCTTTCACTCAGATTCTGGAATTCATTGCTTGATAGATTGGCAGTGGCAGAAACCCTCTTCACATTTAGAAAGTAGTTGGATGTGAATTGCAGGGCTAAATATCCAGTGCTGGAAGATGGAATTAAGTTGGGTAGATCTTTTTTTCATTGGAACAGATACAGTAGGCTGCATGTGTCTGGGCCAGTCATAAATTTTCCATGACTTTTGTGATTCTACTTCAGGAAAGGAGGGGAAATTAATACAGTTATAGCACAGTCTCCCATGTGGTAATGTCCCTATCTCAAATGAAGAGTCGGGCACCAATATGGACTTTCAATACCTCCATGGAGAGAGGTGATGAGAGAAAAAAAATTATTGAATACTGGGATTAAGAACAGTATTGGAAGGGGTTGTCTTGCTGCTGCATTGTCTGGAGGGTATTCTTAAACTTGAGAGCCATAAAATAAAGAGGAAAGGGAGATGCACAAACCTTGTCGATGAGATGCATTTTGAAAGAGTGATATCAAGTCTCATGTACTCCCACTTGCAATTGTATTGCTTTCAAAGTACTAATTAGCAATAGTTTGAATGCTTAGAATTCATTTTGGCTCGAATTGAAGGAAATTGTTGAATCTTTCAAAAATAATGTTGACACCTCTGAGTCTTATTCCTGTGTTTTATCCATGATTTCAGAACAATAAAGTCACAATAAATACATTTGCTTGCATTAATTACTTTAAGCCATTGTCAGGACTGTGTAGAATACTGCTTTGGGAATGATTTTAGGGTTGAACTAGATGTCATTACTTGAAAACAGAAAGGAAAGAAAACATTTGCTCAGTGGTTGATTAATTGTATATATAGAGACTTGACTTTACCAGTTTGAATAATGGAAAAGTAAATATACATATTTTCCAAGTGAGTCACAAAATTATGTAAGAAGATGATCGGTCAGTTTTGTTGCTAAAATAACATTGCTGCTCACAAATTGTTCAATTGCTTGACTAATTGCAAATGCACAACTTTGAGCTAGATATAGTAGAATTAGCCTCCTTTTAAGTTGGAACCGAAAACCGTTATTGCAGAAGGCCAGTTGGATAATTGCTGTGATGTAGTTATTTGTTATTTTGATCATTTATTTGAAATATAAATGTAAGTATTGCATTCAGAGTAACACAGCATTTGTTTTTATGTAGGAGTATGGCTGCCTTTGCAGGCATGTGTGATGGTGGATCAACAGAAGATGGCTGCCTTGCAGCATCTCGTGATGACACTACAGTAAATGCATTAAATACTGTAAGTTTCCTTCATGTTGGGTATTTTACTGATGTCTAGGAGGTGATTTATACTTAAAATTCAGTGTCATAGCTTTAATTCTTGTATAAGAAGCAAATATATATTTTGTGTCGTGAAGAGATTATATTACAACAGTGAAATTGAAAGTGACATAATTCTAATACCATATTTGAACAAAGTACATTGATCAAATTTTGATGATTGAATCAGATTTGACTAAAATCATAATGAATGCATATAGCTTACTCAATTGATCACAAATGTTTAATTGGATATAAATATAATGGCATGACTTCTGAAAGAATAATGTGAATTACTGAATATTTTTGACTCTAAATATTACTGCTCATGCCTTCTGGTGCTGTTGTATCTTAAAATATTAGAATTAGTAACATTATTGTGAGGATTGTGACTTACAGATTTACAAATTGTCTTCACAATTGGACAGTTCAATAGGGATGACTACCATCTACTTAAGGATAGGACTTAAATTATTCCATGTTTTCGTTGTGCAGTAAAGAACGATACACTGAATATATGCTGGCTCCAGGTTTTAGAGACATGGAAAACATATTCCATTTAATAACCAGAACTCTGCATTCCTATTATACCACAGCATATATTAAAAGCAGGACCTTCCAAACATTTAAATACTCTTTACTTATCTACATTGCCATGTACTGATAGCAAACTACTGCTACATTTATGTGTGGGTGTTGTATACACATGCTAATTCGTCCAAAGTTATGGAAGTATAACGAAAACTTCATCAATTTTACTGCAGTACATTGTATAAATCAAAGCTGGCAGCTCACTACTGCAATGTTTTATTTATGTAGTGGCAGACTGCGGCAGAAAGCAATGGAATTTACTGTTAATTGTGAAAGATAGCTAAGAGGGACAGAAAATGAGAAATGTCATTCAGCTTTACTCTGAAATGTAATAAACATATTCTTCCAATCATTATTTATATGACAAAAATACAAACGATTGTAATTGCATAAGAAGCATTGGATCAATTCATTTATATTTAGCCGAAATTCTTACTGAATAACAAGGGGAAAAAAGATAATGGATACCTCAGGATTATAGCTGATTAAATTTGAAATCGCAGTCCCAACAGGAACTTGCAAATTGTATCAGGCTAAAACGGTTTCATTCCTTGGGCTAAAAAAAATACTTGCTACTCTTTATTTATTAAGTTCTTTGTAGGGCTCTGAATAAAAATCATGACTTTCTTACATTTTTAAGGTACAGTGATGCACCTTTATTCATGAATAATTCACTACTTCCTTTTTTTCTTAATAAATGTGCAGACCTTGTTGAATGAAAGCCAATATAAATAGCTAATTAGAAGGCTATTGGTTTTTCACAGTGCTAAATGAACTGAATGATATTGTTAACTCAAAGGATGTGCAAAATGTATCGTATTGTGGAGCATGTGCCACTCACAGATTGCCTTTTGAAGAAATCCCTCATCTCAGTTTCCCTGTCAGACACACAGTGGCCAAATAATTGCCTCAGAGGGAAGGAGGGGACAAAATTGGGGATACTGCACTCTGAGTAAAAAAAGAATTGACACAGGGGATGTGCTTTGGACTGCAGACAAAATGTGACAGAAATGTGAAATTGAATTGAGAAAAGGGATGGAAGTTCCCAAATTCTGAAAATCCAGCCCTCGTTGTATGTCCCACTCCAAAAAAAGGGCCACGTAAGAAATGGCTTTGACAATAGTTTGAATTCTGTAAATGCTAATTAGCACAATTCTTATTTGGTTGGTGGTTCCACTGTATTTGTATTGAACTCTGGTATTACTCCATATAAAATTATTTAATATAATCTCTCAAACTATTATTACATTCAATTGAGACACTCTTTGCCAGTACCTGTGGCATGGTGGATCTGATTTCAATAAAATAAGCTGAATGGTAATACATTATAGCTTGGAAATTCCTGACTTTACTCTGGTTGTCTGATACAAGTCCTGCCATAAGGGGAGGGATGGCAAATCCA
>JAUZTB010000072.1:26951146-26966922 GCA_034780895.1 Rhynchobatus australiae
CAAAAGAGGAATAACGAGGTAGTGTTCACTGGTTCATGGACTGTTCAGAAATCTGCTGAGGGAGAGGAAGAAGCTGTTCCTCCTCTCCGATAATCTCCAGGAATTGCATTTATTCCCCCAAAACAGCAGTACAAGAAGCCCAAGTTCATTCAAAAATTGTGTATTGTTTTTTTTCATTTATATTGCAAATAAAATTATGGAGAGTAAGAGAGACTACTCAACTATCTGAAGGGTGTCACTTGGTCAGGTTATGAAGCCTGTGAATTAATACAGGAAAGATGGTCTTTGGGAATAGGTCATTGGAGGCACCGGGCCATTTGAAACCTCCCAGGCATGGGGTTTGATGATGACATTGTGGTAAATTACCAGTCTAGAGGTTTGAGTTCCAAACCCACCATGGCAGCTGTGGAATTTAAATTCAGTTAGTAATCTGGAATGCTGATCACTGTAACGATGTCTACAAAACTACCAGATTTTCTTAAAAACCCTTCTTCCTTCAGGACAGGAATTTTGCCACCTTCACCTGGTTTATCTTAATATGAGTTCAGACCTATCAGAACATGGTTGACTCAAATGGCAGTCTTTTCAGGGCAATTAGGGGTGGCCACTAAATGCTGGCCTTGTCAGTGATGCCTACAAATCAACAAATAAATGAACTAATAATCTTTAGTCTCGAGACTGAATTACCTCATTGCAGCAGGGTCTCAGTAGTGACACTACAGTTAGCCACACCAGGCTGGGCAAAATCAGCCATAATACTTGGTATCTGATGCGAGTGTTCAAATATCATGTGAGGCCTATATGGGCCTCTGCTATGGTGCCATTTGAGGAGGAAAAAGTTGCTGGTACTGGCTATCTAGACACACATTTGAAGCTTAGCCCTTTGAATAAGATGATAAAGGAATACCCCACAAGGAGTGGTGACCTGGATAAAAATGGGTTAAAATTGAATCCATGCTCTATTGTGAAAATCCACAAGATACAGTTGGAGCCAAACTGAGTTGCTTTCCATATTTTGGACAGAGCTGAAGAAACCTAAGATTAGCTCATGCCTGGGCATTTGGAAATAACAGAATTGAAGGAATAGAAGCAAATACAATCAAATGAGAGCCATTGAACACTTAGAAGTGTGAAACTGGATCTTAACAGAAGTCATTAAAAAATAATGTATCTTAATTCTGGTTATTTTCCAAATGCATGTAGACCCATATACTGGCAGAACCTCTAGCTGAGGCTAGTGTGTTTCATTAGAAGTCTGTAAAGAAACAAGGACCATCTGTTGTACTAAAAGTCTGAGCATAGATAATAATTCTATAAATATATCAATGAGGCCTGTGAAATGGTTGTATGCTTTTACATTGCTGTTCTTTATTTTGGATTAGGGAAAAAATGAAGTCACTTTTCAGGCATAAATTGTTGAAAGGTTATAGCAATAAATTTTAATTGCACTGTGACCCAAAAAAACCCTTTATGTCCACAAGAGTATCTGCAGACTTTAATGCCGCTCCAGCTGCAAGCTAGAAAAGTAAGTAAATGTGTGATGCTTTAATATCTACAAAATGATGACACGATGATTGTGTCATCATTTTATAGATATTAAAGCATTTCACATTACAGTGTTACACAATCATCACGTTCCAGTTAGAGTCTTCATTATTTTTTTGTGAATCATATGTAGCTTAGTGTTCACTATTTCTTGAAGTCATCCCAATGTGTTGATTTTTTGCTGCAGCAGTAATCATATCAATCTGTCAATGGATGTACATTTACTGTAGCATTGGAAACAGTTGGATTAACAGAAGTAGTCAAATTGGAATTGCAGTAAAATGCATCAGGAATGATCAGAATTCAATTAAATTAAACCAGTTTACTCATGGTTAAATTGTTTCCTGTCCATTATGACAGCATCTGGTTTAATTTCCACAATAAAATTGGAGGGAGCCATTATGGCTTCATTGGCTTAGGAAGAAATTGCCAATTATGTCTTTAAATGCTTAGCAACTGGGAACATAATGGAAGTGAGCAGCAGCAAAACATTTTGATACATCCATTATTCTTTACTTATGCAAGGAAAATGTTGTTGATCTCCAAATAAAAGCTCTCCCCAAAGTATAGCACAGCATCCCCAATACGAGCTGATCCTCCAGCAACATTTCCAAACTAGACCACCCTGCATATGGTGGCCATGTATTGATTTCTCTTTGTGTTAGTTGGAGTATGACACCAGCTGGTATCTGCATGCTGTTTGTGCAATTCATAATTTATGGAAAAACGTTGTTCCTTGGAGGAGATAGAAACCTTGATCCCTCAATGGTAAAGTGATGCTAAACATTGAAAGTCACATTTGTGCCTGCAAAGATGTACAAATATGGAGTGCATTCTGTCAATGTATACAGCTTTTCTCCCTGGATCTGCATGCGTATGCTCAGCTGGCTATCTGATTCTCTGTGGGGTATGTTCAGATAACCTTCACTCCACCATGAGCACTTATATTATTTGCCCCAGTGATGCAGGTCCTTATTTGCGAAGCTTAGTCCAATATAAACTGTTGCAGTCAACATAATAGAACAATAGAGCCAAAACTGGTTGAAGAATTCTTTGTACCCTGGATCTGTTGCTTGTTTGTGACTTCAAATGTCACTCCACTGTATCTTGTGCTCCCATAATATTCCAAAAAAGAAAGCCTCTTCTTTGTTTCCAATTGAGAAGCACACAAAAGGACATAACACGAGGAGAATGAATATATACGCACACATAGGCCACTCAAAGCTGCCCAGCCATTCAAAGTGATCATGGTTGATCTGCCCCAAGCCTCTCTGTGTTAATTCCCCACAGCCCTCAATTCCCTGATATTTCAAAAACAAATTATCTACTTCCTTTTCAAATACCTCCAGTAATCTAGCCTCCCCTTCCCTCTGGTGTAGAGATTCACCACTCTGGGAAGTAATTCCTGCACACCTTTTCGGTAACCGTCCCCTTATCTTGTAACAACGTCCCCTTGTTTGGGTCTCTTCCAAAGCAGTAAAAGTGTGTAAATGAATACAGGATTTTTGAGCATCACTTACGAAAAGGAAAATCAGCACCAATGCCATACCACCTAGAAACAGGCTGCTTTACTGATGGCTCAATCTGGCAGGATTTGAAGGAGAAAAATAAAGTTTAGAATTAGATGCAATGAAATCTAATTCAATATTTTTTCCTATTTGATCGACTATGCAAATTAGACTACCTTTCAACGTACAGAAGAAGATATGAAATGGAAGTGGGAGTAGGCCATTCAGACCCTCTTGTCTGCTCTGCAGTTCAGTGAGGTCTATCTCCGACGTGTCACCTCAGTGCCACTTTCCTGCACAAGCCCATATGTCTTGATTCCCTTAATATCTAAAAGTCACAAACAACCATAATTCATGTGCGCTCATGTATTACGTGTGTATGCACACAATCTCACTCTTTCTCTCACACGTGCTCTCTCTCCTCTCATCCTCCCATCCTCCAGCAGCAGAGGGTGAATGTCTGCGTGCATCTGCAGTGGTTGTTTTTCATCGACTGCTTCCAGCAGTACCCTTTGTCAAATGCTATCTCCTTTTCATTTTCCTCCCGGGGGCACATCTCATCATCTCGTCCCTTTTGGCTAAAATTATTAGATGGCACACTTTTGAAATTCAGAATTGTGGTGAAAACTTTGTGTTCTTCCCCATCATTAGTTCACGGGCTAAGGGCACACACTGGCAATTCAGCCTTTATTGCTTTTTGAATCACTGTAGTCCCTGACGGTGCTCCTACAGTGGTTCTAGGGAGAAAGTTCACAGATTTTGCCCAGGTGACAATGATAGAATGTTCATGTAGGTCTAAAATAGACTGGTGTATGATTAGGAAAGAAAGTGACAGTGTTGCCATTGGCCTGGAGTCCATGCTCATCCTTTTGGGTGGTCGGGGTCTCCAGTTTGGAAGGTAGCATCAAAGAAGCTTTGACAAGGTGTCACAGTGCATCTTGTGAATGATAGACATCACAGCCATAATGTGTTGAATATAAAGGGAGTGATGTCTGTGTAATGATTAAAAATTACTTTTATGCAGATTAACAACTTCATTTCAGGATAACTGACTTCTAAAAGTTTGATGTGTCTCACCGTGAAATAGTTGGGTACAAGAAGACCAAATTATTTTAACTTACTTTTTTTCAGATGTAAATTGATTTATTATTGTCACATGCACCGAGGTACAGTGAAAAAACTTGTTTTGCATGCTGTTGATACAAATCATTTCATTACAGCAGTGCATTGAGGTAGTACAAGGGAAAGCAATAACAGAATACAAAATAAAGTTACAGAGAACGTGCAGTGCAGGCAGACAATAAGATGCAAGGCCATAACAAGGTATGTTGCAAGGTCAAGAGTCCATTGTTCAGTAGTCTTATAACAACGGGATAGAAGCTGTCCTTGAGCCTGGTGGTACGTGATTTCAGGCTTTTGTATCTTCTGCCCGATGGGAGGGGAAAGAAGAGAGAAATTCTGGGGTGGGTGGGGTCTTTGATTACTTCTCGCTGCCTTGGTAAAGCAGCCAACATATAGACAGATTCACTGGAGGGGAGGCTGGTTTCCATGATGTGCTGGGCTATGACCACAACTCTCTGCAGTTTCTTGCAGTCATGGGGAGAGCAGTTGCCATACCAAGCCATAATGCATCCAGATAGGATGCTTTCTATGGTGCATCAATAAAAATCGGTGGGGGTCAAAGGAGACATGCCAAATTTCTTTTGCCTCCTGAGGAAGTAAGTAATCCAACAATCTCCTGCTGTTGTTTGCCATCCAGATTTCATTTCAGTAGAAAAAATGCCCACCTGAAATGTCAATTGAAACTGGGAATCCAACAACAAAATATTGTACTCTATCCCTGGAGCTGGTAGACTGTGTTTCAAACTTTATAATCTCAGTGCTGGTGATGTTCATTTTTATTCAGAAGGATGTAAATGCACAAAAATTCATTGTTGCTTTTAACTCATTGTAGCTGCTTCAGTCTGCCCTGCCCCTTCACTGTACTTTGGCCTATTTTACCAAAAAGGAAATAACTGCGCAAAAAAAATCTTTTAAATGAAGTTGTCAATCCATATGAAAGTATAAAATAATTAATTTTTATCATTACATTTGAAAAACATAATCCTTTATAACTTTCAAGATCAAGAAAAATGAGGATTTAGAAAGATGGTATTGTTTTTGACAGCCATTATGTCTCTCCTTAGAGTAAAAAGCTTTTTTTCCTGTTGCTTCCCAGCAAGCCTTTCCTGTATTTTGCAAAAGATTTTTCCTGTAGCTACTGTCATTTAGTCATCACCTCGGGAGATTCAGAGACAGAACTGATGATGCTGTTAAACTCTTCAGCTGCATCTACAGTCGATCTTTTATCCTTCCTAGCTGCCGTCATTAAATATAGCATTGCTTATGTATATTTTATAGGGTGACCCTGACAGTTGTCAGGTTGATGTTCTGCAGTGTTGCTAGCATTGTGGATTTAATGAAGGGCAGATAAATAGGAAAATATTTACTGTAGGCAGGCTTGCAGTCAAATCTTGTGTGTTAAAGGTCCTTGCTTGTAGAATGTCAGACAAGAGTCCATCAGCAAAACCAGCCTTGAAGGGAACTGTGTACAAAGGTTTAGTTTCTTTTTATAAAATTCATCTTAAATCCACAAGCTGTTAAATCAGCTTATAATGAAAGATCCCTTGCCTTTTGCTATCTCTTCTTAGCCCAGTATTGCAACCTTATCAACAGCTACTCCAAAGGCATTATCTTTTCCACTAAAAGCTGCAATAATCACCCAACTACATAAAAAGGCTAGCCTTAACCTTTCTACTCTGTAGTCAGCCCTCTCCACAGCATTCATTCTTGTCTTTAAGGCTCTGGAGGCTGTTGTCATCACCCAACTTTGTACTCAGCTCTTTCCTCAGTCCTTGTTTCAATCCCTTCCGACGGCACTGAGTCTGCCTGGGACAAAGCAGTCAATAATATTGCGTGAGTGCAATGTGCTATTCTTTCTAGTTGTCAGTCTCCTGGGTTTTTGGTCATCTTCACTTCTCCCTTTTCAATTCCTTCATGGCTCTGATTCCAAACAGTGAAACACCTTGAGATGTTCTGCACTGTTTAAAATCACCTTATGACTTAGATATTTAGAAGATTTTATGAAACCAGCACCATCCTTGATCCTGATTGGACGTCAGGGTGCCATTTGCACAAGTGGGTAGCTCAGACTACATTCAAGCACAGTATGATAAGTGGCGAGTTGCATTTTAAACAGCTACCCACATCATTCAAAGACACATCTATTGTTGAACACCCATGATCGACGTTCCAGCGTGTTCAACAATAGTTATTGCCTTTGCCAAGATTGAGCACTTTGTCCTCCTCCACCCTACAATTACTCTGTTGTCCCTCTCCACCGTCTACTCTCTCATCATTCCAGATCTATCTCAAATTTGTCAACAAACTCTCTGTAAAATGTTTCACACCTTGCCTGCACATAGCCCCCAGGATACAAGTTTGCACCCCACCTCCCTGTTTATAACATAATTGGTAAACACAAGCTTCCTTTCATATGCCAACAAAACACAGCTTTACATCTTCATGTCTGTCACTATTTCCACAGTAGTAGGTCGCAGCAGAGGCGGAACATTTTGTGGCTCAACAAACTCAAAGCAGATCCACATTCTCTAATTGATATCAGAATCTTTGCCCCTTCCCATAGGTTCCACCTCCCTCTCTGGAATCCTCAGCTGATTTCTAGAACTCACATTTAGTCCATTAATAAACCAGACTCATCTTCCCCACCCATTCCCCACCATCCACCCACCCCCTAAAATGTTGTAGATGCTCATATCAATGCCATTATTATGTCTAGATTTAATTTTTCCAGTGTATTCCTCACTGACACCTCACCACCCTGTATCAATTGGAATTCGTCCAAGCTTCCACCATCAGTATTCTGTACCCACCATCCCTCACCTTCCTGTTCCATTCCTTTCAATATGAGCTCTCTTCTTCTTTTGCTTATCATTTCTTCAATCATTTACAGAATGGGGACATTGCTGGCAAAGCCAGCATTTATCATATATCCCAAATTGTCCTTGAGAAGGTGGTGGTGAACTTCCAGCCTGAACCACTGTAATCTTTCAGGTGAAGGTACTCCACAGTGTCATTGGGTAGGAAATTCTGGGGTTTAGACCCAACAATGATGAAACAACAGCAATGTGTTTCCAAATTAGGAGGATGTGATAGTTGGAGGAAAAACTGCAGGTATTTTGGTTTGTGTGTGCCTGCCGTCCTTATCCTTTTTGAAGGTAGAGGTCATGATTTTGGAAAGTGAAGACAGAGTAACTGCAGTACATTATAAAGATGGTACGCCATCAGCCTGTGGTGTGCCACTGATGAAAGAAGTTAATGTTTAAGGGTGGTGGGTGCATGCTGGTCAAGCAGACTGTTTTATTTTGGATAATGCTGGAGTTTTAGTGTATTGTTGGAGCTGCACTCATCCAGGGAAGTGGAAAGTATTCCATCCCATGAAAGAAAACCAGAGAAACGTTATAGATGGTGGAGAGGCCTTGGGAAGTTTGGAGGTGGGTCTTTTGCCACAGGATCCCCTTTCTTGTAATTACAGGATTTAAGTGGCTGGTACACTTGAGTTTCTGGTCTGGCCAATACTAACCCCCAGAATATTGATTATGGTGCTCAACAATAGTTCTGTCCTTGAATGATGTGGGTAGGTGGATAAAATGCTACTCACCACATAATCGGATGATTCCTGATTATTGTGGGACAAACCAACTCGTGCGTTGCTGCCCGGAAGTCCTATCTAGGTCCAGGATGGTGCTCGTTTTATAAAATTTTATAAATACAGTAGTAGAACTAAAGACATGCTTTAACAAAGTGATTTTTAAACAGTGCAGAACATCACAAGGTTTTTCACTGTTTAGAATCAGGGCTGTGGAAGGATTGAAGAGGGAGAATGGGAGATGACCATGAAGTAGATTTTAAAAACAACTCAAAGTTTCGGAATGTTTCATTTATTTTTCTTCATTGTCTGGCAATTCAATATGTTTTAAATTAAGAAGCAATTATGTCTTTTCCCTATACTCCAACCCACAGAAATCTCTACCACTTTCAAATTCGATGTGGTCGGATGTAACATTGATATTTTAATGGGGTAGAACTTGTCCGTGGCTGAGTTTTGGGGCTGTAGAATCCTCCCCCATACATTTAGAAATTAGGATCTTGTAGTTCTATTTAATGAGGTAGAAAACAAAATCACTCCTGTAAACATAAGGGTACATTATTAGCATTAAAAATTTGTTGAATTGGTCTTAATTAGGCCATTGCATTGGTTTCTAAATCCCCAAAGCCAAGTTGATATTTATAAATTCTGCCAGTTCATTAAAATCTGGCACATTATAGGTCTTCGTTTTATAATGGTGCTGCTTTGGTTTATGAAACATCACTACTAATATAAAAATATTTTTATAGTTCACACAATAAAAAAGATATGCATCGGGGTAAGGTTTAATCTAACTGAAGTGTTAGAATTGATCGGAGGAGTTGATAAAGTGAAATTATTTCCAGATGGGGAGTCCAAAATAAGAGATTGTAACCTACCAGAGGTAGAAGTAGCTCTTACATAAGAGTATTTGAAATCTAGAGTGCTCTTCCCCAGAAAGCTGCTGAATATAAATAAACTAAAAACTCCAAATTGAAATTCCAAACAGAATCATGGTGAGTGAATGGAATTCTGACATAGATCAGACTCGAATGAATTCTGTTTCCATTCCTGTACATTGTGAGATTCCTAGATTTGACCTCAAGGTTGCACGAAGTTTGTTGACTGTCTGATGCAGAAGCAGGAACACACTGATATTTTGATGTCAAGGTGTAGATTAAAATAAACTGCTGAACCACCCACCTGTGCAGATGGCACCTTGAAGACCAAGCAAGGTCCAGGATGGTGCTGGTTCCATAACATCTTCTGAGTATGGTAGCTCAGCCTCTTAGAAGTTATTGTATTGACCATAAAAAATCCTATTTTGAGAAACCTCTTGCACTCTCTCTGATACAGACTTCTGTTTCTATTACCGCTAAATAACTGAAATTTTCAGAGTGAACCAGCTAAGGTCTTTCCACATTTGGTCTCTATTCATGGTCTGTTGCCAATGATATCAGCACTCCTTTAATAAGTACACTAGAAGATCAACAGTCTAAATTCCTTGAGATTGAGCAACTTTTGAAGCATGGATATATTTGGATTACAGGTTCCAATATTTGTCACACTAATTGTGTTTATTGTACCCTGTGGAATTTTTTGTTATTATTTGTGCATAATTCAGTGTTTTTATGTATTTACATATAAAAGATCCATAAACACCTTAACGATTTGTTCATTGTATTAACCCAAATGTATGGGATCCAGCATTGCAGGAAAACTTGGGATCCACTTCGGTCAGAATCCTGAATGTTTCGGTGTTTTCAGACTCTGGGATTTTTTTGTTCTGGAGATCTTCCACAGACAACCATCAGAAGTAAGGCCCACAGGTGAAAAAAGCAAAAAGGCACTGAAAAAAACCTAACCAATTTATATAAGGTACTTCTCTTCATGCTGCACTACCATTGCTGTCACCACCCTGGAACGTATGGAATAGAAGCAGGAGTAGGCCATTCTGCCTCTTTTGCTACTCTGTCATTTAATAAGATCACGGAGGATAATTTACTGCAGTGCTGTCCTCCTGCACTGCCCCCATTCCTCTTGCAAAAATCTATCAGTCTTTGCACTGAGTAATCAGTGAGCCCAACAGCTCTCCGGGGTTGAGAATTCCAAAGATTCACTGCCCTGTGAGTGAAGGATTACTCTTCAGTCCTGAATGGTGGATGACTGTGATCCCTGGTTCCCGGCACCCAACAAGCATCATCCCTTCCTCTACCCTGTCAAGCACCTTAAGAATTTTGTATATTTCAAACTGCAGAAGTTAATAGGGTTCTGCAACATAGCACATCATGCAGCTGTGGCTATAATGCACATTATTAAGTACATGCTGTGCGTACTGTGCTGTGATCTGCTGTAACTAGAGAATACTTCAACTAAGACCAGTCTGAATGTGGTCAACATTCTAAATTCAGGACAAAGTCAAAGCAGTGGACTAATGTTGACAGCATTATAAGTTCAGTGTTTTGAGTTAAGAGACTGTAGGTTGGTACAATAGGTAAATAGGTTGGTACTTTTTAATCTTATTTTAATTAATAGCACTTTGTATTGGTTTTGCTAATCTACAACAAGCTAAGGTACACGGACCAGGCATAGGCTGTGTAATTTGCCTGCATGCAGGTCGAGCTGCAGCCTCAGTGATCTGGGTTCGATCCTGATCATGGGTGCTGCCTATGCAGAGTTTTTACATTCTCTTCTTGACTGCGTCGGTTTCTCCCAGGTACTCCAGTTTCTTTCCACATCCCAAAGATGTGCTGGCAACTGTAATTATACCCCCTAATGTAGATTAGAAACCAAAAGAATTGAAAAGGAATTCATGGGTATACAGGTGACTCCTGTGTTACATTACATCTTTCCACAGAGCCACATCATTTGCATGTGCTTCGAGGAAGGCGAGTTTGAAAAAAATAATGTTGTGTTTATTTACTTATTTTTCATGCAAGTTCCATGAGAACGAATTTTATTCCATGTCTCAAGTTTTTGGATAGTGATTTGCGAATTGTGTAAGGGCAGATTTACATAACCTGAACAGCTGGAAGGCGGGAGCCGCCTGTAGTTGAGAGGATATGTTGCAGAACTACAGGGAAATAAGGAGAGGAGAAATGGGACTGATGGGATTGCTGCCTGGGAGCTGGCATGAGCTTGATGGATCAAATGGCCTCTCACCATTTTATTATAAGTTAAATGAGTCTCTGCATAGTGCTGAATCTTTGTTTACCCATTGCACAAAGCACACAGCTTGTACTGTGCATTGAGCATCTTGTGAAGCTGATAATGATTATATGGTAAGCATTAGACCCCTTCACATAAGATCGTTAACATTTTATTAAGTTAATAATAGTTGTTGTGGCGCACAAGATAAACCATATGTCTGAAAGTTTTGTAGAACACAGGAGGAAAAAGAACTAACCAAGATGGCAACAGTAGTAATGATGTACTGTGCTGCATACTCTAAATCATAACAAACTGCTGTTGCCAATAACATTTATGCTCATTAGTTTCTACACAAAAAAAAGTACCAGATAATTTGCCTGGTTGACTTCTTTGGAAAGAATCTTTGATCAATGATTTGCTTGTGCTAATGTTTCAGCAGAGTATTGATTTTGCAAGAGCTTTGTTCGCTGTGGACTCAGAACACGTTTGATTAACGTCCAATTGACTTTGTACGCATTGAAACCAGGAACCATTTTGCATGATTTGTTCCTTTTTGAAGCCAGTCCGACATGTTCTTTTGTTTATGTATGAATGCTGCCGCCCATATAGTTAGCAGTGTGTGGTTCCAAATCCGTTTGATTCACTGCACTTCAACCCACATGGACTCTTAATCCCTGAACTGTGATGCAAAGCAAGATAGGTTATGAAATCTGGACTGGATTTTCAAATCCAGTTTTGAGCTTTGTTCTCTTATTTCTTGCACAAAAGCCACTGGAACACATTGTCAACTTAACACCAAACCAACTTGCTTGGAATCTTGAAAAGAGTAATGTAGCTTTTACACTTGTGGAGGGATTTTTTTTTAAATTACTAAGTATTCAGTGTGTGAGCTGCAATCTGGATAATTAATTTGAAATTTATTTTTAATTACAAATTACCAAAGGCTGCTAGTGTTCAGTGGAACCAGTGGCCAGGAAGAGACAGTATTTGAATATAGTATCTATAAAATACCATAGATAGATTATACCATCATCCCTACACTTCTTATGAACAGTAAATACTGGGGAGAAGTCTGTTCCCATTTTTGGATGATAGTTAAATGTGACCAATTTCTAGGCCAATCTCTCACATTAGGTCTGCTCTGTCAGGTTTTGCTCATTTGACAGTCAGCAACTTCCAAGTGCCCTGTGATCAGCATTAAAACTCTGATAATTTGGACTGAAACTCCTTTTTTTTTTCAGGACATCATTTCCAAATTTACAATAAACTGGGTGCAGTATGACTGGGTTTTCTGGGACTGTAAACACATGCAGTGGGTCTTGAGGGGCATTGTCGATCAAGCCATAAAGTATCTTGGATTTTATTTTACCTCTTGGACCAGAGAAATATGATCTTTATTTCACTTTCAAAATCATAATCAAGCATAAATTATCATTATCCTGAAGACACAACTGTAAAAAGGAAATAACTACACAGCAAACTATAGAAGTCGGAACATTTATGACACAGGTGGCCATTCAGCCCATTGTGTCTGTCCTTGCTGTCAAAAACAAGCCACCTAACTAATCCTATCTGCCAGCATCTGATCCACAGTCTAGCAGCTCTTCAAGTACATCCATGTACAATATAAAACATTGGTTCTCTACCCAGTGCCATACCTTGCATCTGTTTTAACAAAGAGAATTGCACAATGTGTTTAATTTTCAGTGCCTGAGGGAAATTGGCATTGTACTTGTAAATTATGATATTCCTAAATTAAAGACAGAAAATGCTGGAAGTACTCAGCAGGTCAGGCAGTATCTGCGGTGTAAGAAATAGTTGATATTTCAGGTCAATGACCTTTCATGAAAACTGGGATCTCAACTCCTATTTTGGAAATGTTATCTCTGATTTCCTCTACATTGATGCTGCCTGACCTGCTGTGAATTTCCAGCATTTTCTGTATTCCAGATTTCCAGCATCTGCAGTATTTTATGTTTGGACACTGGGAATGCCTTCCTGATTTTGAAGGAAATTTTCTAAGGAACATTCATCAATGTTGCATACTGAAAATCAATCATTAACATCAGAGGTCCAGTAAAGCTATTCCATTTTGGGAATATCACAAGGGAGATTGATTGAGTTTCAATTAAAATCTATGTTCACTTCCAGCTGCAATTACTGACCGACAATCCACCAGATCTTCCAAAGCCATGACCTTTCCAATATGAAAGGTTAGGGGCAGCAGACATACGGAAAGAGCAGGTCGCACACAATCCTGAAGTGGAAATTGTTGTTGTTGTTCTTCTTCTTCTTCATTGAGTCAAAATCCTGGAACTCCCTACCCGATAGCATAATGGAAGTTCCTTCACAAAAAGGTCAATTAAGGATGGGCAGCAATTACTGACTGACAATCCACCAGATCTTCCAAAGCCAATGGCAAATGCATCCTTTTTTTTAAAATCACTAATTGCTGATTTTTCAGTGTATGACACAACCCTAACTATCGCAAATGATATCCCACGTCTTTACCTGATAGTCACATATATTAGGATTCTACAATGTGCACTTTATGAACTAGAAATTGAGTTTTTGCAAGTTAAAGCAGGCCTTTCAAGTTGCATTTGCAAGAGTCTCTATCCATCTTAATTCATGGTTGTATATGTCAAATGGTGTGGGGTCCCAGGTAACAGAACCTCAGTGGAGACCCATTGACCCAATGCCCATTGTTCTGTTTTGTTACAGGGTGAACTGGTAACATTTTATTACTACTGGAAGAAAACTCCAGAAGCAGCCAGCTCCCGTGCCCACCGTAGACATCGCAGACAGGCCGTATTCAGAAGAATTAAAACACGCACTGCAACAACCCCAGTGAACCCATCTCGACCACCGTCTGGTGAATTCTGTAAGTTCTAATCAGGTTGATTACAATTATTAAGAAATAATTCATGGGGGACTGGGCAATTTTATGTTTAGCAAGTCATGCAAACCATTTTAATCAGTTGTCCTGGATTGACTAAGAATCATTCGGTAGATGTGGTTTGAATTTGTTGCAACTATGAGATGGAGAGATACTATAACTAAAAGCTATCTCAGTTTTACAAGTAAATCATTAACAAACTTCAGGCACCTCTGTGGCAATGGTTTTTTTTCAGTTCTCAATAGCTAAACACAAATAGGTCCATTAAGAAGGTGGTTGTAACTGAATTTTCATCAGTACTAAACATACTGAAGTACTAGAAAAGGTGCTGATCTTAAGGAATCTAGCCAGGCAAGTGGTTGGACTGTTAGTGGAAGAGCATTTTGTAGCGGGTGACTGTAACTTATAGATTTCAAGTAGTTATGCAAAGGGATGAGGGCGGAGTGGAAATTAAGGTCCTGAATGGGGAAGGCAGATTTCAATATCATAACGTAATACTTGGCAAAAGCAGACAGGGAGCAATTGCAGAGGCACAAGAGACTGTAGATGCTGGAATCTGGAGCAACACACAAAAAGCTGGAAGATCTCAGCAGTTCAGGCAGCATCTGTGGAGGGAAATGGACAGTTGACATTGTGGGTTAAGACCATTTGGACTCCAGATGAAAGGGTCTCGACCCGAAAGGTTGACATTCCATTTCCCTCCATAGATACTACCTGATCCGCTGAGTTCTTCCAACACTTTTTGTGTATTGGGAGCAATTACTTCCAGGTACATCTGCATCCCACATATGGGAGCTTTTCAAAAGTGAAATAGTGAGAGTTCAGGGCCAACATGTTCCCTTCAGGGTGAAGAGTAAGGACAGCAAATCCAAGGAATCCTGGATGTCAAGGGATATTGAGGGTTGGATAAAGAAATGAAAGGAATTAAATATCGGGTATAGAGAACTGTAATTGAGAGAGATTCAACGGGAGTGTAGAAGTTGTAGAGAGATATTAAAAAGAAATTGGGATGGCAGAGAATGGGCATGAAATATTACTGGTGCAATGATTAAGGAAAATCCCAAAGCATTTTTTTACTCAGAGCAAATAAGGCTTGGGGTCCAATGGAGTATTAAGGAAAAGAAATCCAAGGATTTCTTGGTATAGAAATCCAAGGATCCCGTGAAGGTGGCAGTACAAATAGGTAGGTGATTGTTTTTTTCGGCACACTTGCCTTCATCGGCTGGGACGTAGAACATAAGAGAAGGGGGGTTATGGTACAACTGTGTAAAACATTGGATGGACCACATTTGGAACACTGTGCAATTCTGTCGCTGCACTACAAGAAGAGCGTGAAGGGAGAGGTGCAGATGAGATTCGCCAGGATGTTGCCTGGCATGAAGCATTTCAGTTACAAGGAGACACTGGGTGGGTTTGTTTTCCTTGGAGTGGAGGAGCCTGAGGGGACAAGAGGTAATATAAAATTATGAGGGCAGCTGTAAGAAAGGGAGACTACAATGGGATGAGGGAGGAATTGGCTACCATAGACTGGAAACACAGGCTATGTGGTGGGACAATTGAGGAACAGTGGAAGACATTCAAAGAGATTTTGCCCAGTGTTCAACAAAAGTATATTCCACTTAAAAGCAAGGGCAGTAAGGATGGGGAGAGCCAGCCTTGGATAACTAAGGAAATTAAAGAAGGCATCAAGCTAAAAGTTCATGCGTACAAAGTCGTCAAGAGTAGTGGGAAACTGGAAGATTGGGAAAACTTCAAAAGAGCAACAAGGAACCACTGAGCAAGCAATAAGGAAAGAGAAGATAGTTTATGAAAGTAAACTGGCACAAAATATAAAAACAGATAATAAAAGTTTTCATAATTATATAAAGCAGAAAAGGGTGGCTAAAGTGAGCGTAGGACCCTTGGAAGATGAGAAAGGGGAATTAGCATTGGGTAATGTGGAAATGGCCGAGACCTTGAACGACTATTTTGTGTCAGTCTTCATGGT
>JAUZTB010000072.1:26976181-26986741 GCA_034780895.1 Rhynchobatus australiae
CTCCTTCATGTTTAGCTTCCACCTGGTCCTATAAAGTAAATAAGATGCTGTTGCAGATTTAGAAAGCAGTTCCCTAATTGTTTCCAAGAGCTGGACCCCCAGAGTAATCTGGCAGCAGAGCCATCCAAGGCAAGAAGGTATACAATAGAGTAAGTTTTCCAAAATTAAGTATTTCACCACAGACAAGCAGGAGTGTAAGGAACTCCTCCTGGAGCCAGGAGTTTCCCCACCAGACCACACAAGGAAATCCTGGGCTTCTGTTACCAATTCCATCATGCTGACTTTCTCTGATGCCTTTGGGAGAGTCTCCTTGGTTCTCTGATGGTGGCCACCTCCTTCTACAAATCCAGTGCTGCACAAGTAACATTTTGTTTTGCCATAGATTAACCTAGACAAGTCAATCAGTCTGCTGACACCACAGCTGCCTGAGTTAAAACCAGCGTCATTTTTTGTTAATAATTGCTCACTTACAAAGTTCTTGTTTTAAAACAAAACGTTTTTTATGCTTTGCACCTTGTGATAGTACAACAGTTTTGTTCTATTTCTGCTAATACTGGTCTCATTGATTTCACGCTGCAGAGGTCTAAAGATGATCTGTCGTCACCATCAAAGAGCACCAAACGCCAAAGAGAAAAGGTTGCTTCTGATACAGAAGAACCAGAAAGGTTAAATTCAAAGAAATCTAAAACACAGGTGCGTACTTGGCAACAGCAATTAACTATTACTACACTGTCATTGCGTTGTGATCCTCTGTAAAGTGCAGGATTTGAACATGTTTGCTGCATTTCAGAATATGCAACACACTTGCTCTTATTCTTGTGTCACAAGTCAACACCAACTGTTGAACTCAGGCATGTTGAACATGCAAGCTGTGCACCGCAAACTTGTGATGCCTTATCCATCATGTCAAGAGGTCTCCAGTGAGAAGTGGAAGACCATACCAAAAACTCTTGGCTAGTTAGGGGGTAAAACCTGGATTTCCTCTCCGACCCCATAACCATTCATCACAGAAATGTTGGTGCAGGGTGAGTAAATAAGTATTTAGGAAGGTCAGGCAAAATGGAAAAGGGTGTGATGTAGCACTATTAATAAGAGAGGAGATCAGTGCAGTGATAAGAAATGATCTTGGCATGACAGTTTACACCATAGAACTAATTTAGGTTGAGCCAACAAATAGCAAAGGGCAGAAAACATTGGTAGAAATTACTTATAGGCCAAACAAAGTAATTGCGTTTTGATCCTTGCATAAGTTGGGAAAATAGAAGTGCTTGTGATGGGAATAATACAGTAATTATGGAAAACGTTAGCCTTCATGTAGATTGGACAAATCAAATTTGCTGTAATAGATGGAAGATAAATTTATGGAATACATATAAGATGCTTTTCTGGATCAACACTTTGAGGAACCCTGTAGGGAATGGGTATTTTGGAATACATTTTGTGCAGTGAGAAAGGGTTATTTGGTGATCTTGTTATCAAGGGGCCTTTGGGAAAGAGTGACTGTGATGTGATAGAATTTTTACATTATTTGAAGGTGATCTGGTTCTTTGCCAAAATGGGTCTTGAATTTAACCGCAGGAAACTACGAAGGCAGGAGAAGACGCTGATTGGGAGGAGTTATGATGGTGAACAGACAGTGGTTAGCATTTGAAGAAATAATACACAACTATAAGGCACAAAAACCCAACAGGAAAAGTGACTTATTCAAGGCTGACAAGAGAATTAAAGATGGTGTTAACGCCAAGGAAGAGGCTTGTAAAGTTACTAGATGTAGGGGACCTATGGATTGGGAGCATTTGGGACTCATTATAAATTCTCCCTTCTCTGTGGGGCCCACAGAAAAGGGAGAATTTATAATGGGGAATAATAAAATGACAGAGGGATTAAGCAATTACTTTGCATTTGTCTTCATGGAAGAAGTCACACAAAGCTTGCCAGATATATTAGGGATTCAAGGGTCCAGCGAGAATGAGGAACCGAAGGAACTCTATGTTAATCGCAGTTGTACCAGGGAAGTTGGTGAGCTTAAGACTGATAAATCCCAAGGATCTGATTAATTACAAACCAGAGTTTTGAAAGAGATATCTTAAGATAGTGGATGCACTGATTATCATCTTCCAAAATTCTATAGGTTCTATAATTGTTCACGTGCTTTGGAAGGTAACATTTGTGAGCCCACAATTTAAAAAAGGAAGGAGAAAGAAAATGGGGAACTGTTTAATGTCAGTGGTGGGGCAAATGCTGGAATCTATAACGAAGGATGTAATAATAACACCTTGTAAAGAATAATAAGATTGTGTAGAGCCATTATAGATTTATGAAAGGAAAATCATGTTTGACTAATCTGCAAGAGTTCTTTGAAGGCATATTTAATAGAATAGATAAGGGGGAATCAGTGGATGTGATGCATTTGGAATTTTGGATGGCCTTCAATAAGGTTCCACATAGGCTTTCAAAAAGGTCACACCCAAGAGGTTAATCAACAAGGTTAGAGTATATGAAATTGAGGTTAAATACTGCCGTGGATTGAAAATTAGTTATTGGACAGAAAGAAAGAGAGGGAATAAACTGATCATTCTCAGGCTGACAGGCTGTGACTAGTGGGGCACTGGAAGGACTTGTGCCTGGGTTCCTGCTTTTCACAGTCTATGTCAATGATTTAACCTGGGAGGGCCAAATGTCCTATTTCCAGGTTTGCTGAAGAGACCAAACTAGGTGAGATTGTGAATATGGAGGAGGATGTAAAGACACCAAGGGCATATGGACAAGAGGAGTGAGTTGGCAAGATCACGGCAAATGGAATATAGTGCGTAAAAATATAGGGTTATCCACTTTGGTACGTGATAGAAAAGAGCAGTACTTGTTTAATAGTGTGAGATTGGGTTATGTTAATGTTCAAAGAGAATTATGTTTCCTTGAACAAAGATTGCAGAAAGTGTAGCAAATGCTTAAGAGAGCAAATGACATGATAGTCTCTATTATGAGAGGAAGGAAGTCTTACTTCAATCCAGAGCCTTGGTCAGACCTGAGCACAGTTTTAGTTTTCTTACTTAAGAAAAGATGTATTTACCATCGAGGATATGCAGAGAAGGTTCACTAGTCTGGTAGAAGGCACATTAGCTTGGCATACAAGGAGAGGTTGATTAGACTGGGACAGTATTCTCTTGAGTTTAAAAGAATGGGAGGAGATCTCATTGAAGCATAGAAAATTATTGAAATGTTTGACTAGTTAGCTATAAGGGAGATGCTTCCCTAACTGAATAGTCTAAAGGGGGGGGGCATGATTTTACAACAAGGGTTTAAACTATGTAGGACTAAAATAAAAGAAATTTCTTCACTCACAGGGTGGTGAACCTGTATAATTCTCTAACCTAGAGAGCTGAGGTTCAGTCGCTGTGTTCATTCAGGTACAAATTGATAGGTTTCTGACATCAAGGGAATCAAGGCAAATGGGGCACTGAGGTCAAAGATCAGCTGCGACCTTAACGTGGAGCAGGCTTGGAGGGCCAGCTGGCCTATTCCTGCTCCTAATTATGTTCTTATGTGAGAGACAATGTTACCTGGCATTTATCATTTGTATGATTAAAAGAAAGTCTGGCATAGCCATCCCTTGCAGTAATTTATGAATCAGCCCCCACTACACAGATCTGCTTCCCTCTGAGCAAAGAACCACTTAACATTTAAAATAAAAACAGAGGATGATGGAAACACTGAGCAGGTTAGGCAGCATCTGTGGAGAGAAAAACAAAGTTAATGTTTCAGTTCAATGACCTTTCACTAAACATTTAACCTGTTTTTCTGTTGTGCATTTATTACATAGGATTCACAATATACCTAGCCAATGGAACTGAAATAATTTGATAAGTGTGGACAAAGTGTAATCCTTTCATTATTGCAAGGGTTTGTTTGAGTTCTGGGATTTTATTTCAGGCCTTTACTAGTGTGAGTAGTCTATGAAATGCAGCTACATTGAAATCAATAATAATGACAATAGGAAATAACTTGCACTTTCAGAGTCTTGCTGACATTAAATTTTACCACCTTGTATCAGGTCATCAATCACACAACTGATCGGCATATCTGATGAACAAATAGAATTTGCTACTAGTCTACAAGTGCTTTCAAAGCAATATGCAGCATTCTTAATGCAAGCATAAATCCAGCATGTTAACATTTATTGCCTATGTGGATTTTTATCAGTGAAAGAAATATATAGTGACTTTTCCAAGTAGGACTTTTGGCAGGTGGAGGTGCTGGTTTAGGTGGTGCTGTCAGAGCAGGCAAGATGAGTACCTTCAGCATATTTTGTAGCTGGCTCACACTGCAGCCGCTGGTGAAGGGAATAAATGTTTCGTATGGTTGATGGGGTGCCAGCCAAGATAACTGCTTTATCCTGGACGGTATTGAGCTTCTTCAGGGTTGTTGTACTCATCCAGGCAAGTGGAGAATATTCCATTGCATTCCTGCCGTGATGATGAAAAGACCTCAGGTAGTCAGGAGGTGAGTTGCTTGCCGCAGGATATCCTGCCTCTGACCTGCTCTTAAGCCTTGATATTGATGGGGCTGATCTATTTGAGTTTCTGGTCAATGGTTTTCCTCAGGATATTATTGGTTTAGAACTCAGCTGTGGCAAAGCAATTGAATGTCAAGGGTAGCTTTCTAATAAGACTTCCTCTGTTTGGAAATGGTCATTACCCAAGACTTGTTCAATATATACTGAACTTCAAACAAGTTCAATGAAATATAAAGGTAAACGGTGAAGACAAAGGAATCAACACAGAAGAATAAAACATCTGTTCTAATTGCCCAGAGAAGGTCCCTCATGTTCTTGTAGAAAAAAAATATATCTATTATTTATGACTCCAATGTTGATGAATAATTATAAAGAACATTGCAACTGAGACATCTATATTACTAGGGAAACATATTAAGCACAAATGATGTTGCTGGCAACAAGTTCACCAAAATTCAGTATCTTAAGGTTCTCCATTGCCAATGATAGAATGCTCTTTAACATGGTGCTGCCACAGAATGAGAGCCTCGACAACGTGTACAAAATGCATTTGCTGATTTACATTTCCAAGCAACGCTGTCATTTATTAACCTGAAATCTCCTCTTGGTTCCTTTGTGGCTATGTGCCGTTATGAGGACCATCAATTTAATTTGAGTCAGCATTATTCCCAACTGATAGAACAGAGAATTATGTTTGCTGTTTTTGTAAACTATTGGGAGTATACTTGAAAGGAGGTGGGATTTTTTGGGGGGCAAGTTGCGCATTGGGGACTATTTTATCCGAATTTCCACCTCCCTCAGTAGATGCGGCAAGAGGAACCATAAAGTTGATATTGATGTAATTGAGGGTAAATTGATTACATTCATTAGATTGGAAATACGGCAGAGTCCTGACAATCCCAGTTGGCAGTAATAGTCACTGTGAAAGAGCACTATCTTATAACAATTTATAGTTTATTGTAGGCTGTAATTTTGTAGCCTGTAGAATTCTATTGCCATTGAATTGAATCCACAGTGATTCAGTACAATGGTTACATCCTCCTGGGAATAATGTACCTAGTTTTAAATTCTAGAACTAAAGTTGTTGACTTTCTAAAGTATGTAAGGTATGGAGATGCCCTGCAATAATTGATGCATTTTTTTTTAAAGAATTGAACTGCATTCTTTAGACTTGGACAGTGAAAATAGAAGGAAATTATAATGGACCTGCCTCATTAGCGGGAATTGTTGGGTTTATCTCACAATGGACTCTGTAAAGCCACCACAAACATGAGCTTTATTTATATTAATAGTTACCAAAAAAAGTGTTGAGATTTGCACTGTTGAAAATGTTGAGAAAAATCTCAAGCTGACGCTTTAAAACTTCAAAACAAAACTTTATTTATACAGCACGGTAACAGGTCCTTCCGACCTAATGAGCCTGCGCCGCCCAATTACACCCATGGCCGCCCAGCAACCATGATGCTGCTGAGAAAAAAAATAACTTAAGCCCAGAGAGAAGGCCCAGAGGCTGTCGAGCTTTATTTTCGCTTTCAATTGTCATATAAGATTATAAATGCAGCTTTAAATGTCAAAATGCTGACTTACCAGTTTAAATGTTAACATTTTTTTAAAAAGAACTTGATTTTAGCCAAGAGATTAAGGAAAGGCAGAGGTCAAAGACCCAAGTTGCTGTCAGAATCAGATCTGCAACAGCGTTATAAGTGTGTGGTAAATGGCAATAGTTCAGAGTCATTGAACAGAAAGAAAAATTCCTCCAAGTACTTTATATTTACAGATTGAAATGTGGATTTTGTCCTAAATTTGGGATAAATAAAACTATTTCTATGCTTTTTATTTGTTATTGCTTTCAGTGTTATAGCATTGTGACAGTGAATAAAAGCTCGTTTTTCCATTGACAGCTCCCCACTTGAAATTTAAACCTGCAGTGAAAATTCATACGGTTTGGAATATGAGAGTTAAATTGGTTTGGGTGCTGCAGAATCCTTCAAAAGCTTTGTAAATCAATCCTGTTTGAACCAGTGTTTTTATAAAGTAGCAGTGTCCTCTTTCCCTGATGGTGGAATGTTATAATGGAAAAAATCAGTGGAACAGTGGCAAATTATTCAGATCCATTATGACACAAGCTCCTCGGCATTATGTTTGAAGTTAGCATCTTAATTGTGCAGTGATTATTTTTGTGTCTGTTATATCAGATGAAGGTTTATAAAGCATTTGGACAGGTACATGGATGGGAAAGGTTTAGAGGGATATGGCCAAATGGGACTAGATTAGATAGGCATCTTGGTCAGCATGGACAAGTTGGGCCGAAGGGCGTTTTTCTGTGCTGTTTTACTCCATGACTCTAAGCAAGCTTATCATTTAGTTGGTTTGACCAGATGTCAGTCTGAGCAGATATTAGTTTGACCAAATACAAGTGGATAATGTGTGATTTTTCAAAAAAAATCAAAACAGGAGATCAGCAGGCCGAATTCGCCATCTGAAGGGGAGAGTTCCGACAGCCGCAGTGTAAATGACGAAGGAAGCAGTGATCCAAAGGATATTGATCAGGACAATCGCAGTACGTCACCAAGTATACCAAGCCCAAGGGACAATGAGAGTGATTCTGATTCCTCAGCACAGCAGCAAGTGCTGCAGTCTCAGCCTCCAGTACATCAGAGTCCGTGTGCCTCTCTGCCATTAACGTCACTGGAACCACCACAGATGCCCCCACCGGCATCTTCCTGTGCAGTGTCAGTCCCTCAGACATTGTCCCCAGTCTCACAACCTCGCAGTCAGACACCACCTCATTCTCTGATTCAGCCTGCACCACAGCTCCATCCCCAGAGACTCACGTCTCCGCACCCACCAATCCAACAACAGTTGCAACCTCAGTCACAGCCTCTCCCGCAGACACAGACTCAGCTTCACGCACAGGTGCAGCCGCTGCCTCATCCTCTGCAGGCTCCCGCTCACCTCCAGCACCAGCTTCAAGGGCCACCGTTCTCCATCAATCCTCCGCCTCAGATCCCGCAGGCCGCTTCCCAGGCACCGACTGCGACGCACCCACAGTCGCACACTCCGACGCAAGTCCAAGCGCAGCCACCACCATCCCAAGGACAATCACAGTCACAGCCTCCAAGGGAGCAACCGTTGCCACCTGCTCCCGTGACGATGCCTCATATCAAGCCACCACCCACGACACCAATTACTCCCATTTCCAATCCCCAGTCGCACAAACCACCTCCCCATCTTGCAGGCCATCCTCCATTCCCACAAATGCCTTCAAACCTCCCACCTCCTCCCGCTTTAAAACCACTGAGTTCTCTTTCCACCCATCATACCCCCTCTGTTCATCCCCCTCCATTGCAGCTAATGCCTCAAACACAGCAAATTCAGCCTCCCCCTGCTCAACCTCCCGTATTAACTCAAGCCCAGAACCTCCCTGCAAGTGCAACTCATCCCCAACCAGTACCCCACCAAGTTCCTTCCCAGCCTCCGTATGCTCAGCATTCTTTCATCCCATCAGGAGCCCCTAACATCGCATCTTCATCAGCAACCTCCACTTCCAGCGTGGCACCCATTTCTACCATCCAGCCTACAGCATCCATCGTCACATCCATGTGTTCCACTGGGAACGTGACAAACACTGCTCCTGCCACCATGACCAGCATTCAGATTAAAGAGGAAATCCAGGATGAGCCAGAAGATGCAGATAGTCCACCACCATCTCCGAGCAGAAGTCCATCTCCAGAACCAACAGTCGTTAGCACGCCGAGCCACGCCAGCCTGTCAGCTAGGTAAAGTTTTTGTTGTATTCAGTTGTACTGGTAATTTTAGAAAAAAATGTCCCAATAACTTCTATTGTTTAGCCTGCTTTTGTCTTAATGTGTGCCTTAGACCATAGGAGCCATTCAGTCCATTGAGTTTGCTCCACCATTCAATCATGGCTTTTTTTTTTCAACCCCATTCTCCCGCCGTCTCCCCATAACTCTTAACCCCCTTTCCAATCAAGAACCTATCAACCTCTGCCTTAAATACACCCAATGACTTGGCCTCCACAGCCGTCTGTGGCAACAAATTCCACAGATTCACCGCGCTTGGGCTGAAGAAATTTCTCCTCACCTGAGTTCTAAAGGGACGTCCCTTTATTCTGAGGCTGTGCCCTCGGATCCTGGATTCTCCCACTGATGGAAACATCCTCTCCACATCCACTCTATTCAGGCCTTTCACGATCCTTCTAACAATTACCTTTAATCTACACCACCAGGCTTATGATTCTACTTAGGTAAATAAATCTTCCATATTTACACATATGTACAATTAAGTCTCCCCTTGGTCCTCTCTGCTCTGTAGGAAACAACCTCAGCTTAATCAATCTTTCCTTATGGATGAAATCCTGACAATATCCTTATCAAACCTCCTCCTCACCTTTTCCAGTGAAATCACATCGTGCCTGTAATATGATGGCCAGAACTGCACACAGCTGTAGCTGAGAACAAGAGTTGCACACAGTTCTTGCATAACCTCCCTGCTCTTGTTCCCCATTCCTTGCCTAATAAATAGAGCATCTCACTTTCCTCCTTAACCAACTTTTGCCCTGTGCTATTACTCTCAAGGATCTATGGGCATGGACTCCACACCCCTCAGTACCCTCCCATTCATTGCATCCGATAAAACGTCACTCATTCTCTCCCCCCACAGACGCTGCCTGACCTGCCGATCATTTCCAACATTTTTTATTTTTATTTCAGATTTCCGGTGTCTGCAGTTTCTCTTTTGCTTTTGGATGACTGTCCTCAATTAATTTGTGCCTGGCTAAATGACAATATTGTATTGCTTGGAATTGATTCCAATAATTTTCAAAGTTAAATTAACTGTCTGTAAGTACATTGCCCCTTCCTCCTTTTACAATAACGGTGCAAGATTAGCAGACACCCAGTCCTCTGGCACCACTTTTGTACCCAGGGAGGATTAAAAAATGATGGTTAGTGCCACGGAGATTTCCTCCCTTATTTCCTTTAGCAGCTTGGGGTACATTTCATCTGGGCCTGGCAATTTATCCACCTTCCAAGGTACCAAACCCCTCAGTACCTCTTCTTTTACTGCATTTATCTCCAATATTTAACATTCTTCATCCTCACCCACAAAGTCCGCATCATTGCCCTCTTCTGTGAAGACAACAGCAAGATACTTGTTTAGAACCTCCACCTCCATGTCCCCCTCCACATACAGGTCCCCTTTTAGGTCCTTAATGAACCCTACTCTTCCCTTAATTTTCCTCTTACTCTTCGTGCATCAATAATAAATGTTCAGAATCTTTTAATTTTACTTTCCAGTCTTTCTTTTGTGGTCTCTCTTTAATTTACTGGCTCCCCTTTTAATTTCACTTCTACTTTTCCAGAATCCTGCTGCATTAACATCTTGGTGTCTGACACACACTTCGTGGCCGCAGGTAGTTGTAGACTCGTGCAATGATCAATTCACACTGTCATCCCTTCTCCCTTTAACCAATACTGTCACCACATCCATTTTTTAATCACCCTCTTTATCTCAGCTGAAAGCCCTATAACCAAGGACATCAAGCTGCCACCCCTGCCTCTCTGCTTCAGTACCAGCTACTTCTGTGCATTATCCACAACATTCCTTGCTTTTAGCTATAAACCATTTAGTAATTAGTTAATTATTGTCACATGTACTGAGGTACAGTGAAAAACTTTGTTTTGCACGCCATCCATTTCACTACATCAGTACATTAAGGTAGTATAAGAGAACAGCAAATAAAAGATTACAGAATAACGTGTCACAGTTACAGTGAAGGTGCAGTGCAGGCAGATAATAAGGTGCAAGGCCATGATAAGGTAGATGAAAAACACAATGTTGCTGGGGGAACTCAGCAGGCCAGGCAGCATCTGTGGAGAAAAGCAGGCGGTCAATGTTTTGGGTCAGGGCCCTTCTTCAAGACTGAAGATAGGATAAGGTAGAATGTATAATTGGTATTGGTTTATTATTGTCACTTGTACCGAGGTACAGTGAAAAACTTGTCTTGCATACCGATCGTACAGATC
>JAUZTB010000072.1:27103560-27115875 GCA_034780895.1 Rhynchobatus australiae
AGGACTCTTAGCAGTGTGGAGGAACAGAGGGATCTTGGGGTCCACGTCCATAGATCCCTCAAGGTTGCCACGCAAGTTGCTAGGGTTGTTAAGAAGACGTATGGAGTGTTGGCCTTCATTAGTTGGGGTATTGAGTTCAAGAGCCACAAGGTGAGGTTGCAGCTCTGTAGAACTCTGGTTAGATCACACTTGAGAGTGTTGTGTTCAGTTCTGATTGCCTCTTTATAGGAAGGATGTGGAAGCTTTGGAGAGGGTGCAGAGGAGATTTGCCAAGATGCTGCCTGCATTGGAGAGCTGGTCTTGAGAATGGATTGGGTGAGTTTGGGCTTTTCTCTTCGAAGAGAAGGAGGATGAGAGGGGACTTGACAGGTGTGCAAGATGATAAAAGGCATAGATCGAGTGGACAGTCAAACTTTTTCCCAGGGCAAAAATGGCTAACGTGGGGGTATAATTTTAAGGTGATTGGAGGAAGGTATTTGGGGATGTCAGAGGTAAGGTTTACAGTGCATGGAACACACTGCTGGCAGAGGTTGTGGAGGCAGATACATTAGGGATGTTTAAGACACTCTTAGATAGCCCTCCATTTTTCTATCATTCATGAGGCTATAGGGAAGGCTTAGATCTTGGAGCAGGATAAAATGTCAGCACAACATTGTGGGCCGAAGGGCCTGTACTGTGATGTTCTATCATATGATATAAATACTGTCCAGATAAGTAAAAGAACAGTCACTTCATCTCTATCCACATATTGGGCTGTGATGATGTAGCAAATAAAGAGAATATGATAATTAAGTGTCAAGTGCATAATGTATAGTGTTGCTTTCTCCCTGTAATCTAGAATCCTCACTGGATGCCTATAAAATCCTTGTCAAGACTGAGTAATTGATGCATGTTTTTGGTCTTTGGTAATGGACAGTAACAGGGAAAAGATGATTTCAATCATGTTCATAGAATCCAACATCTATCTCGTGAGCTTCTTGGGATTTGGTGGTTTGAATTAGTCAAGATCAAAGGCAAATGATTGATGGATGTCCATGACTGACAATGATGTTCCAATTCCTCCTCTGTGGCTTTGATGTGTCCAAGGCAGCTATACAGCTCAATGAAACTGACCTCCTTGAAATCCCCAGGAGGTCATTCCTCCTCTAAGATCAGCAAACCCACCCCTGGAGGCTAACCCCACGCCACTTGCTTCATGAATCACAGCAGCTAATATGATATTTCAGTGTTCCACTGTGATTGACACTGTGGCCTTTGCTGGAATCTAACTCCATTTTCAAGTCAAAGAGCATCCTCTAAGATGTGTCAGTCTTGGATTTGTGGGTGGTCAAGGTGCTGTGTTGTTTGAATGCTCTGGGCAATGCTATAATAAAGCTCTGCATCTGGAATGTGCCCACCAGCATCTGTATCCACACACTCCGACACTGGCAGCTGTTGCCTCTGTCACCATTGGCTTGAACATAGCTAATCCAATCTGCAATAGGTTGGGGCACAGAATATGAGTTGGGGCATTATGTTCGTCCTGATAGCCTTTCCATCAATGCCTGCACTCCATGAACAATTTGTATGAAAAAAAATTGATCTATCTCCAGAACTAGTATTTTTGTATCTATGGTTGCATTTCATTGTTTAAGACTTTAATTACTGAATAATCTTCTGCAACACGATAGTGTAGCGGTTAGCGTGATGCTATTATAGCGCCAGCGATCAAGCTTCGATTCCCATTGCTGACTGTAAGGAGTTTATACATTTTCCCATGTCTGCGTGGGTTTCCTCCAGGTGCTCTGGTTTCCTCTCATATTCCAAAGATGTATGGGTAGGTTAATATGGGTTTAAATTGGGTGGCACGGACTCATTGGGCTGGAAGGGCCTGTTACCACGCTGTAAATAAAATTTTTAAAAATTTGAAAAAAGCTATTATAAACAAAACCAGCAAATGCTGGAAACACTCGGTAGCTGTGGAGAGCAACAATTAACATTTCAGGTCAAAGACCCTTCATCAGAACCGGGGATGAGAGAAAATCGGTTTAAGTTGCAGAGAGGGTTATGGATAGGCTGTATCCAGCAGGTTGGGTTGTGCTAATGGAGAGCATGCTGGGCATGTCCCACAGCCCTGCACTTCACATCTTTCCTTGAGCTCTAACTGCCATAACCTCCGTCTCTGTTCAATTTGTTTTGCTCTCTACTTGAACTTTGACCATATGACCTCAGCAACTTGCCCCCACAGCAACCTCAGCCTCCTCTATCACAGGACCTTTGTCCTCTTGCGTCTTTCCTTCACTTTGGAACATTTTCACTCTCCCAGTTCTGGTGAAGGGTCTTTCCCCTGAAATATTAACTCTCTTCCTCTTTCCGCAGATGCTGCCTGATCACTGAATGTTGGCAGCAATTTCTGTTTTTTTTTAAGATCTCCAGCATCTACAGATTTTGGATGTTATCCACCGTTCTATTCTTGACTTGTGGTTGGCTCTGGTTTCTGGAAGCCTCCTCTCTTCCTTGCTTTCTCAAACTCCAAAACTTATCTGGTCTTGCATACCGTTTGTCCAGATCAATTCGTTACACAGTGCATTGAGGTAGTACAGGGTTAAAAACGACACAATACAGAGTAGTGTGTCCCAGCTACAGGGAAGGGCATTGCAGGTAGACAATGAGGTGCAAGGTCAAGAGTCCATCTCATCGTATAGTAAAACAATATAAACTACTTCCAAGGTTCGAGCTTAATTGTGGGATGAGCCAAATAGTTGTGGATGAGACTGGCAAAGAAATACTGACCTTTTTGTTAATGGTGATAATTGTCATAATTCAGTAGGCATATACTGTATAATTGAGGGGGAAAACAGATTAAATTGCAACAATACCTTTTTACACTTGCACCTTTTGTAGCTCCTGTCAAAACCCTTCTGTCCTTCCTCAAAGGTCTGCCAGTATCTTTCAGTGGGTACTGGAGACAGTTCGATGGCCTGGCTCAAAGTCTGTGGTACGGGCTTGCCGCTGAAGAATCCACAGCTTCACCAGATCCACAATGCGTTGCCTGATAGGGTGGTGGAGGCAAATTCACTGGAGGCTTTTAAGAGGGGCTTGGATGGGCACATGAATGAGAGGAAATTAGAGAGATATGGGCATTCTGCAGATAGGAAGAATTGGCTATGTTGGCACAATATTGTGGGCCAAAGGGCCTTTTCTATGTTCCACATGTGGTACTATGTTCCACAAAATCACTATTTGAATTGGATTATAATTTAATCGATGCGATGGCATGCAACCAGCATCTCAATCAGCGATGAAGTTATAATTATTTAATTCTGATGAATGCCATTTTGGTAAGGTGAACCAGGGCAAGACTTGCACAGCGAATGATAGGGATCTAGGTGTGCAGGTACATTGTTCCTTGCGAAAGGCAACAGTAGAGAGGGTGATGAAGGCATTAAGCACACTTCATTGCTCAGGATATTGAGTACAAGAGTTAGGACGTCACGTTACAACTGTACAAGACGTTGGTAAGGCTGCATTTGGAGTACTGTACAGTTCTGGTGTTACTGCTCTTGCCAGGTTGGCATTAAACTGGAAAGGGGGCAAAAAAAAATTAACAAGGATGTTACCAGAACTGAGGGTTTGTTATGAGCAGAGACTGCATTGGCTGGGGCTTTCCTCCCCAGAGAGTAGGAGGCTGAGAGTTGACCTCGGAGGTTTATAAAGTTGAGGGGCATAAACAAGGTGAATAGCCAATTTCTTTTCCCTTGGTGTAGGGGAGTCTAAAACTAGAGGCAGTAGGTTTACAGTGAGAGGTGGTGGGAGAGGGGGTGAAATTTAAGAGACCTGAAAGACAACTTCATGCAGAGAGTGAAGGGTATGTGGAACCAGCTGCTAGAGGAGGTGGTAGAAGTGGACAGGTATCAGAATAGAAAAGGTTTACTGGGATATGGACCAACTGCAGGTTAATGGGACTAGCTCAGGTAGGCACCTTGATCAGTATGGATGATTTGGGCCGAAGGGCCTGTTTCCGTGCTGTATAACTTTACTCAAAATCTCAGCACTTCAGTTCAAATTAAATACTGGAGGAAAAGCTAGCGTCGGTAACGGTGACTGTATCCTTGCAAAAATCTGCCTCGTTCACTAACTTCAGGAAAAGGAGTCTGCTGTCCTTGCCATCTTTCTCTTGAATCTAACCCAGAGCTGCAGCAATGTAGGCAACTGCTCTCTGGGTTGTCTTAGCAAGCCACTCAGTCGAGGGCAATTAAGGATGGGTAATAAACGAGTGCATTGGCAACAGGTAGGGCAGGCGAGAAGCACTGCAGCTTTAAGTACCCACTTTAAATACCTTGAGGATCAGGAGTATATTTCCTGGCTTGTTGCCAAGCAGTGAGCTCCAGTGTGGGTATAAGGACAGGCAGTTACTCCAGACAGAATCATAAATTCCAAAATTTGGCAATAGAAGTCTTTAATGAAGTAATTGCTTTTAACGGATGTTAATGCCACCCACTTTAATTGCCCATTATGAGCAATTGATTTACAATGAAATGCTGCTTTGAAATTGTGTGGCTTCATTGAGAATTCCATGCTGGGCTGGTGAGTCGGCAGAGTTGTAATGTGACTGTGCTACAATACCTGTGCATAGAACAGCAGGATTATGTGGGGAACTAACTGGTGGGATTATTGCACAAATATGCTCGATAAGATCTCTTTATTAGTCACATGTACATCAAAACACACAGTGAAATTCATCTTTTCCACGGAGTGTTCTGGGGGCAGCCCGCAAGTGCTGCCACATTTCTGGCACCAACATACATATCCACAACTTCCTAACCTGTACGTCTTTGGAATGTGGGAGGAAGCCAGAGGAAACCCACGCAGACACTGAGAGAACGTACAAACTCCTTACAGAGAGTAGCCAGAGTTGAACCTGGGTCACTGGCACTGTAACAGTGTTACGATAACTGCTACACTAAGGCAGGTGGTATGCAATATGCCAACATCATACTTTGGACTCTCCACAATCATATGTGGTGAAATTAATGAAAAATTCAAACAGAGTGTATTTGAATCATGTGTTTCTAATAACTGGCCAAGATACCTGAAAAGAGCAGCTCAGAACAGCTTGGACTCTACTTGTACAGCACGGATGTCATGTCTTTGTCTGGTGTGCTAATAAAGGCATTAACCCATCTACTTTTGACGGGATATTGCCTCTGGTAGGATAAAAGAATGATGTACAAATGTTTTTTTTTCCTGGTATTGCTGAAAGTAATTGCTCCTATTTGAAAGACAGCAAAAGACTGCTGGAATGCATCCCACATTGAAGAAGATGACCAATTTGCTTTTAATTATTTTCGGAACTGACAGGAAAATACAAGAGTAGTGCCGGAAGGATAAAGCTGGGGAGTACACACGTTCGATTGATGTAAGGTGAAATGAGCTTGCACACGTAGACACAAAATGACCAGAGAGCAGATGCTGGAAATCCCCACAATCTGAGGTGTGGCATATGACAGCTGGAGCAATAAATTGTAGACTTCTGTGTCACATTTTTGGACCACTGTCCTTCTTGCCTTTTAGTTGCTCTGCACAATGCTGCTCCTTAACCATCTGTCAAGACTACACATCTCACCTACAATAAGCTCCCTAGGTTACTAAACGTGTCAGGAACCTCAGGCTTCTTAGTAATTTGCTAAATAAATCTGTAGACTCTTATTATGCCTCATGACCAGCCTTTTAATTATGCCTTTCTGACATGTAGCTAGCAGCTAAAAGCAGGCCCACCTGTTCAGAAGCAAATGGGCCTCCTACGTCTATTTGTTCTGAAGATTTTCAGGGCTTTTGCATCATTTTGGGAACCATGCAGTTTGTATATTCACCTGCCCCTTGCTATTTAATCCCCAGGGTTTTTGTTCTGGTACCAGGAAGTTGGTGCTAAAGGTCAGTCTGACCAAGTGCACAATGCTGGGGTTGATCCTTTTCTGTGAAACTTTTTTTTGGATAAATTCACTGTGACTGGCATTGCAAAGATTTGTGTTACAAGACGGGCTTCTTTAGGTATTTTCTATATATTGATTAAAAATGATTGCGGCTGCCAAGGGACATTGCTCTCTTTGCATAGCATTCATTACCAGCCAGAAATAAAAGTGGTGCTGCTGCTTGCCCATGCTGCTTTTAATCAGTGTTACAGAATCTCTAGAATTATAAATATTTGCAGCACAGAAGATTTTTCCATTGCAAAGTTCTGGTTGCCTCACTATAGAAAGGATGTGGAAGCTTTGGAGAGGGTGCAGAGGAAACTTACCAGGATGCTGCCTGGATTGGAGAGCATGTCTTGTGAGGATAGGTTGAGTGAACTCGGGCTTTTCTCTTTGGAGAGAAGGAGGATGTGAGGGGACTTGAGAGAGGCGTACAAAATAAGAGGAATAGTTCGAGTGGACAGTCAGACTTTTTCCCGGTATGACAATGGCTGACACAAGGGGACATAATTTTAAGGTGATTTGGAGGAAGGTATAAGGGGGATGTCAGGGGTAAGTTGTTTTTTCTAGAGTGGTGGGTGCATGGAATGCACTGCCTGCAGTGGTTGTGGGGCAGATACATTAGGGACATTTAAGAGAGATAGCCCTCCATTTCTCTATCATTCATGTGTCTATGTGGGAGGGAAGGGTTAGATAGATCTTAGAGCAGGATAAAATGTCGGCACAACATCGTGGGCTGGAGGACCTGTACTGTGCTGTAGTGTTCTAAGGCTATCCAGCCCATTCCCACTGACCAGGTCTCTGCCTATAACTGCAGGGTACAGCTGTTCAAGTGGAAAGAAAAACATTGTTAACTGCTCATGAATCAGATTTGTTATCACTGACTTGCATGTTGTGAAATGTTTTGCAGCAGTACAGTACAAAGACAATGACCATAAGTTGCAAAATAGTGCAAAAAGGAATCATAAAGTAGTGTTCAGGGGCTGTTCAGAAATCTGATGGCAGAGGGGGAGAAAAGCTGTTCCTGAATCGTTGTGTGGGTCTTCAGGCTTTTGTACCTCTTCTTGATGGTAGTAATGAGAAGAGGGAATGTCCTGGATGGTGAGGTGCCCTTAGTGATGGGTGCTGCTACCTTGAGGTACTGCCTCTTGAAGATGCCCTCGATGGTGGGGGGGGAGTTTACAACCCCCCTACAGCCTCTTGCAATCCTGTAGGATGGAGCCTCCGTACCAGGTTCTGATGCAACCAGACAGAATGCTCCCCAATGTACATCTGTAGAAACTTTCAAGAGTCTTTGGTGACGTGACGTACCAAATCTGCTTAAACTCCTAATGAAGTAGAGCCACTGGTATGCCTTCTTCATGATTACATCAATGTGTTGGGTCCAGGATAGATTTTCTGAGATGTTGATACCCAGGAACTTGATGCTGCTCACCCTTTCCACCACTGACCCTCAATGAGGACTGGTGCATTTTCCTGACTTCCCCTTCCTGAAGTCCACAATCAGTTCCTTGCTGATAGTGAGGTGGTTGTTGTTGTGACACCACTCAACCAGCCAATCTCTCTCAGCCCTGTATGCTTCCTCATTGCCATCTGAGATTCTACCAACAGCAGTAGCGTCATTGGCAAATTTGTAGATGGTGTTTGAGCTGTGTTTCTCCACACAGTCATGAGTGTAGAGCTGTGGGCTAAGCATACATCCTTGAGATGCACCTGTGTTGACTGTTAGCGAGGAGGAGATGTTGTTACCCATCCACACTGACTGGACTCCTGATAAGGAAGTCCAGGATCCAGTTGCAGGCTCATGATGAAGGCCCCTCATCAGACCTTCCAATGAAGGGTCTTCAACATGAAACATTATTTCTGTTTTTCTCTCCACAAATGCTGCCTAACCTGCTGAGAAGAGCATTTCTGTTTTTAGAGTCGCTAATCACAGAAACAGGCCCTTCGGCCCAACTCATCCATGCCGACCAAGATATCTATCCAAGCTAGTCCCATTTGCCCTCATTTGGTCCATGTGCCTCTAACACTTTCTATCCATGTACCTGTCTAAATATCTTAAGTATTGTTATTGTACTCACTGCTACCTCTCCATCTGTCAGCTTGTTCCAGATAACCTACCACCCTCTGTGTGGGGGGAAAATGTTTCCCCTAGAGTCCCCTTTAAATCTTCCCCTCTCACCTGAAACCTATTCCCTCTAGTTTAGACTCCCCTGTCCTGGGAAAAAAACTGTGACCATTTACCATAATCAATGCATCCTGCAATTTTGTATATTTCTACAAGGATGCCCCTCGCCCTCCTTCACACCAGAGAACACAAAAAAAAACCCAAGTGGTGCAAAGTAAGTGTGAAAAGACTTTTGTATTGGTGTTTCTGCAGAAGGGTGGTGTAGCCACAGAGTGATAGTAGCAACATCCTCTTTGAAGATTTGGCAATTCATGTGAGAATGTGTACAGTAATTCATTTGACCTTTTTTTTGCTGTATTTTGCATGAACACTGCTTAGTGTTAAAGTGTGGAATAGTGTAAAACATTCCTTATTTAAAAGGATAAGGAGAAAAGATATGGTTTGGTAATTTATTTGAAGGATTGTGCATATAATGCTAGTCTGTGATGCACAGTATATTTTTGAGCAGTTCTCATAGAACCAGCACCCACCCCCACAATCCCCATGGAAGCCTGAGGGCTGAGAGTGTACAGTATAGGAGTATTATAAAGACATATTTATGCTGAAATACTTATGGGTAAATGACCAATTGATTGATTTAAAAAGATAGCTTTTAGAATTGCAGAATCATAAATGAACTATAAAACTGAGGGAAGCCATTCAACCAATGTTCTACCTGATCCAAGCTTCCTTGCAGCAGAAGGTCTGCAGCCCTTGGCTTGTTGCTCTTCCAGTACACAGCCCGGTACTCTCCACCTCTTCCACCACTTCAGGCAGTGAGTTCCCGACCCTCCCCAACATCTTCCTGTATCCCCTCTAATCTTTTTACCAATCTTTTAAGACCCTGCCCTCTGGTTTCTGACCCCTCTGCTAAGGGAAATGGGTAAATGACCAATTGGTTGAGTTTATGAAGGCAGCTACATTATTTTAAACACACAATTCTCCTTTCAGCCTCTGAGTATTTTCCTTTTTTGGAAAGGGGTGGTGAATCTCTGGAAATCTCTGCCCCAGCAGGTGGTGGCAGCTGAATCATTGGACTTTGAGGAGGATAAATGATAGCTCGTGGAATAGAATGGTTGGCAAAATGGCACAGAAGAGATGTTGACGCCAACATAGATCAGCCAAGATCATAGCTTGAAGGGCTCGATGGCCAACTCCTTCTCCTGTGTTCTTGGGTTCTCCTCTATTCATCATGAACAAACTAATGTTTGCTTATTGCTGCATTTTTCCAATCCTGGCGATATCCTTAGATTTCCTCTGCACATTCTCCAGGTCAGTAGCATCTTTCCTGTAATGTAATTTGCTTAATATTGTCACATGAACAGTGGGGAAAAACTTTGTTTTGCATGCCACCCCGACAGATCGTTTCAGTACATCGAGGGAAGTTATGGCCAAACAAGAGTTGTGTACAATTAAAGTATAATCTCCCTACATTTAAATTCTATCACCAGCTAATAAAAGAAAGTGTCCCATATGACTTTACCCACCTCCTTAACCTTTTCTTAAGGAATTATAGACATACAATCCAAGATCCCTTTTGTCCCGTCACAGTTCTTCATATTCTCCCACTTATTGTATACTCCCTTCCCAAAGGCACTGCCTCGAACTCCTACGAGTTTCCCACTAACCCACAAAACTGACCAGACTATTTAGATCCTCTAAGTTTGAAATATTTCCTTCCTCCTGTCAACCATATGGCCAACTTTTTTTGTATCATCTGCAAACTTTTTATTGTACTCCCTACACTTATGTCCAACTATTAAAATGTACAATAAGCTACAAAGGACCAAGTTTGAAGCCCCCCTGGAATTCCATTGGTAATGGGCTCCCAATCACTAAACTCCCATCAATCATTGCCTCTTCTTCATAGAATCAGAAATGTACAGGATAGAAACAGTTCCTTCAGCCCATCTCATCCATGCTGACCGTGATGCCCATTTATGCTCAATCCATTTGCCTGCATTAGGCTCAAATCCCTCTACACCTTTCCCATCAAAGTACGGCCACTGCTCTGCCCAGGACCGCAAGAAACTGCAGAGAGTTGTGGACACGGCTCAGCACATCACGGAAACCAGCCTCCCCTCCATGGACTCTGTCTGTACCTCTTGCTGCCTCAGTAAAGCAGCCAGCATAATCAAAGACCCCACCTACCCCAGGCACTCTCTATTCTCCCCTATCCCATCAGGCAGAAGATACAAAAGCCAGAAAGCGCGTACCAGCAGGCTCAAAGACACCTTCCATCCTGCCGTTATAAGATTATTGAATGGTCTCCTAGTACGATAAAATAGACTCTTGACCTCCTAATCTACCTCATTATAACCTTGCACTTTATTGTCTACCTGCACTGCACTTTCTTTGTAGCTGTGACACTTCACTCTGCATTCTGTTATTGTTTTGCCTTGTACGACCTCATTGCTCTGTGTAATGAATTGTCTGCATCAACAGTATGCAAGACAAGTTTTTCACTGTACCTCGGTACAAGTGACAATAATAAACCAATTCAAATACCTGTCCAAACACCTCTTAAACTTTGTATTTGTATCTGCCTCCACCACCTCCAGCCTCTGGCAGTTTGTTCCAGATGTTCACCAGCCACAATATGAAAAACCTGTCTGTCAGATCTCCTTTTAAATCTGTGCCATCAAGTTTTAGACTCCTCTGCCCTGGGGGATAAAGACTATCTACCCTATCTATGCCCCTCATGATTTTATAAACTTCTATACAGTCACTCCTCAGCCTCCAACATCCCGCTGAGAGCAAACCCAGCCCATCCAATCTCTCCTCGTAACAACAGCCATCCATTCTGGGCAACGTCCTGCCGCTAATTCAGCTGCGGATCCATATTGCCAGTGGAGGCAGATACAGTTGCAGCGCTTGAACAGGAAAGGTATGGAGGGATATGAGCCTAATGCAGAGAAATGGAATTAGCACAGATGTGCATCACGGTTGGTGTGGATGAGGTTGATCCACACTTTGATCCACATTTTCTCTTTCCCTTGGATATCATGTGTCTTTCCTACTTTTACCCCTTGCCATATAGGGCCTTGTCATAAGTAACAATGAGAGAGTTCCTTCAATCAATTCACAGTGTGGTAATGCCAGCATTTACTTCCCATCCCTAATTGCCCCCAAATGGAAAAGGTGGTTGTGTTGACCCCATTGATGGGTTTGGAGTCACAAAGGACATTAATGAAGGACCCATGTAAACAAAATGGGCCCTTTACAACAATCCAGTAGATTTGCAGTCACCATTACTGATTTTTGAGTTTGGTACGGCAACTGTTCTGCCTGTGACCGCAAGAAACTAGAGGTGTGGACACAGCTCAGCACATCACGGCAACCAGCCTCCCCTCCGTGGACTCTGTCTACACTTCTCGCTGCCTCGGTAAAGCAGCCAGCATAATCAAAGGCCCCACCCACCTGGACATGCTCTCTCCTTTTCTCCCCCTCCCATCGGGCAGAAGAAACATGCCTGAAAGCGCGTACCAACAGGCTCAAAAGCAGCTTCTGTCCCACTGATATATAACCCTAGAACGATAAGATGGACTCCTGACCTCACGACCTACCGCATTATGACCTTGCACCTCATTGTCCGTCTGCACTGCACTTTCTCTGTAGCTGTGACACTTTATTCTGCATTCTGTTGTTTTTGTTTTCCCTTGTCCTACCTCAATGCACTGTCATAATGAAAAGATCAGTACGCAAGACCAGTTTTTCACTGCACCTCAGCACCAGTGACAATAATAAACCAATTTTCAAATTCCAGCTCAATTCCTTGAATTTGAGCTGCTATTCCAGCTGGTACCCCAAATCCCTGGTGCAGAAGCTTGGATGCTGGGCTAGAAACTGAACCATCACATGACTGCTCTAATTGAGGGGTTTGCAGTGAACGTGAGGACAGTGGAAGACCTCAAAGAATTAGTAAGGAGGTGAGCATGAGGCAGAGTTAAGAGGAGACATGAGTGATCGCAGACGCTGGAAATCTGGAGCAATGTAAAAAGCTGGAGGAACTCAGCGGGTCAGGCAGCATCTGTAGAAGGAAATGGACAGTCGATGTTTTGGCTCATCCCTTCATCTGGTTTGGAAAGAAAAGGAGATGGCCAGCATAATTTTTTTTTAAGATTGGTGGGGGGGCAGTGGAGAGGTGATGGGTGGATCTAGGTGAGGGGGGGTGGTAGGCAGATGGGGGGGGTACAG
>JAUZTB010000072.1:27363997-27375286 GCA_034780895.1 Rhynchobatus australiae
CCTATTTAAGTCCTCTGCTGAATCCAGAAATGTTCTCACCCCTGGGTCTTTCTGCTTCCTTTCCCTTGATCTAATACACCAGACACATTAAAAATACACGTTAAGCAATTAATTTCTTTTAACAGTAAAACATCAGAACATTCACACACAAATTCAATATAAAACTTTGAAAATAACTGAAGTAAATTATAAGAAATAACTATTTTTCACCCAGTAATGGATTTTCTTCCATTCATCTAAGAAGACAACAGTGCTTGCACCAACCTCAGAGACACATTCCCCAGTCTGAAGGCAGGAAGATTCCACTGCCCCACCCACGTCCATGAAGAACCACTGGGAATGATGTCACTCCAGCCCTTATCTGACCTACAACCACCTCCCCCCTCACCTGGATCCACCTATCACCCACCACCCCTTACCCCACCAACTTTTTTTACCAGCTATCTCCCCTCTTTCTTTCCAGTCCGGATGAAGGGTCTCGACCCAAAACGTCGACTGTCCCTTTCCCTCCTGACCTGCTGAGTTCCTCTGGCGCCTTTTGTGTTGCTCCAGTATCCAGTATCTGCGGTTTCTTGTGTCTCCGGGTTTTATCCTTGTCATTCAAGTACTCTCGAACGCCATTTCCCTGCCGATGCCTTGGTCATGGAGTTGTACAGCGTAGAAAACCTTTTGCCGACCTTTCTGCCCACTATACTTACCCCATTTGACCTAATTTATAAAGTATCCTTCTATGCCCTGCCTATTTAAGTCCTCTGCTGAATCCAGAAATGTTCTCACCCCTGGGTCTTTCTGCTTCCTTTCCCTTGATCTAATACTATATTTGATTTATCTTGATATATGCTGTGGAATATATCATCTGTGGAGTTTGTTGCCACGGGTGGCTGTGGAGGCAAAGTCATTGGGGGTATTTAAGGCAGAGATTGGTAGGTGTTGGAGTAGCCAGGGCATCAAAGGTTCTGGTGAGAAGGTGGGGGAGTGGGGCTAAATGAGAGAATGGATCCGCTCATGATAGAATGGAGGAGCAGACTCGATGGGCCGAATGGCCGGCTTCTGTTTCTCTTTCTTGTCTTATGGTCTTGATGGTTTGGACTTAACTGATCACTTTTCCAATTGGGAAGTTGTGCCTTAAAGGGATACCCATCACTATGTATTATTCATTAAGTAGATCACAACAAGTGTTGGAGAGAAGACTTCTCTCACTAGTTATTGCCAACAAAATCAATCCTTGTTTTCGGAGAATAAAATTACAAGTTTATTTGATGTAAAAGAGCAGAAAAAATCTGTTAATGATTTTGCCTGTGACAGAGTATGAACACACATTGAGCAGGAAGTCTGACCCAGGATATTTTGTGTTGATTTATATGTTTTTAATCAAAGATAATATTTTCTTGCCATCCCAAATTGCCTCCTTGAACCGCTGCAGTCCTTCTGGGAAGGTGCTCCCACGGTGTTGTTGCGGAGAGAGTCCCAGGATTTACACCCAGGAGCGGGGATGTATTTCCATTTTGGGATACTTGGTGACCTGCAGGGTTCTCACCTGCTGCTCTTTCTGTTGGAGTGGCTTGGGTGAGCTAGTCCCGAGAAGCTCCCGCATTGCAGCAGTGGAAGAGGGAATGTGTTTCAGCAAACGAGAGGACTCTGGAGAGAAAATAGATCTGAAGGTGCAATCAGTGAACTTTCCTTGTCTTTAAAACTGAACCGAATTGCACTTCGTTGGCACTTTTCCCAATTGTTCTACAGACCCTTCAGACTCTCTTCCCCTAGCCTGTATTACTGAGCTTCCAGCTCTAGATAATAACCAACCCCAACAGGTTAAGCAGCAATGGGCTCAGTGGTGAGCAACATAATTGGCAAAGTGTTCAAAAGTTTAAACCTCGTGATTTTTCTCTCTGGGGTTGGTGAAGGAGAAGGATTGTAGTTGTTATGGACATTCCATTTGCTGTGCTTGGTCCATGGCTATCTTTTACACTTTGTATTTTCTCAAATTTTTTTTGTGGATCTGTCGTAGTGTTGCTCTCAGTTGAAGGACTTTGAGCATTGGAAACCACTTCCCTTCTAATCCAACAGCACATCCTGGAGGGCCTCCAGCAAGTGAGCAGATCACTTGTTCAATGTGTTATGAGAAGACACTGTGCTCTTGGAGGTGCCCTCATTTGGCTGAGATGACAACTCTGGGACCGCCTGCCATCCCAGGTAGACGTAAGTGATCTCATGGAGTTGTTGAAGGAGCAGCAGTATTCTCCTGGTGTAATGTGGTTGACAGGGCCCCATGGTATCGGTCTTAGAGATGTCAGTATACGTGCTTTGAAAGGCTGGAGCACAAGTTGGGGAAAAGAGCAACATCCAAAGGGTTGGACTACATCTTGAGATCAGTGCCCGGGCCTTGTCTCATGTGCTGTTGGGGCAGAGAAGAGCAGATGCTGCTGATAGTTGGAAGCAGAGAGCTGAAGAGCTTTCGGCTTATCAATTCCCCAAAAGAAGTGACCTTCAGGTGTGGGGTTGGAAAGTAAGTTGGTAAAAAAGACCAAACCAAAGTGGTGGAAAACAGCCTGGAATTCAAACATGGAAGTGCTAATAGTTGGTTTTTCAGGTAACCAGTGCTTGATTCAAGATGAATAAATGAGGACAAACATTCTGGATGCTGTGATTGAGACGAGCAATTTGATTCACCTATGTCCTTCTGGGAAGGAACGGACCTCTCTTATCTGGTCTTGCTGCTTGTGACTCCAGACCTGCCAATGTGGTTGGTTTCTCACTGCTTCCTCTGTTCAGCGGTAACGAGGGAGAGCCAACAAATACTGACCGTCACAGCTGTTCGCATCCTGGGATGGGTGTAATAAGGTGTATTTACCTCAGTTTGATCCATCTTGTGATTTTGTGGGTCTTCTGCACTTGGTTTGAAGAGGCGCTGTGTCTGTAGGGAAGTGACCATTGTTCTCGTGTCTATCTACCAAAGTTAAGGACCTTTGCATTTTACAGGCACGGTGCAAAGCTCACGAGGTGGCCTCAGTGAGGTCTGAACCATGCACGGGCAGTCCTTGAGAAGTGGGCAGACATAATCTGAAGCCTTGTCTGTCTCTCTCACTGGTCTTAAGTACTGTAACATAACCTATAACTTTATGAGTTAACTTTCTGGTAATGTTAAATCAAAATGAAATTGATGATGATTTTAATTCATTGGTTCAATGTGGATATGGTTGGTAAGGTCATTGTTTATTGTCCTAATGCTTCCTGGAACTATTTACCAGGCTGTTGCACTGGGCAGTCAACCACTCTGGTGGATTTGGAGTCACACAGAAGCCAGGTTTCCTTCTCTGAGGGACTGATGTGAACCAGGAATGGACTGGTTTCATGGTCTCCTTTACTAATGTGAGAATAACCAGGGTGATGTATGGATGTGTTCTGAACGCCATAAATGTGATCCATCTACACCCTAATGTTTTATCACTCTTTCAATAGGTGAGCAACAGATTATGTCCCAGAAGGCATTTGAGTTTATATGCCCATTATCCTTCTGTGCGATGAATGCCTTCCCCAAACATCTATCTCAACTTTATATTTGGAATGAATTTTTAAAAAATTCATTGGTCTGTTGGTAAAAGCATTTCTCATGTGGTATCGAACCATGTAAAAGACGTAGACCCAGACTTCAGGCTAGGTGAGTGTCAGGTTGGCTTGACCACTGAGAAGGGTCACAGTGTGGGACGTGATCACGCAAAAGTTCAAGATCATTGGGCAGGGGGAAGTTGGCTCTTTGCAACGTGTGTGGGTTGAATATTGACTGATTGCAAGGGAGAGTGCAGGCAGTGGTTGATTGGCCTTCTGGTTCAGTCAGGGGTCGGGGGCTGATGTTGGAGAAGAAGGAACATTTCTTTGTAAAATGTAGTATAGTCTGAGTGTGGGCTTTGGACTGATCTCCTTATTTCAGGAACGGATGCAGTGCGCCAGATGTTCTTTAGATTGGCTCTTGGGATGAGGGGTTTGTTTTGAGAGGAATGATTGAGCAGATTTGGGAGTTCAGAAGAACAAGAGGCGATCACGCTTGACAGTGTAGATGCCGCAAAGATATTTCACCTGATGGGGAGCAAGATCGAGGGACTTAGTCTCAGGCGTTGCCCCCATTAAAGTCACACAAGGAGGAGTTTCTTACAGACCCAGGAATCTTGGACTTCTCCACACCGGAGGCTGAATTTGTAACATGCAAGACCGAGATTGGTGGCTGTTGCTGGATTAGTAACCCACGTACAGGAGTTTGAGTCGCAGTGTGGGGAATTCAGTGAATTAATTAAGATTGGATTAGAAAGCCGGACTATGAAACCACTGGATGCAAAAGTTCAGCTGGCCTGAAGGATATCTGCCATCCTTATCTACCTGGCCTTACTGTGACTCCAGGCACATTGCCTGCTACAACATAAGTAGGTAGGTACATAGGCAGTATTTCCAGCTGCTAGTGAACCAGTAAATAATAGTCAAAAATTTACAGTATGGATGAGGCTGTTTGCCCATTGAGTTCTTGCCTGATGGGGTAATCCCACATGCAGCTCTTGGTCCGTAGCTCTGTAAACACTTCTTCTGAAGGACAGTAGAAGCAGTGATTGGTGATTGGTTTATTATTATCACATGTACCAAGGTATAGTGAGAAACCTGGCTTTGCATGCCATCCATTTCAAGGCATGAGTCTGTCAATGTGGTACAACAGAATGCAGTATAAGATATGTATTAGTCACCTGTACATCAAAACACGCAGTGAAATTTTTGCGTTACTGAGAATGTGCTGGGGGACAGTCCGCAAGTGTCGCCACACTTCTGGCGCCAACGTAGCACGCCCTAACCCGTACATCTTTGGAATGTGGGAGGAAACCGGAGCACCCGGAGGAAACCCACGCAGACACAGGGGGAACGTACAAACTCCTTGCAGACAGTGGCCGGAATTGAACCCGGGTGGCTGACGCTGTGACAGTGTTACACTAACTGCTATGCTACAGTGCCACAACTTATAGAGAAGGTGCAGTGCAGGCAGACAATAAGGTGCAAGGGCCAAGAGGAGGTAGTCTGTGAGATCAAGAGTTCATCTCTCTTGTACAAGAGGTCCGTTCAAGAGTCTTATAACAACAGGAAAGAAGCTGTTCTTGAGTGTGCATGTTTTCAAGCTTTTGTATCTTCTGCCTGATGGAAGAGGGGAGAAGAGAGAATGTCCAGGGTGGGAGGGGTCCTTGGTTATGTCAGCTGCTATTCCAAGTCAGTGGGAAGTGTAGACAGAGTCCATGGAGGGGAGGCTGGTTTTTGTGATTGACTGGGCTGTGTCCACAACTCTGCAGTTTCTTGTGGTCTCAGGCAGAGCAGTTGCCGTACTGAGTCGTGATGCATCCAGAAAGGATGCTTTGTATGGTGCATTGGTAAAAATTGGTGAGGGTCAACGGGGACATGCCGAATTTCCCTAGCAATGGAGAATTTGCACTGAGCCCCACATCCCATGAATGGATAACAAAAGTGCAGCTCAAACTCATTTTGCAGTGGGGCATTGATGCCCCGTCATTACTCCAGTTCTGATTGGTCAGTTAGGCCTGTTCAGGGATTGGAAGCAGCCTGTATAACTGACATGTTGTCGTGGTCGGGAATGGTGGGACAAGCCCTGTATCGGTCCTCTGCACATCAAGATGGTGGGGCAGTTGTGTAGCTGTGTGTTGCTTCTGCATGTTGGTCTCAACAACATGGTGGAGAGGGTTTTAGTCCTTTGTTAAATCTCCATCGCAGATTGAGATCTTATCTTGGTTCCTTCTCTCCAACACACAACCAGTTCCCCCGAAACCAGTCAGTGTTCTAGAAAGGAAGCAGAAAGATTAACATTTCCGTCACACCCCAGGAATTTCCAAATTGTATGTGAACTGTAGTCACTGCTTTAAATGTAGGAAAGGAGGCACAGAATTAATGCACAGCAAGCTCCCACAAATGACCAAGTTATCGGTTGTAGAGAAAGATATTTTTCAGGGCACTACATACACTATGTTGATGTAACAATCTCATCACCACTTCTGTACCGCAGCTGAGCATCGAGAAAGTGAGAGAGGGAGAGCGCAGGGGAGGCAGAGCATGAGAGAGAGAGAACGTGAGAGAGTGCGGGGGATGGAGAGGGAAGGAGAGTGCGAGAGAGGGAGGTAGACTGTGAGAGAGATAGGGAGGGAGAGGGAGAGAGAGTGCAGGAGAGGGAGGGAGAGGGAGAAGGAGGGAGAGTGCAGGATAGAATGCAAGAGAGATTGAATGTGAGTAAGTGAGGTAGAGCGAGTTAATGAGAGAGAGAGCGAGAGAAATGGAGCACATAGAGAAGCGAGAGAGACAAGAGAGAAAGACAGAGCAAGTGAGAGAATGAGAGAGACGGCGGGAGAGGAGAAATGTCCCAGCTGCACCAACACAAGAATCTATTGTGTTGAAAAAACTCCCGCCCTCTCCCAGGTGACTGCTTTCTAAATGATGCATGAATGTGTTAGGTACCTTGACAACATCAGATAAAACCTCCCAATGGCGTGTGACATTAATTGCCTTTCTTGCCTGTCAGAAATCTGTCCTTTCTCCCCCACCCTCCCCCTCTGCCCCAATGCATCAGGAGCCCCCAGCTCCCACACATCACAAAACAACTCCCCTTTAATTTGCCATTAAGTTGCATGATTCACCTACAAATCCGCCTTTGAACCACATTTTAATTTTGTTTGCTAATCTTTTGTTGCCACGGACAGTTCGGAAGGAAGACAGAACTGCTTGTCTGCCCTGGTAGCACCTTGACCCCTGTTAGACATCTCCTAAAGTGTTAGAAAAGTGTCAGTGAAAATCCTTTGGACAAGCTATTTTAAAGTCGTAAACTCTGCTGAAAGACTAGGCTGAACGCGAGTTGATCTGTACACCTCACCATCGGGTAAAGTAATTCTGATGGAAAGAATCACAGGTCTCGTGGGTTGCAGAGTCCGGGGCTAATTCAGGTCGATGGAGAAGGGGTGAAGGAGATGTCCGTCCTGGGTTAGTGCAAGACAAGGTTTGTGGGATATGTGCTAAGGTCATTGAAAAGGAATGGTGTCGTGGTCCCTTGAGATGCATGTGATTCACTGCTTCAAGCTGAGGAACATTTTCCACCACCCCTCAGGTCATGAAGCAGGACGTTTGAAAATAAAAGCTGTGTCAGGAGATTTACTGTAATCAGCCTGTTGCGTTTATGAGATCCCCCTTGGCCGCTGGGAAAGTGCAGAGACTGAAGTGGATTCTGTGGTCAAGTTAACTCTTTAGGGTCTGTTTTTGGTTCAGTTTATTTCTTGTCCTTTTTGCCATGCGCTGTGCTCTTCCCCCCCCGCCCCCCGTCCTGTCTTGGGAGGGACTGACGCAGAGCGTTTCCCCACGTGGCTGCCCACTCCCGAGATGGGTGTTTGAGACACAACAAACAGCTGTGTACATGTGTACTCACACACACACCCCCACACATCTACACGTGCACACACACATGCAGATACACATCTACATGCCACAGTACATGTGTACAGACTGACACGTATCAGATAATTATGCACACATCATACTTATGTGTAAACAGAGGCACATATCTCCACACGCACATTTGTGCAGAGACACATTCATAGACTAGCGTGTACACGCGCGCACACACACACACACACACACACACACACACACACACACACACACACACACACACAGAGTAAACTACACCCTTCACACAGTGAAACATCTTAAATTATGTTATCTGACATCTGAGGATAGGACACAGGTGACCAAATATTTGCCCGGAGAGGGAGGCATATTGAGTCTTAAAGGAAGTGAGTAATGTGGAGAGGTTTAGGGAGCTCATTGCCTTGGCAACTGGAAGCAGGGCCACCATTGGTGGAATGGTTAAAATTGGGAACAGCCAGTAATACCCCCTGTGGAGGTGGAGGGAGGCCAAGGGAAGGTTCTAGGAAAAGAACTTTAAAATCAAGGCCACCTTAGCTGGGATCGAGGGTGGGTGAGCAGGTGAATAGGGCACAGTGCGAGGTCAGACACGAGCAGAAGGGTTTTGGACGAGCTCGGGTTTACAAAGAGTAGCATGAGAGAGGCTGGCCCAGATCCTGATCGACCGGACACCCGACTCGTTTTGAACCCACCCCTCCCCCCGACAACTTCAGGCTAATTGTTCAGGCCACTCTGACATTGGCTAACTCGGTTCGGGTGCTTTCCTCGGGCCCTGGCTTTTGCTGGGATCCGTAGAGCTAAGTAGTGTATTGAGTTTTGGCATCAGTCCATTGACACAGCAGGGAGCACTTTATTGACGTTTATATAATGCAGCCTTTGCCTTCTCTGTGTTGCTCCTTCAGAGAGCTGGAATACATTGTACTGTGTCTGTCTCCCACTCAGTAATTTAGAAACCCGACAATGCATCCTTTCTATGATAAGTGGTTTGTACAACTGCCAAAGAGAGATGATAGCTCAAATCGAATGCTTTATCAAGGGCATAAATGCACATTTTTGCTTCCTAATTTACTGGTGTCCAGAGAGAAAGAGCAAAGTTGATTGGAAAGCAATTTATTTGAAAAGGCCTCTCAGAGGAGTGGAGTTCAGGCCCGGTTGAAGGGTTAAATGGCCTTTTGCGTTGAGGTGAGCAAAAAAAATGAAAAGTTGGTGGCTTTTCCTTTAAAATCAGGACTCCAAACCACAAGAGCAAACTTCATGAAAATACTTGACTCAGTCACTCTCTGATAAATAGTACACCGGAAGGAAATATTTGGACTGCTGTCAGAGTAAGGAAGTGGCTGGTTTTTAAGCCAAGGTTGACCTCGTCAGATCCCTGTGGATTGCACACGCTGGCAGCAGACAGTTAAGTGGCTTCGTATGTGCGGTGAATCCGCCTGGAAGGATTGATTTCACTTCTACTTCCTCTGTTGACTGAACCACATTAAGCCTCCTGCAGCCCTGCCCAGTGTGGTGTGGAGTTTCCTGTAAACCTTCTCCACAAAAAAAAGCCCCAGCTGAGAATCACTAATGGATTAAACCCTCTCCCTTCGTTAGGATTTAGTGGCACACCGAGATGAACTTCTTCATTGACCCCAACAATCCATGATCCGGGAACTGGACACACATTCCTCCAAAGACTGTCATCTGGGTGTGGATCGGTAGGAACTGCAACTAAACATGATCCATTACAAAGCACATTCCAGGAAGGATTATTGCGAAGTGATAAGTAAAGGGAATTCTGGCTGATTTCCAACACTCCTCCCAGTTCCAATTTTTTCGGGTGTTAATGATAACCCGTTTAGCCGACGGAGTGTTATTTCTGGAGACTATCAGATCATTGTTTTGCTTTCTTGGGAGACCAAGCAGCAGCAAAAATGGTTCTGTCTCAGCCTTTCTGATTTGCTAAGGATTGCCTCTCCCTGGTTCTCTTCCCCAGGGATCGATTCAGATCAAGTTCAGTCGAGTTTATTGTCGTGTGTGCAAGTACGCTGAGGTACAGGTACAATGAAAAACTTGCAACAGCATCACAGTAGGTTCAGACAACACAGGATGTAAATATGCATCATTTATACATAAATGTTACTAGACAGTGAACCAAAAAAAACTGCAAAACAAGACATTAGTGCAAAAAAAAACCCCATAGTCAGAGACAAGTCCATGGTAGGGCAAGAGGTGGTCCGTAGTGTTCCGTTGCTGAGGTGGGGTTAGGGTTGTGCAGGTTGGTTCAAGAACCTGATGGTTGTAGGAAAGTAGCTGTTCCTGAACCTGGTGGTGTGGGACTTCCAGGCTTCTGTATCTCCTGCCCAATGGTAGCTGCAAAATGAGGGCATGGCCCATGTGGCGGGGTGGATAGATAGGCATCGTGATCTGCAAGGATAATTTTGGCCAATGGGCCATTTCTGAGCTGTATGACTGGGAATTTCTCTATGTAGTTTCAGCAGTGTTGTCTTCTGCAAACTTTTTACCCATGATTTTAAAGCTGCTTCTTTGTACTTGACAGAACCGATACAATCAGGCAAAGCTGAGTGTTCACGATCGTTCACTAAAGGTGGCAGCAGTTGTGGAGAGTCTTGAGCGTGAAATGGAACTCCTCTGCCTCACTGGAGTGGAGGATCAGCTACAAGCAGATGTGAGGCCTACACTAGAAATGTTGAGAAATGCTGGAATAAAGGTAATTGGTTTATTATTGTCACAATACTGAGATACAGTGGAAAACTTTTGTTTTGCATGTCATCCATACAGATCATTTTACAACATCAGTAAGGGAAAAGTAATAACAGAATGCAGAATAAAGTGTTACAGTTTCAGAGAAAGTGTGGTGCAGGCAGACAATAAGGTGCAAGGCCAAGATGAGGTAGATTGTGAGGTCAAGAGTCCATCTTATACAAGAGGTCCGATCAGTAGTCTTATAACAGCAGGATAGAAGCAGTCCTTGAGCCGGGTGGTACGTGCTTTCAGGCTTTTGGATTTTCTGCCAGATGGAAGGGGGGAAGAAGAGAGAATGTCCGGGCTGGGAGGGGTCTTTGATTACATTGGCTGCTTTTCCGAGGCAGCGAGAAGTGTCGAGAGAGTCCACAGAGGGGAGGCTGGTTTTCATGATGTGCTGAGCTTTGTCCATAGCTCTGCAATTTCTTGTAGTCTTGGCCACAGCAATTGCCATACCATGCTGTGATGCATCTGAATAGGATACTTTCTATGAAGCATTTATAAAAATTGGTGAGGGTCAATTCGGACATGCGGAATTTCTTTAGCCTTCTGTGGAAGCAGAGGGGCTAGTGCACTTTCTTGGCTATGTCATCAATGTGGTTAGATCAGGACATGCTGTTAGTGATGTTTATACCTAAGAACTTGAAGCTTTCAACCATCTCCACCTCAGCACCGTTGGTCTAAACAGGAGCATGTGCTTCACCCCACTTTTTGACGTCAATGACTAGCTCTTTTGCTGACATTGAGGGAAAGATTGTGTCAGATTGGACGAGTCTGCAGTACAATTTTCAGATGTCTAGTTTATCAATGTTATATTGCAAAAAACGAAAGGATATGAATAAAGTATAAAATTGTTTGAGCATTTTACATGTGACATTTTCTTGTTGATCAGTTCTGTTTCACCCTTCCCACCCAATGTGTGACCTTTTAAAACTTCTTGTTCTCACCTTCAATTCCCATGGTGAACTTGCAGCATTTTTAGCTTTCTCATCTCCTTCAGCATTATATACTTGTAAGCTATTGCTGATGCTTGCGATGTAGTATAAAAGAACTATGAAGAAAGCTGTAGAAAGGGTGAACTTAATTGGCATAAATGCA
>JAUZTB010000072.1:28791137-28803811 GCA_034780895.1 Rhynchobatus australiae
ATTTCATCTGCCCTGTGTCAGTTCCATCTGCCTGTCTTAAGTGGTCTTGAAATGACAATTAAAGCAGTTTCACATTGCACTAAGACTTGTGTGTGGGCATCTCATAGAACCTGGTGTATCTCGGTAGAAACCCTCCTGCAATTCACTAAGCACCTTGCATCCATAAGATCAGAGTATCAAAAAACAGTAACACAGATCTTGCAGAAAAATAAAAACATTTGTCCTCACTGATGTTCTGACCATTTGAGGTAGATGTCTTCAAACACCGTGCAGAGATCCATGTACTTCCTGTGTTGTTGATTGAAGACTGGATTCTGTAGAGAATAACACACAGCTCGTAATGTTACCTGTGCTTCATGTCTTGATATTATATACTACTTGTAATGTGCTTTGGGGTGGACTTTGGACTCTGCCAGGGGTGTTAGTGAGGTCCAACTACAGGTCCCCCCCAGGTTACAGCAGGGTTCTGTTCCTGTGAATTGTTCTTAACCTGAAGAGTTTGCAAGTCAGAAATGTGGCCACAAACCGAGTTCCCACATGGCAGAAGATGCATACAGCACTGCAGCAGCCGGCAAATCCATCCCACCGGTTTTCCAGAGGCTCATTCGAATGCACAAGCTGTACACAAGGGCGTTAGGAAGTTAGGGAGAACCTGTACATTAATATCCATGGTACACCAGCAGCTTCAGGTCAAGGGCACAGACTTCATTGAAGTCTAACAGAAAGGCAGCCCAACAAATGGTGTCTCAGGTAGATATGCTGTATTTCATGCCCACTTGACATCATTACATATCATAAATACACTCCATTTCTGGAGTTTCTGTCATATTGATTTCTGCTCCCAACATCATCCCCCTTCAAATCCCAGCACTTTCTCTGACCGTTTTTTTTGCAATTATGCAGCAACAATAAAAATAATAATGCCTCAAATCCCTAATTTTTTATATCCTTATTCCTCCCTGAACTTCCTGGGCTGAGCAACATCAACAGCAGAGTATTGCCCCCGTTTCAAACCCCGGGGGCATTGCCTTGAATCCCACTCCCGCAGGGAGGGCTTGTTGGTAGTTCTGGGTGCCTCTGGCTTGGTTCCACCAGGGAGAGTTGGCTGGATGCATGCCCTGGAGCTAAGTGAGCTGGGACTTGGCTCAGGACACACATCTGTGTAGAGCCCACCTAATGCTATTCATGGCGTCATAGAGTCATACAGCACAGAAACAGGCCCTTTGGCCCAACTGGTCCATGCTGACCAAGATTCCCATCAAAGCTAGTCCCATTTACCCACATTTGGCCCATGTCCCTCTAAACCTTTCCTGACCATGTACCTGCCTCAACCACTTCGTCTGGCAGCTCGTTCCATCTACTGACCACTCTCTGGGTGAAAAAGTTGCCCCTCGGGTTCCTATTAAATCAGATCTCAAATGGGCATCACCCAACTTAGACTCAGAGTTAAATCAGAACTTAACCTTTCTGTTACACTGGACCAGGTGGAGGAAGAAACCTTGGATTTAAATTGTTTTCAAGAAGATGGGGGCATGGGTTACAAGTTGAGGTTGTGCAGACTGGGACTTTATTCCCTGGAATGTAGAAGATTGAGGGGTGACCTGATGGAGGTGTATCAGATCATGAGGGGCATGGACAGGGTGAAAGCACACAGTCTTTTTCCCAGGGAGGGGGTGCTAAAAACAAGAGGGCACAGGTATAAGATCAGAGGAGAGAGATGTAAAAGGGGCATTAGGGGCAGCTACTTCACACAAAGGGTGGTGCGTATTTGGAACAAGCTGCCAGAAATAGTGGTTGAGGTGGGCACATCAGCAGCATTCAAAATCCATCTAGATAAGTCCATGGATAGCAGAGGTTTAGAGGGCTCTGGGCCAAACTTGGCCAGATGGGACTAGCTTGCTGGACAACACAGTCGGCATGGACAAGTTGGGCCGAAGGGCCTGTTTCCATGCTGTGTGACTCTAAGTTAACAGCTTTCAGGTAGTATTGGAAACAAAGTGGCTGAGTATTTCCAGCCTGACAATGATTTTGCTTTTTATTATTTCCTTCAAAATCCTTAATTAAAGCACTTAAGTGCACTCTCGAAGCAAATATCTCATTATCTAATATTGTGCAATTGATTTCTGGCCATCTGACACTGCATTCTGTTGGAGAATGATCATTACATATATTTTGCATCTCAGTAAGCAGAAATGCTCTGATAGGTTTCTCACCAGGCCTGAGGAATTATTTTTTCACCAAACATATATTTATCTTTCATGAGTGCACATTGGAGGAAAGTGCAGAAAAGCTAATAGTTCATCAGGAGTTAATCAGTCAATCACTGTAAGTGGAAAACACAGTATTGTATACTGAGATCTTTGCATGCTACTGCAGAACCCCACACATCCACGGAGAAACAAGAGGGCATAGGTTTAAGATCAGAGGCGAGAGATTTAAAAGGGACAATCGGGGGCAGCTTTTTCATGGAAAGGGTAGCGCATATTTGGAATGAGCTGCCAGAAATAGTGGTTGAGGCAGGCATGTTTTGGGTAGAGGGGAGATAGCCAGTATAAAGAGGTGCGGAGGAAGGGTGAGGATTAGCAACGAGGTTAAGGGTTACGGGGAGAAGACGGGAGAATGGGGTTGAGAAGAAAAATCAACCATGATCTATTGGTGGAGCAGCCGATGGGCCAAATGTCCTAATTTTCCTATATCTTATGGTGAGACTGGGGCTGGCAGGTGATAGGTGGATCCAAGTGAGGAGGAGATGATGGGCAGATAGAGCCAAGTGTGGAGGGGGGGGAGGTGGAGTTGGGTGACAACAGTTTGTGGGTGATCGAAAGAGAGAGATAAAAGGGGGAAGACGGAGCCCGGTGTGGAGAGGGGAGGGTGGAGGTAGAGACAGAGGCTGGAAGGTGAGGAGTGGAGACAAAAGGGGGCTGCAGAATCTGGAATCTGGAGGTGAAAAATGGAGTCAGGTAATGGAGGGGTGATGGACAGATGGAACCAGATGGGTGAGGACAGGAGAACCAGTACATTAAGTGTGTGGGTGAAACGCAGGTGGAACCAGGTGGGAGGGGGAACATAGGTAATGAGGACTGGGGGTGGGGGTATGGGTTGGAAAACGGTGAGGGGGAGCGAACCTGGGAGGATCAGGAGAGAGAAAGGAAGATGGGAGTGTAGGTTACCTGAAATTGGAAAGTTCAACCTTCATACCATTGGTTTGTAGCCTGCCCAGGTGGAATACCGGAACTGTTCTGGTTCTGGAATGCACTTTCAGTTATTGACAAACAATTTGTTTTCCCAGAACTACTGGTTTTATTTCCCACACTTCCTGATCTTAAGATAGTTTGGATTGAATCAGAAGGGAATAACGCAATGTAGATGGAAAACACTGAAGCAGGATCCAAGAGTACCCACAGGTTGCCAGCCCCAGTGTTGTGCTGACTGACAAGACACCTAAGCTCACATGTCACCTGCACTTGAAGCCTGCTCTTTGGATATGTTCTTCTTGCTGGTGATTGAGGTCCCAGCACAGTGTAGGGCCTTTTCAATCATCAGTGGCAGGCTCCACCCCTAGACCTGCTTTGACTGCAGATTAAAGCATGCCCACTATCTCTCAAGGTAATTGGATGTCCGTAGTTTGCAACACATATCAACATAAGTTGTCGCCAAAGGATGTATCTATTTCCATGCACAGTTTACAAAGCTAGTGAACCTTGTACTGGGTAACTATTGTTCGTTGGCTCTAGTGGGAGAGCTTGATGCTAATGTGAAAATGCAGAATGATCTATTTCTCCATCATCTTAATCCTTTAAGTTGTGGTTCAAAGCTTCTCCACTCCCAATTCCGACCAATGAGCTTTGGTACAATTGCATATTGCCACATGCTGTATGAGTGACTCTCCACCTGATAGTGTGAAGCTGCTGAGGGATGTTATTAAATGTTGAAATGCTTTACTGAGCTCTGAGGAAGCATTCCAGATGCATTTCTGGTCCACCTAGATCTCATTTTAGCTTGCCGTTATTGATGTTGGTTTATTCTACTGATAACAGGTTTATTTTTCCAATTAGGATTATTATTCCCTCCTTCAGTGTGCAGTTGCTCCATGTTTTGAGCCCCTGTCCATTGTTTAATTTGCTTCCTACTAATTTTATATAAATTTTACTCATTCAATGGGCGTGGGTTTCACAGGCCAAGCCAGCGTTTAATTGCCCATCCCTATTTGCCCCTGTGGTGAACTGCCTTCTGGAACCACTGCAGTCCTTGAGGTGTGGGTGTACCCACGGTGCTGTTAGGGAGGGAGTTCCAGGATTCTGACCCAGCGATGGTGAAGGAACGGCGATACATCTCCAAGTCAGGATGGTGTGTGGCTCGGAGGTACAGAGCTATAAATAATTAATGATGCAGCCTACATGACTGAGTGCCATCAAGTTAATTGATTGGGGAGGCCACATGACCATGCTTAAGGCAACCCTTTCGCAATGTCCACTGGAGTCATTGAAAACCCATGTTTTCCTCCAACCCAACCCCAAGCTCAAGAAAGGAGCCAGTTATAGCACCTGTGCTTCTTCCTCACATCCGATTGGCTAACGTGGGGCTGGTCCATTGGAGGTGGCTAACTCATCTCCAATTTTATTTTGCAATATTCCTGTTGTTCTTCTCTAATTACTTACATTAGGGTGGTTATCAGTACATTGGAAATCCAGGGAATTAAACCGGGATGATTCAGCTTCTTGTCAGAGATTTTATTTTTCTGGTCACATTTTTAAAAAGTACAGTAAATTTCCTTGCCTTTTTATTTGCTGTTTTCTGCAACAATCTGCACACCATCCATAGCTGAGGGAGGTTGAAATGTTCCCAATTCCCATTCATCCATTCATTTCCCGTACAAATGTAACGGGATGCTGTGGGATTGGAGGGGGCTGATAGCCTGCTGTGTTCTATCAGCAGCTGCTGATCAAACTCTTTACTGTAAACTTCCTTCAACCTTATCTTGTGCAACAGTATTTCCTGATTTTTACTTCTGATATGCAAAATTAAGATGATCTCGATAAACAGGGTGGTCCTGTTCTTGATGCTTTCATCTTTCTAATTTAAAGATAATTGGTTAGTTAAGGTATAGCCTGGCTTTCTACAGATCTTCAGATTTCCCATAATGATTCAGCAGTTAACAAATATCTTCACTGCTACTTACTACATGCATGCATTTTTCTTTCTGCTCCCTAAGTCCTGAATTCATGGACTATCCCATGGAACAAAGGTAAGTATTCATGCTTACATTCCCTGCTTTTGCCTGTGCCTGTCCTACCGTGTGTGGTGGCTTTAGTTGTGATGTTTTGGTCTAATTGTAAAGAATCTGAGAGAGAACTTGAGCTTGCTGTACAAACCTACTTTTCTGCCCGTCTAATTTGGACCTATACTAACCACAGAATTCACTTGATTTTCACAGAATTGCCTTCAGATAAGGAGTTTGACTCTTGTTATTATCAACTCTTACCAGATTCAAAGCTTCACTGCTATCACAACAGGGGCTACAGTATCAATGTACTGACCAGGATATTCTTGGGGACATCCCAGGGATGTACAGACGCTACATAAATGCAAGGTTTTCCTCTCTAGCGAGTCAAAATCCTCACAGCTATTCTTCACTCACCCCTATTCTACCTATTCTACCAAAATCAAACATCCCTGATAGTATACATCCACCAGGACCATCTGAGAGACCATCTGTCATTGAGTACCTGGTTGTTAGAGCAAGCTACAATTTATAGACTATTGCATGCATTATGCATTTCAGATAATGCCTTGAAACCCTGAGATAAATTATAATTTTATAATAACGTGTTTTTACATGTTCAAGCCATCCTAACTGTACCAGCTCATTCCCATTCCCCCTTGTGATATTCCCAAAATATTTCTCTTCTTCAATTTGCGTTACTGTTATGTAATGTTTCCACTTCTGTTCCTGGTGGAGTTTTCTGCATCATTTCCAATGATGATCCATGACTTGACACCAAGGGGTGACACAAAGGATCACCTTGCATTGGTTCCGCCATTTTCGCTCTCCTCCTTTAGTTCTTCCATTGAAGTTTTTTTGAAAAATGCAGACGCTGGAAATCTGAAATTAAATCAGAAAGTGCTGGAAATGGTCAGCAGGTCAGGTGGCATCAGTGAAGGGTGAAGCAGGGTTCATGATTCAGATCAACAACTCTTATTCAGAAGTGGGAAAGTGTGGAAAACGCCTTGGTTTTCTCACTTATCCAGTTCTGATGAAGAGTCTTCAGCCTGAACTTGATAGAGGTGTACAAGATGATAAGAGGCCTAGATCGAGTGGCCAGTCAGAAACTTCATCCCAGAGTGACAATGGCTAACACGAGGGGACGTAATTTGACTGGAGGAAGGTATTGGGGCAATGTCAGGGGTAAGTTTTTTACACAGAGAGTGGTGGGTGTGTGGAACGCACTGCTGGCAGAGTTGTGGGGGCAGATACATTAGGGACATTTAAGAGACTCTTAGATAGACACATGAATGATAGAAAAATAGGGGGCAATGTGAGAAGGAAGGGTTAGATAGATCTGAGAGCAGGCTAAAATGTCAGCCCAACATTGTGGGCCAAAGGGCCTGTACTGTGCTGTAGTGTTCTATGTTCTATTAACTCTGTCCACAGAACATAATGCCCCATGGCTAACTCTCATGGGACACACAAAGAAATTATTACCACCTCCACTTTTTCTCTCCTCTTTTAGCTCTTAGGATTGTGTCAGACAAGAATAGACCATTTCTATCAACTCAGTTATCAAGGTCCAACCCCAATTTCTCTCTGTATCCAATCCCCACGTGCCCGTTCCTTCCTGCCATCATCCCCTGCTGATTCAGCAGCTGTGGAACCAGCAGAGGTGGGGACCCAGGTGCCACAAACCTGCATGTGCTTGGGCTCTGGCAAGGTAGAATTTTACCATTAGGGTGAAGAGTCCAAACTGGTGCAGGTCCCTGCACGGTGCCACTTTAATGTGTCTTTTCAGGAGTTGAAGAGCTTGTGGACCCCAGGATTTCTTCCTTCTTTCTGCTTCAGTAAGACATTAACAAGTGGGAATGGCGATATATAAAAAAACAGATTTTACTTTTGATCTTCTAGTTTTCTGCCAAGTAAACCACCCTGCAGCCATTGCGACTGCCTGGATAAATAAATAAACTTCCTCGTTTATGCAGACTGCATCTCCCTGGCTTGTTGACCCTTTGGCACCCTGTACCTATCATTAGAGCCCTCACAGCAAATGTCCACGGGCAACACATCAGCTGTAAACTGCAAACACTTTGAATGAACCTTAAAATCAGAAATTAGCATTCTTGGATAAATACATAATTGCCTGGTGAAACTGTGATATTTAATCCAGGGTAAAGATCCATTATTTATTCTTTTATTGGGTTGTACAGCAGTTAAGTTTGCTCTCAATTCCTTTGACCTAAAGACCTTATTATAAGTGTGTGTTTGATGCTATTTGGTCTTTAAGTGTTCTTTATCTCTGGAATTTGTGACTGTGTGGTGCAAGTAACCAGTATGGTCTATTAACCCTCTTAAGTTCACTAGCTTAGCTTGTGTTTTCCTGTACCACCTAAAAGTCTGTCTGTATTCAAATATCCAAAGGCAGAAATCAAGAGGTGATCTACCATGTTTACCAATTTTTCACTCCGTTGAATTTTCCTGTGGATGAAACAACCCCCAGGTGAAGCGCCAACTGATACAGCTGGTCACTCAATATATGTTAGGTTGCTTTTCCTGTCATTCTGATGTTCTTCAAAATCTGTACCAGGTGTTCAACGTGTGAGGCTGCAATAGTTTATGAGGAGAACAGATTAGAATTAAGAAAAGCATATTTCTGCTATGTTTTAGCTGTTCCTTGTCATTTGTTTGGACATTTGACTTCTCCAGAACCTTTGTGTTAATTCCCAGTCCCTGAATTGTTATTAGGGTATCAGTTGGACCTACATACAGATTCGCCCTGCGTGACACACTCAGAGAAGAGAAAGACCTGTGCTGGTCAGGGTACACGTGAGATTCTCCACTTCTGTCAGCCAGTTCGTCACTTTGATGGACAATTGGTGCTGTTGGTGGCTCCATTCCTTCTTCTGCAATGGATCTAATAGTACCACTATTATTGAATGCCCACCTGACCTTATTGGGTGCCCCCCGAGCTTTCGACTTCTGTTATTCCATTTAAACAAATCCAAAATCCACAAGTTCAGGCCACTGGGTGAATGGAGAATACTTTTGTTTTTCTCAGTATTATTTAAATTGTAATGGCAATGTTTTCATGCTACAGTGACAGAGGAGTTATTGGACCCTAAAGGTGATAACAACTAATAAATATTCAGTGTGTTCTTTGTGTTAATTATAGATTATAGTTCTATGCTTGTTCCTTTAACCAATCTTTATTTTTGTCTTCAGTGAGAAAGCTATACAAGTTAATTATTTTGAGCTGAGCATCAAAACAGAAGCAACACAGGGACTGATTCTGTGGAGCGGGAAAATTGCTGAGAGATCAGACTACATTGCACTGGCTGTGGTTGATGGGTTTGTGCAGATGACGTATGACCTAGGGTCTAAACCAGTCATACTCCGGTCTACAGTTCCAGTCAACACAAACCAGTGGGTTAGGATTAAAGCTAACAGGTAAGATAACGCATCTAATGCCTTTAATTACGTTGAGCAGGAGTGACAGGGTAGCTATGGATGTTACTGTTGAAATTCTAATGGCTAAATGTGTAATCTATCCACATAGCTTTCTCTAATAGTTTGGTAAATGTAGATGCATTACATGAATGTTTTTTAAAACCCAATCATTCTATAATATCTATCATTTCTATATTTATATAAGCAGAGTTGTAATGATCAGATTTGATTTTGGTCCATAAGTGATCTGTTTGCAAAGTTGATAACAGCAGTCCATTGTTCTCCTCCTTTCAGTTCAACGACATTGCATTATTTGTCCTCTTTTTTTGTCCTGGTTATCCAACAGAAAACACAGATATGGGACTCTCCAAGTGGGAAATGAAGCTCCCGTGACTGGGTCTTCTCCTCTTGGTGCCACACAGCTGGATACTGATGGAGCGCTCTGGCTTGGTAAGTTGGGAACCAAGTTACTTGAACATTGCCTGCAGTTCCAGCAAGAATTGGCAAGATACTTAGGCTGAAACAAGTCAGGCCACTATTTTCAGATTGGATTTTCTTAATAGTTAACTTTTAAACCCGTTGTTAAAATGAGGCCAGATTTTTCAGCATGCTTGGGTTATGTAAATGTGTTGACAGGTTTACATGCCACATGGATGACAGAGCAATGGAGGGCTATGTGGGAGGGAAGGGTTGGATGGATACTGTGTACTGTTTTGGTCACCCTGTTATAGGAAAGACATTGTCAAACTGGAGAGGGTGCAGAAGAGATGTACAAGGATGCTGCCTGGACTAGAGGGCCTGAGTTATAGGGAGAGGTTGGCCAGGCTGGCTCTTTATTCCTTGGAGTGTAGGAGAATGAGGGGTGACCTCACAGAAGTTTATAAAATCATGAGGGGTATGGATAAGGTGGACGGTCACAGTCTTTTCCCCAGGGTTGGGGAATTCAAAACTAGAGGGCACAGATAGAAGATAAGAGGGGAGAGATTTAAAGGGGACCTGAGAGGTAACTTCTTTACCCAGAGGGTAGTGAGTACCTGGAATGAGCTGCCAGAGGAAGTGGTCGAGGCGGGTACAATTGCAACATTTAAGGGGCATTTGGATGGAACGTGGAGGGGAGGGGCTTGGAGGGTTATGGGCCAAACGCGGGCAACTGGGACTTAGCAGGGAGGATGCCATGGTCAGCATGGACCAGTTGGGCCGAAGGGCCTGTTTCTGTGCTGTATTACTGTTTGACTCCATGCTATTTTGTCACGTGTTTCTTGAAAAGTAAAATTGAGCGCCTTTGAGAGTGAATAAAAATTTGAAAAGATAGCTCCTTTGTCCCAATGTTACTTCCTGAATATTTTCCCTGAATCTTCCTTTATTCTCCCTCAAATCTGCTGTGTTATGTTACTCTAACTCTGCCTCAAACATCCCAAAATGCTTGATGGAGGCACATTCAGCAGAAAAACTGGAAGAGAAAATACTGAGGATGTCAATAGAGGTTTGATCAGAAGTTTGTTGATGAAAGGTAGTAAGGTGAACAGTCTATGGTGGAAGTTTAAACGTGAGAGGGATTATGGATTAGAATCCAAAGATTGATTATAATACTCTTACTCTTTTCCCCAAATAATTGCACCTTCAGAATGGCCCCACTGCTGTTTTCTAAATAACATACCTTTTCTTGTTGCAGCTGAGCAACCTGAAACTGAAAGAAGAGAGTTCGAATGCTGAGCCAAAAGAAGGTGAGAGCGTCCTTGGCACTTGAAGATGCTGTAAACGCTCAGACCCATCAGGAGTATGCTGAGCCGAAACATTCCCAAATATTACTAGATCAAGTCTGGTACAATTCTAAATATTACAATGATTTTAGCTTTGTTTCCCCGTTCCAACTGTTCACCAATGGAAATAATTCCATGAATTTATTTATTGCAGTCAAATTTCCCAGTAAGTAAGATTAACTACAAATGGTTCTCAAGTCTTCTCATGGTGCATTATTATTATAAAGTGTTACAGTCTTACAGTGATTGGGAATAAATGTGGTTTTCTATTTCTGTACCAAATACACAACAAATAATAGTGGACAGCAGTCAGGATTACCTTCCATCCGCTGGATGGTCATCTGGAAGTTAACCTGTTACTAAAAATCACAAGGTCATTAAAGGCTTGTTTGGGGATGAGCACTGACCTCTAACAAATTCTCCCAGTAACTTTCTGCTGATGGGGAACATTGGTTGACACCAAGAACATAAAGAAACCAGGAGTGGGCCGCACAGCCTCTCAAGCCCACTCTGCCACCCAGTAGCATCATGGCTGATCCAATCATGGCCTCGACTCCAGTTTCCCGTCTGATCTTCATAACCCATCATCGCCCATGGTCAAAAAATCTATTTTACTGTAGGACATAACTCAGAAGATTCCCAGCCCTGCAGGGGGAAGAAAATTCTATCTCAGTCTTGACCCTTTATTCTGAGACTGTGTCCCCAGTTCTAAGGCAAACACTGTCACAACATTTCCTCTGTCAACTCCTCCCAATCTTTAATATTTCATTGAGAGCATCTTTTAAGCTACAGAGGATATAGCTTCATTTTTCTCAAGCCTTTGTTCAAACAGAAAATGCTGGAAAACCTCATCCGGTCAGTTAGCATTTGTGGAAAGAGAGACAGTCAATGTATCAGGTCTGTGGCCCTTCTTCATTCCAGCATCTGCAGCTTCAGGTGACTGTTTCCACTGATGCTGTCTGGCCTTCTGAGTGATTCCAGCTTTTTCTGTTTCTATTTCAAATTTCCACCATCTGCAGTTTTCTTGATTTTCATTTTTTGTTCAAATAAACTTACATTTAAATGGCACTTGTGTACATTGGCCTGAATTATTAATGGGCAAGAGTTTATAGTGTTCAGAATGGAATGATTAAGTTGGATAACTAGATACACCATCATTTTCTAGTTTGTGAAACCAGGAAGAGAGAGGGAGGGAAATGGAAAAGGCTGCACTGTTAGGGAGACACAGAGAGACTGCAGGCACTGGAAATCTGGAGCAACATACACAAAATGCTGGAGGAACCCAGCGAGTCAGGCAGCACTCTGGCCTCTCACATCATCAGGACTCTGATGAAGGGTCGCGGCCCAAAATGTTGACTGTTCATTTCTCTTCGTATATGCTGCCTGACCCACTGAGTTTGGTGTGTGTTGTTCACTGCTAGGGAACCAGAATTACACAGAGCAATGGTAGTTGAAAAGGGAGAGTTAGACTTGGGACCTTTGAAGTCTCTTGAGCATGAGGACGCAGTGAGACTTGAGGGAACGTACGAAATGGGGAACATTTAATTCAATATGTAAGTTGAGATTACTATTATGTGTACAAGAATGGTGAGGTTCAGGTACAGTGGAAAAACTTGCAACAGCATTCACAGGCACGTAGACTCAATATAAGCTATCCATAAATTGTATAATACAGTGAAGAAAAATTGTGTAAAACAAGACATTAGTACAAAACCACAATCAAACAAGACCACGGTAGTGCAAGAGATGGTCTGTAGTGTTCCATTGCTGAGGTAGGGTTAGGATTGTGCAGGTTGGTTCAAGAACCTGATAGTTGTAAGAAAAGAGCTGTTCCTGAACCTGGTGGTGTGGGACTTCAGGCTTCTGTACCTCCTGCATAATGGTAGCAGCGAGAAGAGGGAATGGTCCGGATGGTGAGGATCCTTGATAATAGATGTTGCATTCTTTAGGCAGCACCTCCTGTAGATGCTTTCAGTAGTGGGGAAAGTGCAGATGAAGAGTAATAAATAGGTTGAACCTCCAGAGGAAATATGGCCCAGAAGTGTATTGGATATATAACAAGGAGATTACTGTTTAACCAGTGAATTGCAACTTTCTCATACAAAGGTCATGTTTTAAAGCAAAAAGATTGTTTGCCAACTAAACAACAAGAACGCCACAATTTTCTGAAGTGTATCACATTATAGCTGTTGGATATCATTCCTCTAAAACACTATTAAATAAAAACATTGCTTGTTCAGACTTGATAAATATATACC